>JBAMMX010000028.1:16094395-16441184 GCA_037126225.1 Dillenia turbinata
TCCCTAGGTTCTAGGGCATCAATTGGAAAAACTTCTTGTGCGTCTTAGGCCGTAAAGAAGATGTAAGGATCAGGATCACTATGTATGGTGGCGACCCCTAGCGGTATTCTGAAACTTTAATTTCATGTGTCTCGTACTTGGCAATGCTTCTAGTTTATCAAGACTGAGCCTTTCGAGGATGACATTGTAGGGGGAGTAGAGTTTTACCACATGAAACAAGACTTGAGCGGTCGTATGATTGTGGGGTTTTTCAAGGCTCACAGGAAGGTAGATGACACATTCAGGATATGTGGGCTTATCGGAGAGTCCTCTAAGGGACCTGGTAGGCGACAAGAGTCGAGATGGCTCGAGACCCATCCGGTAGAAGGCATCCCAAGTGAGGAGATCACAATCAGCCCCATGATCAACCAAAATCCTTTTCACAATGTGAGACTCTATCTTAAGGGTTACGACTACGGGGTCGTCGCGATGGGGGTCTATTCCTATCAAATCGTCGTCATCAAAGCCTATGACTGGCCTTCTTCTCTTGGCTGGTGCTGCATTAGGTATGATTGTAGTAGCGTCGTCATGAGTTTTTTAGAGAATCAGTTTGTTCTCACAGACGACGCCAATCTGTTGGAGGTAGGTTATGGCTCCACAGATACCGGCTCCTTGTAGACTTGAACGGTTGCCGTCGAAAGGGATGTACTTGCAAAAACTATCGGAGGGTGCTCTGATGGAGAGACTCCGATACTCAAGTCAAAAAGAGCGATTTTCAAATGATAAAAACAGACTGAGAGCTTAAGGGAGTGATTTCTTGTGATTAGAGTATCCAATGTGTGAGGTCGAGAGAGCGTACTTGGTTTCGAAGGTTTTGAGATGTCTTATACCTGTGAGAACGTGTGCCGCTAAAGTGTTTTAACCCTACTTTCCTTATCAAACCGATCCGGAAATCCTGAGGATTCAATATTTTGAATTGATTGCGATCCTCATCCTTCAGGAAACTTCCATATTCTAGAGGGATCCTTTCCTTAGCTGAAAGATCCTCAAGATGCTATCCCCAGTAAGAAACGGGGGTTAATAGGATACTTTGGTCTTCCTTTAGAATCGTTAGCTATCGATCGGTCGTTCGACCGATGAAGGGTCTTTAGAGTTCTGCTGGTTGAGGGACTGATCGTTGAATACCCGATCGGGGAGATTACCTTTACCTAACGAATCATGTTCGATTGGTGGGACGACTGAGGATCTATCATTCAGGAGGCCTGAGCGACTGAGACCATTCAATAGATAATCATATTTGAACCTCGGTTGGTAACGGTCCTTTGTGGACTTTTCATGTGGGTTTTTCAAGGACTGACCCTTCTAGCTAGGCCTAGGATTATGTCCCATCAATATCCATGGCAGTTTGGTTTATAACATACAAATTTGCGCTTTAAAGGAAGACTGGAAGACCACCATTAGGGCACCTGAGTTCCTAGTCTACTCCAAAGCATGACTGACATATTTCCCATGTGTGAGAAGGCTTTTAGACCATCTATGTATGGAGACATCCCTCTGAAAGCAACTTAAAGTAATGAAATGAGTAGTGCATGCTAAAGGGAGGATATCAGAAAGAAGAAAAGGAGTAAAAGACCATTTTTTTTTCCTAAAACAATTTTCATATTGTGTAAAGAGAAAATTTCCCACTCTTACCTTAAACCAGTGCTTCCTCAAGTCCAACCCACTAAACCATAGCTAGTAGTAAATCTTTGAGCTACGCCTGAAGTCTCAATGTTGGAGAAGAGCTCTAGGCTAAAAATAAGTTGAGTTGAATCTTCAATAATTATATATTTTTTTAAATCACAATTTGTTTGCTAAACTAATTTATATATCATATTGAGGTCCAAAAAGAAAACGAAAAAGGGCCAAAATTTTTATCCTATTGGGCCCACCAGTTTTTTAAGCAAAGATCCAAGGGTGAGCAATTAGCAAAATTGAGCTGACAAGAAATAAAGGCCATCCGATTTATGCCTAATCAAATCAAAGTTTAGAAGTCTAAATGACGCATCCAGATGCTGTTGACAAGAATGGGACATTACCCCTAACAAGAGAGAGAGTTATTGCCCTAGAGTTGTCGAGAGATAGGGATGACAATGGATCGATTATGATTCGGGTCATATTATATCTGATCCTAAATATTATCTATAATATTCATATTTGATTTTAATCTGATTCGGGTTAAAAAATAAAAAACCATATCTGAACCTACGAATTTTTTTAAAAATCCGATCTGATTTGATATATTGTATATCTTTAAAAAACTGATCCAATCGATCTTAACCCGACTCATACCCGATAGATACGCGACTCATAATCGACTTAAATTATAGTGTAATACATTCTTTTTTAATTTAATAATATTTGTTCAAAAAAGAAAATTAAATTTACAAATTATAACAAACTCTAAAATCTTTTTATTTTATTTAATAATATTATATTAAAATAAAATTTTATTTTATTATAAATTATTTTCGGATCAGATTATTTATAACCTAAATCTGTATTCGAACCGACCCAACTATTTTAATATCAAAACCCGACCTTAACCCTATTTTTGAGGGAAAAAAAAACCCAATCTGCGAGAACGGATTTTTAGGGTATTCATCGAAACGGATTGGATTTTGCCATTCATATCCAGAGAGGAGACATGTCGGCAACATAAAATTCTGTAATAATCATATAAAATTAATTAAATTCCAAGTCAAATGGGCAGATTTGAATAATCAAAGAAAAGTCTCATTATCTGCGTGTTGGAGATGGGTTTGGCTCCAACAGAGAATGACCTCTATAACTCAAATGAGAGGACTTGGCTGCCTGATGACCCCGATCAATAAAACCTATAAAAGATAGTCAGAGAGTCTCCAATGGTTGAGGATTCGATATTTAAATTAGGGAGCGGTTTTCAAAAGGGAAGAAACATACTGATATCTCAAGAGGAAAGAGCTTTGTATGACTTATGTGTAGAGTGTAGATTTAGAGGACTTATCTAGATGGCTGATGCATGGGAGCTTATATAGCTTTTTCATGCAAGAGTCGTGTGAAAATCGGGTGATAAAACACTAGTTTTCTTATGAGACCGTCTCGAAATTTCAGGGAATCACATTGTAGGATACTCAAAGATTGTAAAATCTTATCGATTTGGAAAGTTCAGATCGTCATGGAGATTCTTTCCCTTACCAACTACGGTTGTAGATTTCCTTTCTGTTTACGTAAGATTGCCTTCCGTGATTTAAGGGAAGTGAATGTTCCCTCAAGGGATTAGGTGGCGATAGTCGAGCACAAAAGGAGGGTCTAGGAACTGACCAGCTAAGATGCCGAGCAGTTGGCTATCAAAAGAGAGAGAGGTGATTGGCGTATATCAACAATATCTGTTGACGGGTTATGGGCCTAACTATCTTTGGGTCCCATACAATTAGGGCCATGTATCATCACTTACCCCTACCCCTTACATCACTTCGAAGAAGAGGTGTGAGGAGTAAGCCAAGGGTCGCTCCTTAGAATATCACGAGAACGTAAATGCATTCAACCATCGAATAAATGATCTCAGATTAAATGTTTCGTGGGGAGTTGAAGAGATTGAGGCTTCTCATTCATTATGCACATTTCTTATTGGGTTGTTTCGTGTGCTCAAGATTTGTGGAGATCACATCCTTGCGGCTATAATAGGGATCAGATGGCTTGGTATCGCATCAAAGACATGGAGTACTTCCGAGAGTGATTCTATAGATTCTTTCTTATTGAGAGTTAGTGTTTTGTGAGGTTGTGCAAGTATGGATTCTGAGCCACAATATCCTATGGTTCAGAGAATTTCTGTTGATGCGAGGTTCCATCAAAGGCGGGGCTGCTGATGCAAGGTTCCATCATGTCATTTGGTGTGTGGACATGGGGGTGGAGACCGTTAAGGCTTTGCAAAAATTTGGCCTTGTGGATGGTGAAACTTTTGTTCACAAAGGGATCTCCCTTCTTCAGGTTGAATCCACTATCTTTCCGATTGGTATAGTAGAGGTTGTTTGAGATAACTTTTTGGTACTCCGTCGGGTTGGGCAATAGGAGAAGTTTGGGGGTGATAAGAGACTTGATGCATCCTCACAGTTTCTCTCATACCCTTATAGGCTCCTTCACGAAGTCCTTTCTAGCTTCTGTTAGAAAGGGTTTGTAGTTTTTACCCTCCTTAACTCCACCGCTTTAGGACGGCTTGACGGGTTGCGGAGACTTCTGTGGTCTTGTTGTCTCAAAACTTTTTACTATAAATTCCTCATGTCATTTTGATATAGCTCAATCTGTCTCAAGGTCTTGTAAATTTTTCTTTCACCTTTTATCCCACTGTGTACTTTGATATGTACTTATTGCATTGAAATAAAGAAAAAGTCTTCATTATTTGCTTGTCGGTCTAGTTTTGGAATGGTTATCCCGTTTGCTAACAGTCTGTCAATGTGTGTGATGAGTGTTGAACTTCTAAGCATGTTTATTGGCTATTTGTACGTCCCTTAGTCAGTAGGCTTACTAGTTGTCAGGTGCAGGGTACCATGGCTCTTGTGTCCGTTGGATCGTGTATGGTTAAAAGAGTGAGTCGTGCTTGCCCAAGCAGGGGTGCCCTTTATATTAATCGTTCATTCGTTCCAAGAGAATGGGATTTGTTAGCTTTTTCTGGGAGATAAATCCCTTAAGGACTCCGTTAGAGAGGAATGGGCAAGATTTGCCTATTCGGAAAGATAAATCCCAATAGTTGGCTCCGTCCAGGAGGACCGGGTGATTCTAGCCCGAGGAGATAGATTAGAGTGATAGACTACGTTCAGAAGGGCTGGGCGATTCTAACTCGTTCAAAAGGATAGATTTCAATGATAGACTTCGTTCGGGAGGACTAGACAATTCTAACCCATTCGGCGAGATAGATCCCGATGATATATTCTATTTGAGAGGACTAAGTGATTTTACCTCGTTCAGGGAGATAGATCCCTTATTGACAGCGCATCTTGAGAAACACATGGGCAGATTAGTATATAACAAGATAGTGGACCATAGGGATCTTACCTGATCGTTCAAGTACAAGCAGAATAGGATGTGTTCGTCCTATAAAGCATTGACCCTTATTAATAGTAAATGCATAAGTTCTCAAAATTCCACGTTTGGGGTACGATCGAACCGTCTAGGTGTTCGAGACGATAAATGTCTCGACTAACCTTTAATCGTATTTTTATAGGAACCTTCCCAATTGGGCTCTAGTTTGTCCCCTAGTTGGGGATGACTAATTGCTTTTACTTTCCTCGGTACCAAGTCACCTGATTTGAATGTTCTAATTCTAACTCGTCAGTTGTAGTACCTTGCCATTTGCTACTGATAAGTGGCAATTCGAACGAACGCAGTTTCCCTCAATTTGGGTAGTAGGTCTAGGTGTTCGCGTAGCACAAACTCATTTCTCCCTTTTTTGTATTGATCCACCGTTAGCAAATGGATCCCAATTTCGACTAGTATCATTGCCTCGCAACCGTATGTGAGACTAAACGGTGTCTCCTCTATTGCCCTTTAGGGTATCATTTAGTAGGCTCAAAGAATATTGTAGAGCTCATCTACCTAGCGACCTTTGACTTCATCTAATACGGCCTTCAGTCTCCATAAGATCGTTCGATTGGTTACTTCTACGAGACTATTGGTCTGTTAATAGGCAACGGAGGTAAAGCGATATTGGATCTCTAACCTACTACAGAGGTCTTGGAAGTTTTTGTTGTCGAATTGTGTACCGTTGTCCATTATCAGGATGTTGGGTATACCAAACCTGGTGATAATGGATATCCACACGAAATGTTATATTTTGTTGGTAGTAATCTAAACCAGTGGTTCAGCTTTCACCCACTTGGTAAAGTAGTCGACGACAATGACTAAAGACTTGTGTTGTCCGGTTGCTAGTGGGAATGGCCCTAGGATGTTCATCCCCCACAGAGGTAATGGCCACGGGCTGGCTATTGGGTTGAACTTAGTGGAAGACTGACGTGGTATCGACGAGAAGTGCTAGACTTTTTCATATTTGTTGACAAGTATCCTTGTCAAAAAGCTTTATTCGCCAGGTTTTGGGTACCTAAATGGCTACCTCATATTCCTTCATAGATTTCTCTAAGGATGTAGTCCCCTTCCTCGGGTATAAAACACTCTAGGTACGGGTGTATATAAGACTTCTTGTAAAGGTCGCCATTGATAAGGCATAGTGAGCGGCCTTGCATCTCAGCTTAACGGCTTTGAAGGGTAAGCTTGGTAGTTATCCGTGCTTTAGATAGGCCTCGATGAGGTCTTTTCAGCTTGGTAAGTTGTCAGCAAACAAGATTTGTTTAGACTCTTCAATGCTAAGGTACGGTAGACTCTCTCTGTAGATGGTGCGGCTGGTCGCTACCGAATAAGAGCTGGCTAGCTTTGAAAGCATGTCAGCCCGAGCATTCTCTGATCGGGAGACCTGTTATATGTCTACTTTGTCAAATTTGTCTATGGCTTGGTGTATTTTAGATAGATACTTCATCATCGTTGGCTCTTTGGTCTCATAAACCCCCTTGATCTGTTTAATGACCAACTGACTATTAGTGAAAACTTGTATGTTCTAGGCCTCTAATGATGCAGCGATCCACAGCCCGGTTAGAAGGGCTTCACATTTGGCCTAATTGTTGGTCGCTTAGAAGTCAAAACGGAGGGCCTATTCGGCCTTAAAGTTGTCTAGCCCCATTGGAATGAGTTCGGCCCCACTTCTTGATGAATTGGATGATCCATCTACATGGAGGGTCCATTTAGGCTGTGGGTGTTCTTCTCAGTCATTGGTAGGAGGCAATTTGATGGATGTTGGGAATGTGCATTCGAGAATGAAATCAACAAGGCCTTGACCCTTGATAGCTGGTCTCGGATGTTATTAAATATCGAACTTGTCTAGTTCGATGCTCCAATTGATAAACCGACCTGAAATGTCCCTCTTCTGTAAGATTTGTTTCAAGGGTTGGTCGGCCAGTATCACGATGGTGTGTGTTTGGAAGTAGAGTTGGAGGCGTATGATGGTGATAACCAAGACAAAGGCTATTTTCTCGATGGATCGGTAGTTGGTCTCGGACTCTTGGAGTTTTCGACTGACATAGTAAATCGGTTTTTATGTGGTGGATTCCTGTCTCATGAGGATAGAGAGAGTGATCGGTCAGAAATAGAAAGGTAGAAATAGAGTTTCTCACTAGAGATCGGTCGAGAGAAAGCGGGGGGCGACATGGGGTATTTTTTGAGCTTTTCAAATGCGGTATGGCATACAGGCATCCATGTGAACTTCTGGGATTTCTTAAGAGTATTATAGAAAGGTTTGTAATTCTCCCCCATTTTTGACATGAATCAATTGAGGGCTGCAATCCTGCTCGTTAGGCGTTACACCTCTTTCATCGTCCTCTGTAGGGCCATATCAAGTATAGTTTAGATTTTCTCTGGGTTCACTTCAATTCCTTAGTTGGTAATCAGAAGCCCAAAAATTTCCAAGACGTTATTTCGAATGTGCATTTCGCGGGATTTAGCCTTATGCTATATCATTCAAGTGTTTGGAATGCCTCTTGTAAATCGGCATCATGGTCGTTGACATCAGCACTTTTAACGAGCATGTCGTTGACATAGACCTCTACGTTCATGCCAAGTCACTCACTAAAGACCTTTTTGACAGGCATTAAAAGGTTGCTCCAGTGTTTTTAAGGCCGAACGGTATGACCGTATAACAATAAGTACCAAACTCTATGATGAAGCTAGTTTTTTCCTCATCTTTGCGAGCCATACATATTTGATTATATCTAGAGTATGCATCTATGAAATTCAAGAGCTGGTAGCCAGATGAATTGTCGACTAACTTGTCGACGTTGAGGAGTGGATAGATGTCATTGAGATAATCCTTATTGAGATCAATGAAATCTACGCACATTCTTTATTTCCTACTTACTTTTTTTACCATGACTACGTTGGCTAGCCACCCGGGATAATCTATATTTCAAATGAACCCTGCTGCCAATATCGCATGTTGGCGTTCTAGTATGAACATCATTTTCTTTTGTTTGATGTGTTTACAAGTGACGTCCACAATCAGTTTGTGAACTATAACCAAGGGTGAATGCCTGGTATATTTTCGGGGGGCCACGTGAAAACACTTTGGAATGACGTTGTAGGCAATCCATGACTACCTTTCGAATAGATGACGGCAAGTGAGCGCCAATCTGGATGGTTTGACTGGGTATATCCATGATGGGAACATCAATTACTTCCTCCCCAGGTTGGGGGTTTAACTGTTGTATAGCACCATCTCTAAGTTCCATTGTATTTATTGATAGGACCTCTTCTTTTCCTCCCGTTATAGGGACAATTGTCGGATTAGGGTTATTATGGAGAGCTACGACTCCCAATGGTGTCCTGAATTTGACATTTATGTGTTTGGCACTCGACAGCGCTTCAAGGCCGTTTAGGATGGGGCAACCCAGGTTGGCGTTATAGGCGGATGGAAGATTTACCATGTAAAAAGTGGTTCGAGTAGCAGTATGGTTAGGAGGTGTTCCTA
This sequence comes from Dillenia turbinata, assembly GCA_037126225.1. Lineage (NCBI taxonomy): Eukaryota > Viridiplantae > Streptophyta > Magnoliopsida > Dilleniales > Dilleniaceae > Dillenia > Dillenia turbinata. Next base: position 16,102,959 of record JBAMMX010000028.1, read on the forward strand.
GTGATACGACGAACGAGATGGTGCTTTTTGGATGTATATATTCACCGGTGAGCTCTCGAATGGGTTAGTCGAAGGACTAAAGATGAGATGGGACAAAACCCATCTGCCAGAAAGCATCCTATAAGAGAATGTCACGAACTGCTCCCTGATCCACGAGGGTTATTTTGATAAGATAAGGGTTGATTCTGGATGTGATCACTAGGGGATTATTTTGGTTGGTATCAACCTCTACCAAATTATCATCGTTGAAATCAATTATAAGCCTCATTCTCTTGACTGGGGCCATGGCTAAGAGGAGAAGAACATGATGGTAAGGGCTGTTACGGTTCGAAAATCAGTCTGGTCCCATGAATGATGCCAATTTATTGAAAATGGGTTTAACTCTACAGATAATGGTGATATGAACCCGACGGGTATAGAAACTCTAGAACCCACGAACAAGTTAATTTAATCTAAAAATCGTCCTAACGAATTATTTGAATCGGTGAAATTAAAGATCTCAACCCTTGCTTTAAAAGAGGAAGAACCTAAAATATATTACCTTAGACCCATTTCTCACTAGAACAAAAATCTTGGTATAAAAATGGAATGAATGACGCCAAAATTTAGGTGGTTTGAAACCTAAATTGATAAGTCAAAGAACTAAACAAGACTCCTATCTTGAATAAGTTCAAAAGTTTTCAAAAGAACAAGACTTGTATGAAGAAATCTCACAATTTTATTAATTCTCTCAAAATTGTCAAAAGTTATATTTTACACAATATGTAATGGTCTATTTATAAACTAAAAGTAAATACTAAATTGACAACTAAAATTTTAGTAACTTTTTAAACAATTAAAAAATAAGAAACTAAAATATAAATTATAAAGAAAAATTAGGAAACTAAATAAACCAAACTATTTTGACGAAATTTTACTGCTATTTTTCTTTATTTTTGTCATTCCTTTGTTTTGGTTAGTTTTGGATCATTTATTTTTCCAATTGGGTTTTATGAGCATAATTAAGACCCATTTTGGTTATTCATTCATTTGGCCTCCAATTGTAGGCTTGATGATCGCATCAAATGGTCCTGCTAATTTGAATGGGAAGAATTGGCCATCTAATGATCTCGATCAATAAGACCTACAAAAAATCACTAGAGGGTGTTTTAGCGGAGGAGATCCGATGCCCAAGTTAGAGAGTGGTTTTCGAAAAGAAAGAAGCTGATTGCTATCGCAAGAGAAAAGAGTTCTGTATAACTTATGTGTAAAATATAAGTTTAAAGAACTTACCTAGCGGCCGGCCAATGGGGGCTTATATAGTTTTCTTATATAGATTTTTCATGCTTAAAACTCTAGATAAAACTATAACTATGCATTTAAAGCCTTTTTACTGTAATTACTTGTATTTATAATTCATTGGCTATAATTCATTAGCTAACTGACAGATCGACCGATGAAAAACCGCATCTGAATTCAAAATTCTTTACCCCTTTATTGTTTTAATAATAAATTTTGAAAAGGAGAGAGACAAACCATTACCCAATCCATGTTTATGTTCACAGGGCGGAGAGAGATTCGATTGGGGAAAGAGTCTGCTATATGTTATTTTGACTTTTTAACAAATTGTATTAGTCATATTCTTGTTCAATTTTGTCTTTGCAACATTACCCAATCATGTTTCTTTAGTTTCCCATGAATTATCATTCCATGAAACATTTGACAAAAATGAGAAAAAAACTTGACAACTGTCAATCCCTGTCGCGGTGCTATGCGTTGTTTTTCAATAAAAAACTTAGACAATAAATAAAAATGAAACAAGTTGGTCTCCTCTCCTCCTATGTACATCCATATCTTTATCTACTGCCAAAGCCAATCATATCTCTAGACAACACGTTGACTGCACGTGACCTGAGTACTCATCCGGCGTGGCAATCCGAGTCCACCTGTACCTCTCTAAATTTAGCACGCAGGTAACATGGGGCGCTCCTAATTTTTCCGATCCAATTACTAGCAACTTGTCCTCCCAGATCGTTAGATGGGGCGAGCATCTTACTTCCATGGGAAGCTCGGTCACTGATTTCCACGTGGCATTTTGTAGAATTGCCAAATCACTACCACGGCATATGTAAATCTTTCCCTTATCACTTGCCACGCATGTGCTTGGGCACGTGCCAGTTTCTAAGAAGTTGTCCTCAACTGATCCCCACTGCCACGTTGACACGTCAAATGTTTCCGCGCTTCTCTCAAAGTGACCTTGCATCTCCGTGCCGTAACCGCCAATGACTTGGAACTTGCCATGTTGGAAAACTGCCTTGCACTCGTCCCGCTCTCTTGCCATGTCAGGCAGTGGGACCCACTTATCGTTGAACACGTCATATGCCATTGCGGACTTCAAGGCATTCTTCTCGTTGTCATGTCCACCGGCCACCAACACCATCCGGTCCGAGTCCGAAGCGCAGGCGAAAAAGACCGTGGGCTACCCGGCATACTGGAACCAGCTCGCCACTGACCCGACAAAAAGTTGTAAACAAACACGGCCTTGGAATTAGATGCATCCCACGTGGCCGGGTCCCAACCTCCGAGCACTACAAGATCGGAACCGACTCCGGCGAACTGGCAAAACAATGGCAGCCCGTATGATAACCCCGGAATCGGAGGCAAATCGGACCAAATTCCGGTTTCTGGTTCACAAAGCGTAACGCGATACATCGGAGCAGCCATATACTTCTTACCCATGAATGAATTTTGGTTTGAATCAAAGCGGGCTTGAGCCATTACAATGATGAACCGGGTCAAACCGGAAGATTTCCTGTGCCGGCGAAACCCGGGCAATTCAAGTTCAGTTTTCCAAGTCTGAGAAACCAGGGAAACTGATGAGAAGTGATTGTATGGAACCCGAATTAAGCACTCGAGAGCTATGTCATTTGGAAGACCAGGAATAAGCTCCATGAAAGTGGAATTGAGAGAGAGAGAGAGAGAGAGAGAGGGGGGGAGGATTTTGGTATTAATTTGTGACCGAGAGAATTGAGAGAGCTTGAAGAAATTTGGGGATGTGAGCATTCGTGATTGTGGGTGTGTGCCTTTTATAAATCTTTCTAGAAGCTTGAGAGAGAGAGAGAAGAGGTAATGGTAATGGATGACAATTGACAACCCACGGCAGGAAAGTGGCGGCGACTTTGCATTCCATTCCAAGGCGTTTGTTTGTGGGTTTTACAGTATTCTTGCCCCTTACTCAAAGTGGGGTCCTATTTCAGCAAACACGGATATCGTTAAAAGGAATATACAAATGCCGTCTCTGTTTGCTTATATATATATATATATATGGAAAAACTTAAATATACTCCTCAGGTTTGTTAAATTGGCAAATTATCTTCTAAGATTTCAAAATTGTCAAAAAGCTCCTTCTAGTGTTCTTTTTTGATAAATTACTTCTTGTATTTTTAGTGTTATAAAGAAGAGCATCACTCTAAAACCGCGAAAGTAAAATTTTAAATTTTATATGAAGTGATATTTTTAGTATTATTGAATTTGTTGTCATGGGCTTTCAAAATTAACAAAATAGCTCATGTAATTTTTTTTATAAAAATAAAAGGAAATAAAATATTCAAATACAAGAAATTTTATTTTCAACCTCTTCATCTTCTTCTTCTTCTTCTTCTTTCCTCTTAAGATACAAATTTGAGATTTTCAATACATCATCAACTTAACGTGCCAAAAATTTATCATCACCATCATCACAATCTCTAAAAATTCTTCTACCAATTTTCAAGCCGGAGAGGATGGGGGAAAAAATTGACAAGAATATTAAATTTTTAATGTCAAAAAATCCAATAAACCCATCATATAGAAAATGAAAAATGTTAATTTCTATTGAGGTGTACTTTTCTATTTAATCGTTAGTTATCGATAAATGAAGTTAAGAAAATCATTATAAGAGTAAAAAACATATTTAAGAACTTCCAAATTCCTAGGAAATTATATTTGTAAAAATAGGTTTGAAATTAATCGAATGAATACAATTGTTTGAAATTGTATTGAGATACGGAAAACACCAACAATCAATAACCTAGATCATTTAAGGGTGTAAGCGAGTCAAACTATTTATGAATAGTTTGATCTCAACTTGAGATTTACTCGATTTTATTTAATTAAGATTTAACTGAATTAGAGTATATTAATTTAAATATCGAATCGAATTCAAATATTAAAATATTCGATTCGAAGTATTTACAAATCTAATTGAGTCGAATTTGAATTGAATTAAAGTTGAGTTTAAATATATTAAATTTTAATTTATATTCAAATTTGATCCTAATCGAGTCGATTTCAAATTTTGTAAAATTTCTTTTGAATCGAGTTTGAGTTTAAAAAATCAAACTTGATGGAATGAGACAATTTTCTAATAGAGTCTAATCAAATAAGATAGTGTATCCACTCGTTTCGATTCGAATACATCGTTGGATTCATGACATGACTTGATGAATAAATAAATAAATAAATAAATAAATAAATGGGGAAACGTAGAAAGAGTTGAAAACTTGGTCCATGAAATGCAGCGGCGGCGATTGCTGGACGAAGTCAGAGAGGTTTGTGGGAAGCACGTAATGACACTTGTCACAATGGATAAATGTCTGATGCGAAGAGCCTCCGCGGCTGATACGTTGTTTCTCTATCTTTGCTCCCCTTCTGCGGCTAATCAGCCCGGTTTTCCACTTCCGCCGCAACTTTCCATCGTTAATATTTTCCTATTTTTAAAATATTTCAATAAATTAAAATTAAATAATATTTATATAAAAATTTTTATATTTTTTATATTTACATATTTTTAATATTTAATAATTTATTTACTTATTTAATTATAATTATAATTTTTATTAATTTTTATTATTAATAAATATACATTTGATTATTTTATATTATTATTTAAAATATTATTATTTTATTATTTTTATAAAATAATTAATATTTATATAAAAATTTTTATATTTACCCTATTTTTATTTCTTTTATTGTTATAAAGTATCTGTTTTCGTTTTGATGTAACTTGGGATATCTGTGAGTGATGCCTCTCTACCCATGCAATCCGGTCACCATGTGAAATCTGCTTCACGCAAACATGTTGTATGCATGAAGCGAAATAGTTTAAAGGACATCACAGTAGTTCTTTTTAAAGAGAATATATTTGAATTCTAATAATAAAAAAATTAATTTATTTTATAATTCTAAATTCATAAATTTTTTATTAAAAAATTAGTTAAATACACTTTATCAGTCAAATTAGATAATAATATAGTCGTTCTAAAATTGTGATGTGATATGATCCCAACAATCAGATCTCATGAGTCAATCTTGAGAAAGCCCACATGAGAAGTCCACGAAAGACAGTTACCGATCTAGATTCGAATACGATTATCTATCGAAAGATTTCAATCGCCTAGATCTCCCAAACGACAGGGTCTTAGTTGCCTCGCCAACCGAACGTGATTCATCAAGTTAAGGTAACTACCCTGATCGGGTATCCGATAATCTGCTCCTTAACTGAAAGAGCCCTGAAGACCCTTCATTGTTCAAACGGTCGACCGATAGCTAACGATTTCAAAGATCCTGAAGGAAGACCAAAATATCTCATTAATTTTCGTTCCTCATGACGAACAACATTATGAGAATCTTTCAGTTAAATAAAAGTTCACTCAAGAATACGAAAGTTTCTAAAAGATGAGAATTACAGTTGATTCGAAATATTAAATTCTCGAGATTTCTTAATCGGTTCGATAAGGAAGGTAGGGTTGAAGCGCTACAACTGCGTATGGCTATTCCAGGTATAAAATATCTCAAAATCTTTCAAAACAGATACACTCTCTGGGCCTTACACATTATGCACTCTGATCACAGGCAATCATTCCCTCAAGTTCTCAGTCTGTTTTTTCTTCTCATACGAAAACCGTTCTGTTTTGACTTGAGCATTGGAGTCCTCCCATCGGGGCACCCTCCGGCGGGTTTTACAGGTATCACATCCCTTTGACGACAACCGTTCGGGTCAATAAGGAGCCGATATTTGTGGAGCCATAACACACTTTCAATAGATTGATGTCGTTTGTGGGAAACAGACTAGAGCGACTTCTGCTGACGACTATGCCTCCGAGAACTAGAGTGTCCTCGAGGGTTGCTCCCGTTATACAAGGGCACGCCCCTATACCCACTGAACCTATCGCCCCTTTGGCACTCAATCATCCTATTCGTGATCATGCATTTTCTCCCCGGCCGTCTCATCCGGAGCAAGTCCTACAACCTACGACCTAGGAACAGCCGGTCATGGTCTCAGAGCCAGTGCCAAAGCAGGTGAACTAGTCCCAAATGGAGAGATTAGAGTCAAGACTCCATAGAATGAGTAAACAATTGAAGGGACTCAGTCGAGCCCTCAGGCCAGAAGGCCACTCATCCGCAGCAGAATCCGAATACGAGCGACCACCAAGAAGGGAGTTTCCTGAACCATCGGCTGTCTCCCAATATGACCCTAAGGATCTAAAAAAACAGATCGAACAACTCGTGGCCGCCGAGATTAAAAAGCAGGTGCAAAGGACAGGGGAGACCCCCTACACCCTTTAGACGAATCGCCATTCGACTCGAAAATCTCTTCAGAACCAATGCTAAGGGATGTCCTTTTACCTCCCATGGAGCGATATGATTGAACAAATGACCATCGCGATCATGCCGCCTACTTCATAATGGTTATGGTCTCTAGAGACCTCTCAGATGCAGCAATGCGCAAGCACTTTCCCACCACTCTCAAGAGTAATGCCTTGGCATGGTTTAACTCTCTCTCACCGCTCAACATCAAGAGTTTCGCACAGCTCCGACAATAGTTTGAGGCCCATTTTGTAATCAGTCGGGGAGCCAAGCGAAAATCCACTTTTATGCTATCATTGCTATAACGGGGGGAAGAGTCTCTGAGGGATTTCATGGAAAGATTTAAGACAGAACTGTTAAAGGTCCTCGCTTTAGACCACAACATCGCACTAGCTGCTCTCCTAACGGGCTTACATTCTTCCTACATGAAAGTCTCTATCACGAAAAACTCCCAGCAACCATTCAATAATTTTACTTCCTAGCGGAGAAATAAATTATAGCAGAAGAAGCAGAGGCGTTCGACCGACGAGGGAACCGCTCTGGCAGAAAGGAACGCGGCCGATCGCCTCGTCAGCCTTCTCCGAAGAGAAGAAAACTGAGAGTTCTACCCTCGCGAAGGTTTAGCATCTACACTCCGCTGAACGAAACTCCAAGTCGGGTTTTATATCAGATAAAAAATAAGTCATACGTTAGATGACCCATTCGTCCTGCAGAAGAAGATCCCAAGAAGGACAAGTCCAAGTATTGTCATTTTCATCGGGATTATGGCCACACGACCGACGAGTGCAAAAGGTTTAAGAATGAGTTGGGATTCTTGCTTCGTAGTGGTAAATTACAGAAGTTCATTAGCACGGAGGAGAGGAACCTACCTTCCCCCGACAGGCATGATGCACCACAGGAGAATGAGCCGTGTTATCGGTCGGACCCTAGACCACCGTACAATGAACCAGGAAGGGTGATCCTCTAAGTTCACGGTGAAGACAGTTGGCACGAGTCTTATGTGCCCACTAGTATCTGCCCGGCCTATGACCCAGAGTTTCCCGCGCTTTTTCCTTGATGAATGTTTCGATTTTCTCCTGTTACGAATTGATAACACGTGGTACGAGACTCTTAATGATTTGCGGTGAAAGTACTCCCCGAACGGACAGATATGACCATAATTTCTAAGGTTTCTAATCAACCGACGGGTCTTAGTAGCCCAAATCTTCCAAACGAATGTGTCGTTAAATTGGGATGAAACTTCTCGAACGGGCAGACATGGCCATAAGTCCTAAGGTTTCTAATCAACCGACGGGTCTCAATCGCCCAGATCTTCCGAAAGAATGTGTCGTTAAGTTGGGATGAAACTCCCCAAACGAGCGGATACGGCTCTAACTCTTAAGGTTTTTATTCAACCGACGGGCTTCAGTCACTCATATCTTCTAAACGAATGTATCGTTAAGTTTGGATGAAACTCTCCGAACGGGCGAACACGACCCTAACTCCTAAGGTTTCTAATCAATCGACGGGTCTGAGTCGCCCAAATCTTCCGAACGAATGTGTCATTAAGTGGTGATGAAACTCTCCGAACGGGCGGACATGACTCTAACTCCTAAGATTTCTAATTGACCGATGGGTCTCAGTCACCCAGATCTTCCGAACGAATGTGTCATTAACTTGGGATGAAACTCACCGAACGATCGGACACGGCCCTAACTCTTAAGTTTTCTAATCGACCAAAGGGTCTCAGCTACCCAGACCTTTTGAATGAAGGGGATTAATCTTCCCGAACAGGTGGACACAACCATAACCTTGAAGGTTCCCAATTAAACACCAAATATTGGACACGCAGGCTCAACCGATCGGACGCATTATCAAGGGGGCGAGTCCCCCTATTGAACTAACGGGATAAAGCATTCAAAACTTTTTTGTTGAAAATCATTATATTCAAATGAGTTATAGAGCAAAAACTTCTTCATGTTAGATGATTGACCCCTTAAGAGGAGACAAAGCCTCGTACTGACCGACTTGTCAAAAAATATCTTCAGCGAACTTCAGACGCTCGAGTAATCTGTGCTGAGAAAGCTAAAGGTTAACAGTGTCTTTGGCAGCAGACGCCTTGAGATCGACGATCTCTTGTTTGGCACTTTAAAGGGATTCCTCCCGCGAGCTAATGTTTCAGCAGCTGTTAATCACGCTCCTCGAATACGCGCCTCCGAATAGAAAGAATACTTACTGTAAGACAAAGAGAATTGATGGCCTTATCAATGCAATCTAGAGGCATCGTTCGAAGGGCGAGTTGTGTAGAGAACTCAAACCATTCGGCCAGCTGTAGCGGCACTTGAGAATCAATGAAATTAAATTGACGACTCCCCACACTGACTGCTACCGATCCTTTCTCAAAATCCTCTTTCTCCCTGGTAAGAGACTCAACTGGAATAGGTTGTGGGATACAGTACTTATCCGCTATATCTTGTAGAAGATATTGGGACTCCTGATGAGACCGTTCTGATACTTCTCTCGGAAGGGGGGTAGAAATATGCGTCACCAAGGCCTCTTCTGGCCACCGCAAATATTGAATCGGAACACTTCCATTCACCTCAAACAGACTCTCGTCAATGCATTTCTCTCCCTAACTTCAAAAGGTGCATCAAGAGTCACCAGATTGTTGACCCGTGAACCCTCCCCTGTTTCAGAATACACTAAGGGAGGATCATGCCCTCCAGTTCCTGCCGACTCTTCTTCTCCTACAGGAGAGCCTGGCGATCGGGCTCTTGACCTTTTTCGTTGGAACTCAAGGAAAATATCATATGCCCTCCTCTTCACATTCGGCCGCATTTCTCTCTCGATAAAAAGCTCATCAAGAAGATTAGAGTCTATAACCGGCGCAAAATCAACCCACAGAATTGTCTGTCGTTCCAGTAAGAGGGGTTTGGTGATCTGTCTCGTGTCATCCATCAGAAAATCGGACAACAACAACATTTCGTCTTCTATCAAACGGTCTATCCATAAGCTCCTACGACAGGCCTCATAATAGAGGGCCACAACATGCAAAAAAGAGAATGACAGAAAAGATTCAGGATTTTCACGTTCAAGAAAGGTGCTTGGTTGACATCCAGAAACACAGGAAGGAGATTCCTATTCAAAAATTTTATGTAGAAAAACTTTTACATCCAGTGTTATCTTAAGATTCACTATAGAAAAATTTCCAACGAGACTCCCGACAGGTTTGAAGCATATACCAGCCATGGGTAGACCCTTTGGAGTTATATCGCCCTAAAGAAAAAAGGCCCCTAAAATCTTCAAGTCAAAACGAATATAGAAAAATCCCAACAAGAAAATTAAGGCAATCACAAAGCGTTAAGCGCTTGGAATTAGCAACGAAGGATGAATGTTCCAATACCTCAAGATCTCCATCAATGGGTTCGTTTACGGGATTCTCAAGCCGTAATTCACACACTGCTTATACACCGAAACGCAACCCTCGGGGACAAAACTCACTCTATTCCTTTCGCTGGGCAACACAAACTCGAAGTTGCTTCCGAGCGACATCTCTCTTTGGACTTCCGTCAAATCCTCTTCAGTTATGGTACTCTGAATATTATCTATACTATGTGATGAGGAAGCGTTTTTTGACATTTTGTATGCAAGGAGGGGCTCTTCGAAGAAAAAGTTTAAAAGGCAGTGAGAATGTGGGGATGCGATACTCTCTAAAAAGTGTAAACCCTTATGAAGCGTACAGAAGACGATTTACAGAGATCAAAGCAACAAGAGTCGTATTAAAAAGTTCCTCGCCTTTTTCCATAATTATTACCCGTGACGCCTCTTCGTCAAGAGGGCCATGAGTCGGGGGTAAATGATGGGACATGGTCCCAACAATCAGATCTCATGAGTCAGTCTTGGGAAGGCCCACAAGAGAAGCCCACGAAGGACAGTTACCGATCTATGTTCGAATACGATTATCTACCAAAAGGTCTCAGTTGTCTAGGTCTCCTGAACGATAGAGCTTTAGTCACCCCACCAACTGAACGTAATTCATCAAGTTAAGATAACCACCCTGATCGGGTATCCAATGATCGGCTTCTTAACCGAAAGAGCCCTGAATATCCTTCATTGGTCGAACGATCGACCGATAGCTAACGATTCCAATGATCATAAAGGAAGACCAAAATATCCCATTAACTTCCGTTCCTCACGGCAAACAGCATCCTGAGGATTTTTCAGTTAATGAAAAGTTCCCTCTCTAATTAGAAAATTTCCAAAAGATGAGGATCACAATTGATTCAAAATATTGAATCCCCAAGATTTTCGGATTGGTTCGATAAGGAAAGTAGGGTTGAAGCGCTGCAATGGTGTACGGTTTTCACAGGTATAAAACATCTCAAAACCCTTCAAGATAGGTACATTCTCCGAACCTTACACATTAGATACTCTGATCACAGGGAATCACTCCCTCAAACTCTCAATCTGTTTTTTCTTCTCATACGAAAATCGTTCTTTTCTGACTTAAGCGTCGGAGTCTTCCTGTCGAAGTACTCTCCGGCAGTTTTTGCAGGTATCACATCCCTTTGACGACTATCGTTCGGGTCAACAAAAAGTCGGTATCTGTGGAGTCATTACCCACCTCCAACAAACTGTATTTTAATAAAAAATATAAATTATTGATGGATCATAATTAAAAAAGAAATTGATGAGTTGAAACTTCAAAGAAAGCGGTAAAAAAGGACAAATTAATACACAAGTCAAGATTTAAGTAATTTTTTAAAACGCCCATTGCAGCTAACGTAAACATGTATTTAAGTCCTTATCCACGTTAATTATTAATATTATCAAATACAAAATGGTTTCATTCATCACTCTTAAGTTACAAAAAGGCTTTGACTAGGTAACCCATGCGCAAGATAAAATGGTGGACATTGGAATGGTTTATTGTCTTGAGTTTATCAGCTTATATCATCCACAATGGTATAAATGGTGGCTAGTTGTAATTGAATGAGGACATGAACGAAATGAGTTTGTGACTTCTCTATTTTCCTCTCCCATTGTTTCTCCTCTCTCTCTCTCTCTCTCTCTCTCACCCCTCTCTGGTTCTTTCTCTCTCAATCTCCCTCTCTTTCTTCTCTCATACCCCTATTCTCTCTATTACCACCATTATCCACAACAACCATCATCACTCACTTTACAATCTATCTTCCCTTCTCCTGCATTTTCTATACTTTGTTTCCTTCCCTTTCTAGCTAACTAAGCTCTATTCTCATATTAGAGCATTCGGCTGTGACAAATTGGCATTAAAACCTACATTTCTCAATGAATCTTGAGAAATTGACAGCGCAAACCAAGTATGAAGCCATCAAAATTAAGGGAAGTCATCTCCAGTAGGAACAAAAATGGATGAAGTAGACCGAAAAATAAAAAGTTTTTTGGCAAGAATGAATCACAACTTCATTGCCATCACAAAGATGGTATACAAAGACAAGTCTGAAAAATTATATAAATCTTCAATCCTATCCATCCCTATTGAATCAGGATGCGGAGGAAGCAATTTTCGTACTTCACTACCCGTGAAATCAAGAGTTGAACTCTACCAAAAAAAAAAAAAAGAAATCAAGAGTTGAAGTTTCTTCCAGTAATATGTTTCTACCAAAAAGTGAACAAGATGCAACTAGCACGGTTTTCCCAACTGCTTCTCCAAGCATCATGGATATTTCTCTAAGTCGATCTAATGATGATTTAGTTTCCTTGGACGAGACCATGTCCACTTGAGATTCTTTGAAGAATTCAAAAATTATCTAGACAATGATAGATTCTCAGCTGTTAATTCCATTGAGAAGAAAACAGGTAGCAACTTTTTTAATTTCAGAAAATGAGGAAACAACAGGTAATATCTGCAACAGAATGATACTTGTAGAATTGGAAACAATTGATAGTGTTGTAAATGTAGATAACAACTTCGTGGATCCACATTATGCAACCATTGCTTGCAACACCTGCATGCCTCTAAGGCAAAGAAAAGGCCTTCTGCTGATTTCAAGAAGAGGAAGAAAAAGAAGAGAAATGTTCTTTTTTGCTCTCTCTCTCTCTCTCTCTCTCTCTCGCTCTCGCTAAACCCCTTTCTATACTCTGTTTTCCTTCCCTTTCTGCAATACTGAACTAACTAAGCTGTATTCTTATACTAGAGAACTGGGCTGTGACAGAAGACTACCATTATAGGGCACCTCAGTTCCTAGTTGTTAGAAAAATGTGTATCGGGTCAACCCTAAGGACTTGACTCGACCCAAGTTATTGAATTCAAATAAGAAAGAGGGGAATGATACGAAGTAGTTTTCTACTAACTCTCATTTTCTCTGCTCATTTAAATTTAAAATTGGTGACCTTTGGAAAAGGTAAGAAATAAATAAATGAAAAGGGAAATACAATATTCCCGTATTAGATTTGGGGGGTTAAAAAAGAACGACATCAGTTTATCATTTTGCAAGATTACAACACAATTAAAGCCATTTGAATCGTGGAAATTGAAATTATTTTAGTTGTGACAGTTTTCAGATTATTCTCGCACTAATATATCAAAGAAAATGTTAGTAATTCAATTCTAAAAAACATGATTGTATGAAAAATGCTTGAAATCGAATTTAAATTCTAGTGCTAGTCTAGACCAAATCATGACTACCCTATTTCCCATGTGTGTCAAAGCTTTTAGACTGTCATGCATGGAGACATCCCTCTGAAAGCAACTCAAGGTAATGAAATGAGTAGTACATGCTAAAGGAAGGACCACTAGAATGAAAAAAACGAGTAGGAGACCATTCTTTTCTAAAACAATTTTCATATTGTGGAAAGAGAAAAGTTCCCATGCTTACCCTAAACTAGTTTTTCCTCAAGTCCAACGCACTAAACCATATAGCTAGTAGTAAACCTTTGAGCTATGCCTGAAGTCTCAACGTTGAAGAAAGCTCTAGGCTTGGGAACCTTTTTTTCCCCTCTCTTTTGTGACACCATGGATAGTATAATAGTTATACGCGATTATAATAGTTCAAACTCAATTTAAATTTGACTTATTAAGAAAAAGTTATTTGATTTTTTTTTAAAAAAATTATTTATAAATTTACTTCTAAATTCATTAATTGAAAAGTAGAATTTAAACATTTGACTGATTTTGGACCATACCCATCTAATTAAACAAGCAACTTATTACTTTGACTTAATTCCACTCTTCAGTGAGCAATTTCACCCAAGGATAAGCAGTCACAATTAATTTTCTTCTTTTGGTACACTGCTTGGGCTGCACAATATAAATAAATCTATCAAAATTGAGACCCAGAACCCTATTATTTCTTAACAAGTTTGCTAAAAATGAACTCAAAAAAGAGATTAAATTCAATTCAAATGGTTAAATAAGTTGAGTGGAGTCTGATGGGACATGGCCCCATAAAATCGGAACTCATGAATCAGTTTTAGAATGACCCACACGAAAGGCCCCCCAAAGGATAATCACTGACCGAGAATCAAATACAATTATCTGTCAAAAAGCTTCAGTTGTCCAAATCTCTTGAACGATAGGGCTTTAGTCGCTCATCCAACCGAACGGCCTCAACTGTCCAGCCAACCGAACGGAATTCGGTTGGCTAAGTTAATCGTCTCGATCGGGCATCGACCACCCCTCAACCGAAGGAGTTATGAGGACCTCTTATCGATCAAACAACCGATCGATAGCTAACGATTCTAACGATCCAAAAAGAAAGTCAAAGTAATTCAGGAACTTCCGTCTCTTACTAAAAACAAACACATTGAAATCCTTGCAATTAATGAATGAATCTTTCCTTGATTTCGGTAGTTTTCCAAAAAGATGAGTATCGAGATCAAATATGGAATTCCCGAAATTTTCGGATCAGCCCGATAAAGAAGGTAAGGTTGGAACATCACAGCGGTGTCCAACTCAAAAAGGTATAAAATATCTCAAAACTCTACACAACAGTTACGCTCTTTAGACCTTACACTCTAGGCACATTATTCACAGGGAACAACTTTCCCTCAGCACTCAATCTGTTCTTCCTTTTCATACGAAAATCGTTTTTTTTTTTACTTGAGCGTTGGAATCTCCCCGGCGGAGCACACTTCGGTGGTTTTTGCAAATGTCACATCCCTTCGGCGGCAATCACTCGGGTCAGCAAGGAGCCAGAATCTGTGGAACAAAAACCTACTTCCAACAGATTGACGCCGTCTATGGGAAACAGATTGATTTTTCAAAAACTCGTGACGATGTCCGCCATGATCACCCCCGACACAGTACCCGTCTAGAGAAGAAAGCCAGTCATAAGCTTTGATGATGATGATCTGCCAGAGGTGGATCCCTACCGCGACGACCCTATTGTTATAACCCTCAAAATAGAATCATATACCGTGAAAAGGGTTCTCGTTGATCAGGGGGCCGACTGTGATCTTCTCACTTGGGATGCCTTATGCAGGATGGGCTTTAACCCTCCTCAACTTTTTCCATCCACCGGGTCCCTCAGAGAACTTTCAGACGAGCCCACTTATCCCAAAGATATCATCTACCTCTCGGTAACTCTCGGAAAACCCCCTTATCATGCGACAGCCACAGTCCTCTTTCATGTGGTAAAAATATACTCTCCTTGCAATATCATTCTCGGCAGGCCTGGCCTAAATGACCTAGAGGCACTGCCAAGCACAAGACATATGAAGGTGAAGTTCAGAACACCATTAGGGGTCGCCACAATACGGGGCGGTCCTAATCCCTATGTACTCTTTGCCGCACAAGGCACATAAGAAACTTTCCTAGTCGACACCCTAGAACCTAAAGAAGGCACTGAGCCAAAAGCTAAGCTTAAACCAGACGAAAAAATAATCGAGGTCCCTTTGACAAGCGACCCTAGCCAAACAGTTCAGATAGGAGCCAACCTATCATCTTCTTTACGAGAGGCCTTAGTTGCCTGTCTGCAACGATACTCAAAAGTCTTCGCCTAGACTCCGAAAGACATACCCGGTATAGATCCGTCGATCATAGCCCATAAATTAACTGTCAATCCCGATTTCAAACCAATTAGACAGAAGAAGAGGATATTCACTCCCAAACGTCAACGCGCCATCCAGGAAGAAGTTCAAGAGTCATTGATAGTTTGGTTCATCTGAGAAGTCAAGTATCCCGAATGGTTAGCTAATGTAGTTTTAATAAAAAAAAGGCCAATGACAAGTGAAGGATGTGTGTGAACTTCACTGATCTCAACAAAGCATGTTCAAAGGAAAGTTATCCGCTCCCCAATATCGATAAACTCGTAGACAACTACTTGGGACACCAACTTTTGAGTTTTATGGACGCCTACTCCGACTATAATCAGATTAGGATGACGCATGAAGACGAAGAAAAGACCAGATTTATCACCGAGTTTGGTACATACTGTTATCGAGTCATGCCTTTTGGCCTAAAGAATGCTGAAGCGACTTTCTAACGATTGGTCAATGCGGTCTTCAAAGACCAGTTAGGTAGAAATGTCGAAACTTATGTTGACGATATGCTCATAAAAAGTGTCACCGCAGCAGCTCATGTTGCAAATCTCGAAGAAACCTTCCAGACTTTGGAATGATACAATATGCAGCTGAACCCAGCAAAGTGTACATTTGGGATCGCTTCCGAAAAGTTTTTGGATTTCATGATTACTGACCGAGGGATAGAGGCCAACCCCGAAAAGATACAAGCGATCTTAGACATGGCACCTCCCTAGACACTCAAAAAGGTGCAACGTCTGACCGACCGAATGGCGGCCCTAAGCCGATTTATGTCCAGAGTTAGCGAGAAATACAAACCCATATTCGATACACTAAAGAGGTCCCGACGATTTGAATGGACACTTGAATGCCAAGCAGCCTTCGAACGATTAAAAGAATATCTGACGCAACCACCACTGCTTTCGCGACCCGTCCTTGGGGAGGAACTCACTCTGTATTTGGCCGTTTCCGAGCGAGCACTCTGCTCCGTGATGGTGAGATAGAAATCCACTGTCCAGAAGCCAATCTATTACATCAGCGGGATATTGAAAGAATCCGAGATTAACTACCGGCCGATAGAAAAGATGGCCTACGCCTTGGTCGTTTCAGTGAGGCGTCTTCGACCATATTTTCAGGCCCATACTATTGTAGTGCTGACCGACCAACCGTTGAAACAAATCATCCAAAAGAGGGACACGTCTGGGCGGCTCATCAAATGGAGTGTGGAATTGGGAGAGTTTGACATTCAGTATTGACCGTGATCAGCAATAAAGGGCCAAGCATTGGCCAATTTCATTCTCAAATGCACTTTGTCCACAGTGCCTAAAGAACAACCTCTTAACCATCAAGAAGAGTGGTCGGCTCCAGGATAGACCATCCATATCGACGGGTCATCAAATTCCTCAGGAAGCGGTGTCAGGTTCATACTAGTGAGACCAAACGATTTTAAAGCAGAATGCGCTCTCCGCTTCGACTTCCAAGCCACCAACAACCAAGCTGAGCACAAGGCCTTACTAATGGGCCTTCAGATCTCCACCAACATGGGAGCACAAAATGTCAGGGTGTTTACAGACAGCCGACTGGTCGTAAAGCAAATTGAAGGGGTTTATAAAACCAGAGACACGGTCATGGCTAAATATTTGTGCAAGCTGCGCGAGACGATGGACCAGTTGGGCAAGATTGACATTCAGCAAATCCCTCGTTTGGAAAATGCGCGAGTTGACACTCTATCTAAGTTGGCTAGTTCTGATTCGATTGCTTCCAGCTGGACGGTATACATTGAAAGCCTGCCATATCCCAGTATTGACGAGTCCAAAGAGACTCTCCCCATCGATCTGTCACCTAGTTGGAAAGATCTCATAGAAGAGTACCTAAGGTACGATCGTTTGCCAGAATCCCCAGGGGAAGCCGTGAAACTGAAGCGAAAAGCAGCACACTGCGCTATAATTGATGGAATCCTCTACCGCAAGTCGTTCACTCACCTGTATCTGCGATGTTTAACTCTTGAAGAGGGGAATTATGTCTTACGAGAGATTCACAAAGGAATCTGTGGTAATCATTTAGGCGCTCGAAATCTGATCTATAAAGCCCTTCGTCAGGGGTATTATTGGCCGACTATAAAAGTCGATTTCGACAACTACGTCAAACGATGCGATAAGTGCCAACACTTCTCTTCTGTACCTCAACTATCCCCCACCGAGCTCAATCCTATATACAGCCCTTGGCCATTTGCTCAGTGGGGTATGGATATCCTTAGACCGTTTCCCTCAGCCACGGGACAGTGAAAATTCTTAATAGTGGCGATCGACTACTTTACAAAATGGGTGGAAGTCGAACCTCTAACTCAGATCACGGCCGTCAAAGTCCAGTCCTTTGTATGGACTCATATTATCACCCAATTCGGTATACCGCGAGCCCTTATCACGGATAACGGGAAGCAATTCGACAACTAGCACTTTCGAGAGTTTTGTGAGAAGTTAGAGATTTAACATCGATTTTCATCGGTTGCTCACCCACAAACCAATGGACTGGCTGAAATAACCAACCGAACGATCCTACAAGGGCTAAAGACAACACTGGATAACACAAAGGGACAATGGGCCGAATAACTACATGGCATCCTCTGGTCATATCGCACTACCCCTCGAAGGGCGACAAGAGAAACACCCTTCAGCCTAACTTACGGAAGTGAAGCAGTCATACACGTGGAGATAGGTATCCACTCACTATGGGTAGCCAAATACAACGCCGAGAAAAACGAACATATCTTACGAGAAAGGTTGGACTTGCTTCCAGAATTACGGGAATCTGTATCAGCGCAAATGGTGGCCTATCAGTAACAAATGACTCGATATCATAATCGAAGAGTTAGAAGTTGAACGTTCAAATCCGGAGAACTGGTACTGAGGAAGGTGGAGGCAACCGGTCAACCCCAGCCTGGGGGCAAGCTCGCCCCTAACTAGGAAAGTCCATATCGAGTGCGTTCCGTAGTTCGATCAGGAACTTACCGACTTGATAACTTAGACGGATCAACAGTGCCTAGGACCTGAAACTCGGAGAACCTATGCATATACTATTAGTGAATTTCAGAATTATCTCACTAACAGGGCAAGTCGTATCGTTCATATGCGTCGAAAATGGGGGATGTAACTCCCGGAGTGTGGACGCGGCCCACAACTTAAAAAAAATTTCTTTATCGTCGGAGGGTCTCAATCGCCCAGATCCTATCGTTTGTACGCGTCGACAATAAGGGATGTAACTCTCCGGACGGGTGGACGCGGCCCACAACTTAAAAAAGTTTTTCTCCATCATTCGGAGGGCCTCAGTTGCTCAGCTCCTATCATTCGTATGCATCGACAATAGGGGATGTAACTTATCGGACGGGTGGACGCCGCCCACAACTTAAAAAATTTTTCTCCATCGTTCAAAGGGTCTCAGTCGTCCAGCTCCTATCATTCGTACTCACCAACAATATGGGATATAACTCCCCGGACGGGTGGACGTGGCCCATAACTTAAAAAATTTTCTCTGTCATTTGGAGGGTCTCAGTCGCCTAACTCCTATCGCTCGTACGCGTCGACAATAGGAGATATAATTCCCCGATGGGTGGACACGGCCCACAACTTAAAAAATTTTCTCTATCCTTCGGAGGGTCTCAGTCACCCAACTCCTATCATTCGTACGCGTGGACAATGGGGGATATAATTCCTCAGATAGGTGACGCGGCCAACAACTTAAAAAAAAAAAATTTCCATCGTTCGGAGGGTCTCAGTCTCCCGACTCTTATCGTTCTTACGCGTCGACAATAGGGGATGTAACTCTCCAGACTGGTGAACATGGTCCACAATTTAAAAAATTTTCTCTATCGTTTGGAGGGACTCAATCGTCCAGCTCCTATCGTTTGTACGCGTCGACAATAGAGGATGTAACTCTCCGGACGGGTGGACGCGACCCACAACTTAAAAGATTTTTCTTTTTTCTACCGTTTAGAGGGTATCAGTCGCCTAGTTTCTGCTGTCTATACAAGTCACATGGAGCCTTCCAAACGAACAAGTACAATCCCCTAAGCTAGATAGCCGACCATCCAATAGACCAAAATGCCAATACTATTCAACGTCTCGGAAAATGACTTAAGAGACGAATCCGCTTTAGCAAAGGTTGAAGAAAGATACACAACCAGACAAATAGAAAAACGAAATTCAAGTAAGTAAAGTATAACTTTTTCATTTACATCTGTGCGAGATGGTACATTCGGTTAGATAAAGTATACACTAGCCTCTAAGTTGGGCGGATTACACTAAAAGAAATACATGATGAGATTATTCCTGAAGAGAAAGAACATAATCCCTACACTGGACGGTACAAAAATGTAGTGTTAGGGACAAGAGAAGGCGAACTTGGGTTTTGCCACCGCCAATGTAACCCGAGCTAGACCTACCCATCTAAAAACGGTCGGGAGATATCCCCACCATTAGTAGATGGTGGGGACGAAACCAAACGAATCATCCAAGGTAGTACAAGAATTTACCCCCATTGGTGACGGACGATCTCACGATTCCAGCCGAACAACGGCTAACATAATGAGATCTCATTCCGGTGATCCCCTTCCTTAATGAGATCTCATTCCAGTAAGAATTCCTTAAGCCATGGAGCCCCGCATTCCCAGAACGCCTCGCAAAGCAATCCTTGAAAAAGAACAGCTCTTGAAAAAACTCCCAAAGAATAAGAAAAGACTTGACTCTTTACGAAAGGAAAAAAGCGCCCATCGTAGTTACTTATAGCAACGGAAAGGTATGCTCTAATTAATTCGGAGTAGGTGAAACGAATCGGGAAAGATAGGCTCTCATAAATGGGGAAGTAAATTGTATTCAATTCCCTATAAAGGAATCACTTCCAATAAGATGCCCTCGCATTTATGACGAAGAGGCAAGGTGGCCTAAGACGAGTCTAGCATCTCTATGTTCCTGTAACGTATCAAGCACGCCTCGTAGGTCTCTACTTATGACGTTTCTGTACCAAGAAAGTTATGAGTAGGGGCAAATTATGGGACATGGCCCCATAAATTCGAATCTCATGAATCAGTTTTAAAAGGACCCACACGAAAGGTCCCCCAAAGGATAATTATCAACCGAGGATCAAATACAATTATCTGCCGAAAGGTCTCAATTGTCCAGATCTCTCGAACGATAGGGCCTTAGTCGCTCAACCAACCGAACGGCCTCAGCCGTCCAGCCAACCAAATGGAATTTGATTGGTTGAGTTAATCGTCTCGATCGGGCATCTAATCGACCGCCCCTTAACCGAAGGAATCCTGAAGACCTCTCATCGGTCAAGCGACCGATCGATAGCTAACGGTTCTAATGATCCAGAAGGAAGGTCAAAATATTCGAGCAACTCACGTCTCTTACTAAAAACAACACCTTGAGATCTTTGCAATTAAGGAAGAAATCTTTCCTTGATTTCGGTGGTTTTCCAAAAAGATGAGAATCGCGATCAATTAAAAATATGGAATCCCCCAGATCTCCGGATCAGTCTGATAAAGAAGGTAAGGTTGGAATATCGCAGTAGCGTCCAACTCAAAAAGGTATAAAATATCTCAAAACTCTACACAACAGGTACGCTCTCTAGACCTTACACTCTAGGCACATTATTCACAAGGAACGACTTTCTCTCAACTCTCAGTCTGTTCTTCCTTTTCATATGAAAATCGATCTTTCTGATTTAAGCGTTGGAATCTTCTCGTTGGAACACTCTCCGACGGTTTTTATAGGTGTCACATCCCTTCGACGGCAATCACTCGGGTCAGTAAGGAGCTGGTATCTGTGGAGACAAAACTCACCTCCAATAGAGTCTTTCCATGATTGTATGTTTTTTTAAAATCACAATTTGTTTAGTAAACTAATTTATAAATAAAATTAAGGTCCAAAAGGAAAAAAGAAAAAGGGTTAAAAGTTTTATCTGATTGGGCCCACCAGATTTTGAAGCAAAGATCAAGGGTGAGCAATTGGGAAACTTGTGCTGACAAGAAATAAAGGCCATCCGATTGATGCCTAATCAAATCAAAGTTTAGGAGTCTAAATGACTCATTCAAATGCTGTTGACAAGAATGAGACATTACCCTAACCAGAGAAAGAGAAGTCGTGACATTAGATGATTTGAATTCAGATGGTGTCAAGAGAGGAGACATGTCGGCAACATAATAATCATATAAAATCAATTGAATTCCAAGTCAAATTGGTAGATTTGAAAAATCAAAGAGAAGTCTCGTCGTCTCGGTCAACAAGTTGAATGTCATGCACGTATGGTGGAAGCCTAAGATTAAAGAACTACGATGCATAAATTTCTTCATAGATGGACGTAAAATAAATTATAGGGATTGTGTGCGAAAAATGTGTTAGAAACATTAATTTCATTTTTTTGGACAACAATTTTATAAACAATTCCGTTCTTTAGTTATTTTGTTTTTGAATAACGATAAAAATATCAATGATTAATTGATAAATTTACTAAACACTTGCTAAGCACATCAATAGATTCATCATTGGGGAATTTTTATAGAGCAAGCACATCAGATTAAACTCTATCTGTGTATCTAAAACTTTTTTTACTATAATTATTTGTGTTTATAATTGCAGAAGTCATATTTTTGTTCAATTTTGTCTTTGTAACATTACCCCATTTATGCTTTTTCCATCCATAAACAATGAACAAAAAGAAACATCAAGTTTCTTTAGTTTCCCTTGAATTATCATTTCCAGTTTTCCAAGTTTGAGAAACCAGGGAAACCGATGAGAAGCGATTGTATGGAACCCGAATTAAGCACTCAAGAGCTATATCGTTTGGAAGTCCAGGAATAAGCTCCATGGAAATGGAATTTGGAGAGAGAGAGGATTGTGGATTAATTGGTGATTGTGACAGAATTGAGAAAGTTTTGAGGAAATTTTGGGATGTGGGCGTTTGTGATTGTGGGTGTGTGCTCTTTATACAAGGGCTTTTTGCAGCTTCTGGGCAAAAAGTAAAGAGGCCTTATTAAAAAGGGCACTTGTCCTTCCATTTTTCTAGAAGCTTGAGAGAGAGAGAGAGAGAGAGAGAGAGAGAGAGGAGGTAATGGTAATGGTAATGGAGGACAATTGACAATGCTTTGTACTATCTTGGTGTCCCATTCAAAGGTGTTTGTGTTTTACAGAATTCTTCACTTTACTAAAAGTGGGGTCCTATTTTAGTAAACGTAGATTTCGTTAAAAAGAATATACAAATGCCATCTCTGTTTGATTATACCCTTTTTAAAAAAAAAAAAAAAAAAAATTGGAAAAATGTAAATATACTCCTCAGGTTTGCTAAATTAGCATATTATCTTCCATGATTTCAAAATTGTTAAAAACTCCATTCTTTTTTGATAAATTACTTCTTGCATTTTTTGGTTTTGAAGGAGGGTATTACTATAAAACGATCATATTAACATTTTAAATTTTAAAAGAAGAAAGAAATGCTTTTAGCAAGCAGTTTAATAACCTGGCTCATGCCATGACATGCTGAATACAGAAATAAATAAATAAATAAATAAATAGAGAAATAAATAATAAATAAATGGGGAAATGGAGAAAGAGTTGAAAGCATGGTCCGTAAAATCCAGCGGCGGCAATTGTAGTGCGAAAGTCACAGAGATTTGTGGGAAGCACGTGATGACACGTGTTCCAATGGATAAACGTCTGATGCGAAGAGTCTCCGCGGCGGATACGGTGTTTCTCCATCTTTGCTCCACTTCTGCGGCTAACCCCCCCGGTTTCCCACTTTCTCTTCCCAGGCATGGATTTCAGCTGCCGCAGCTTCCCCTCGTTAATATTTTTCTATTTTTAAAATATCTTAATATATTAAATTAATTAATATTTATATAAAAATTTTATATTGTTTATATTTATATAATTTTTAATATTTAATGATTTATTTACTTATTTAATTATAATTTTTATTTTATATTATTTTTATAATTAATAATTTTATATTTGATTATTTTATATTATTATAAAATATGAAAATGTAACATGAGATGTCTCGCAGTAATGCCTCTCTACCCATGCAACCCTGTCACCACGTGAAATCAGCTCCACGCAAACATGGTGTATGCATGAAAAAGTAAAAGTTTATGGGTCATCGCAGAAGTTCTTTTTTAAATTGAATATATTTAAATACTAATAATAAAAGAAATTATTTTTATTTTATAATTCTAAATTTATGAATTTTTATTAAAATATAGTTAAATACACTTTATTTGTCAAATTAAATAATAATACGTTCGTTCTACAATAGTATTCTAATAAAAAATATAAATTAATGATGGATCATAATTTTTTTTTTTTTAAAAAAAGTGATGAGTTGAAACTTCAAAGAAAGTGGTAAAAAAGGACAAAATAATAAACAAGTCAAGATTTAAGTAATTTTTTAAAATGCCATTGCAGCTAAGGTAAGCATGTAAGTCCTTATCTACATTAATTATTAATATTATCAAATACAAAATGGTTTCATTCGTCACCCTAACATATAAAAAGGCTTTGACTAGGCAAACCGTGTACAAGAGAAAAATGGTGGACATTGGAATGATTTCTTGTCTTGAGCTTTGTTGTGAGCTTTATAAAATTATATACACATTTCCCATGTTTGAATACAATGGGGACTGTATTATTATATTGGGTTTTTTTTTTTTTTTTTTGGCCCCGGATAAATTTTGGTCTTTCATAAATAATATTCATTTATTCATTCTTCCTTTGCAAGAGAGAGATTTATCTAGTGGTTTAAATTTATTTATGTATTTTCGCTCCGCAAGAGTTACATATTTTATAATTTTGTGTATATCACGATTTTTTTTTTTTTATACAAGAATTCAAATCCGGGATTTCTAGATTGGAGGATGGGTGTTGTGATCATTAGACTGTCCCTAATAGGATTAGTCTTTAAGCTATAACTATTGTTTAAACTCTATGTTTCCATAGACTAACTTTCAAAAATTATAAGAAATTTTTTATTTATTTGCCTCGATAATACATCATCTATCAATCCATTATCATAAAATCCAAAAACTACAAAACTCATTAGATTATAATTATAAGGTCTTTCATTCTCAGTCGGATGCCCTCTTAGCCAAGTACTCTCACTTACGTCTCTCGATCATCTTGGCTAAGCCTTTTCAGGTAAGTTACTTATTCAACTCTTGGTTATACTCTCCTGACTATTACCATATAGTCTTCCGGCGTATAGTCTTCCGGCGGACAACGCTTGACAAATCAAGATTACAACCACTTAAAATTTGAACATCCTCTAATCTAAGAAGTAATTTCTCCCAATAAGGAATGAAATATTTGTAATCTCTCCTGATAAGGTAACGAATTTTTGTGACAATTTGAACCTCTCTCATCTGAATGGATTTTAAATCTCATAACATCTTTTACTATAGTCCCTGTAATTTCGAAAGATCTTCTCATCGTAAGGAAACAAGACTTACAACATCCTCTAACAGAAACTTACTATGCATGCACATGCTATATGTATTGAGTAAAAACAATCCATAAAATGTACGGAATACTCTTAACTTTACGCTTATCATACGAAGACTACACAAGCATACTCTAGCTTTCTCAATTTTTCATTCTCTCATTGCTCATTTTGATTTGAACGTTAGAGTTTCCTTTGCTGGACCTACCTCCGGCAGGCTTTTGTAAATTCTTGTTTAAGAATATCCTGCAGTCGCATTCCCACCAGGTTCCCGTTCAAGTCAGAAGGTCAACATACATGTGGAGTCAAAATCGGCATCAACAAACTTCCTCTCAAAAAAATTTAAATTTCGGATTATAACAAATTATTTGGGAGACTGAATGTAATAATTTTCACCCATAAGAAATACAAATAAACAATTTATAATATGCATCAAATTATAAATTATAATATCAAAACCGAACAAAAGTAAGAATTGGGTCATCAGATAATTCCTCTGTGCGTATATAAAACGTTTGAAAATGTTTTTTTTTTTTATCAAATGTTCCTTTATTTTTCTTTTTCCTGATCAAAGGCGAGGAGATTTATCTTCACTCTTGCTTGCGTCAGTCATGAGAAGAACTGATAGCAAAACATCGAGTGACTTCTTGGACCAGCAACTCCAACGTTTCAAACACTGTTCGGTTTCCTTTAGAAACAAGCAAATGCCTTCCATCATCTTCTGCCAATTGGTAGCACCAGGAATCCATGGTGGATACGGTTGTCCGAGGAGTATATTCTAACCGAGTCAAGTTCGGATATCCCTCAATTAGAAGTCGAACTCAAACTAAAATTCGACGAGTAATTTATATATATATATATATAACATATATTATATTTAATTTAATTTTTTATTATAATAATATATATAATATTAATATATGTTATCGATCTAATCGATAATTTTCGAATTTAAAATTCTATTACTCGAATTTGAGTCGATTGTATAACGAACTTGATTCAAATTCTATCAAAACCAAGTCGAGTCGAGCCCTTGACTGAACGGCTCGTGAGCAACTCGAAGTTAGGTCGGTTCATATAGGAGCCCTAGGTTGTCCTCTTGTTTTTTTTTTTTTTTAATGGATTTAAATTTTGAATCACGAAATTAAAAAAGTGAATTGTGATCACCAGTGTATCCATTGAGTGACGTCCTCTTGTTTTCAATAAACAAGCAAAATCCTTTTTTAAAAGAAATCTTTTTACATGTATTAAAATTATATTAACATATCATTCTAAAAGTAGTAAATGATACTAAATTACTAATTATATAACATAGAAATTGATGGGTACGACAAAAACTAATTGTGCTTTAATCTTGATCAGAAAAGAAGAAAGGAAGACCACCATTATAGGGCACCTAAGTTCATAAAAATGGGTACCGGATCACTCATAAGGGTTTAACCTGACTCAAATTATTTGAATTCAAAAGGGAAAGGAAGAAAGGTTTTTTTTTTAAAAAAAAAAAAAAACTAATTGTCAACTTCCTTCTCATTTGAATTTAAAATTGGTGACCTTTGGAAAAAGAAAGAAAAGAATGAATGAAAAAAAAGAAATGTAATATTCCTGTCTTAGATTTGGAGGTTAAGAAAGGAAGGCATTAGTTGATCATTTTACAAAAATTACACTACAAATAAAGCATTTTGAATTGTTGAAATTGAAACGGTTCAATTTGTGACGGTTTTAAGACCGTTCTCCTATCAATACATTTTAAAAAATGTTAGTGATTCAAATTTAAAAGATTTTAAAAATTATGATTATATTTTATAAACGAAAAATACATGAAATCACCGAATTGAAATTCCAACGCTAGTCTAGACCAAGTCATGACTAACCTATTTCCCATGTGAGTCAAAGCTTTTAGACTGTCTATGTATGGAGACATCCCTCTGAATGCAACTCAAATGTAATGCAATGAGTAGCACATGCTAAAGCAAGTATTACAGTTTTATTTATACGCGATTAAAATTGTTCAAACTCAAATTTGAGAAAGAGTTGTCTGATTTTTTTTTTTTAATTATTTATAAATTTACTTTAAAACTCATTAATTAAAAAATAGAATTTAAACATTTGACCGATTTTAGACCATACCCATCTAATTTTTATGATCAAATTAAACAAGCAACTTATTACTTTGACTCATTTTCACTCCTTAGTGAACAATTTCACCTAAGTCACAATTAGTGAACAATTTTAGACCAGTCACAACTGATTTTCTTTTTACTTTTTTTTTTGGCCCTTTTTCTATCTCAATTTCACCAGATTTTGAAGCAAAGATCCAAGGGTGAGCAACTGGCGAAATTGAGCTGACAAGAAATAAAGGCCATCGATTGATGCCTAATCAAATCAAAGTTTAAAAGCCCAAATGACTCATTCAAATGCTGTTGACAAGAATGAGACAGTACCCTAACCAGAGAAAGTGATGCCCTAGAGTTGCCGAGAGGGGAGAGGAGACATTTCGGCAACATAGCAATTTATAATAATCATATAAAATTAATTGAATTCCAAGTCAAGTGAATAGATTTGAATAATCAAAGAGTAAGTCTCATTGTCTGGGTCAACAAGCTGCGTGTCATAAAGTTATGCCGTCGACCCGTTTTGCTGTTCTTCTATACATTGCTTTTCAATGAAAAACCTCGATAATAACCAAACAAGTGGGTCTCCTCCGTACATGCATATCTACTGCCAAAGCCTATTATATCTCTAGACAACACGTTGATTGCACGTGACCTGAGTACTCATCAGGTGTGGCAATCCTAGTCCACGTGTACCTCTCTAAATTTAGCACGTAGGTAACATGCGGCGCTCCGAATTTTTCTGATCCAATGACTAGCAACTTGTCCTCCCAGATCGTCAGATGAGGCGAGCATCTTACTTCCGTGGGAAGCTCGGTCACCTCTTGCCACGTGTCATTTTTTAGAATTGCCAAATCACTGCCACGGCACATGTAAATCTTTCCCTTATCACTAGCCACGCAGGTCCTTGGGCACGTGGCAGTTTCTAAGAAGTTGTCCTCAACCGGTCCCCACTGCCACGTTGACAAGTCAAATGTTTCTGCGCTTTTCTCAAAGCGACCTTGCATCTCCGTGGCGTACCCGCCAATGACGTGGAACTTGCCATGTTGGAAAACCGCCTTGCACTCGTCCCGCTCTCTTGCCATGTCAGGCAGTGGGACCCACTTGTCGTTCGCCACGTCATATGCCATTGCAGACTTCAAGGCATTCTTCTCGTTGTCATGTCCACCGGCCACCAACACCAGCCGGTACGAGTCCGACGCGCAGGAGAAAAACGACCGTGGGCTTCCCGGCATGTCGGAACCGGCTTGCCACTGACCCGACAAAAAGTTGTAAACAAACACGGCCTTAGATGCCTCCCATGTGGCCGGGTCCCACCCTCCGAGCACTACAAGATCCGCACCGACTCCGGCGAACTGGCAAAACATTGGAAGCCCGTGTAATAACCCCGGAATCGGAGGCAAATCGGACCAAATTCCGGTTTCCGGTTCACAAAGCGTGACGTGATAGACCGGAGCAACCAAATACTTCTTACCCATGGATGAATTTTGGTTTGAATCAAAGCGGGCCTGAGCCATGACAATGATGGACCGGGTCAAACCCGAAGATTTCCTATGACGGCGAAATCCAGGCAATTCAAGTTCAGTTTTCCAAGTTTGAGAAACCAGAGAAACCGATGAGAAGTGATTGTACGAAACCCGAATTAAGCACTCAAGAGCTATATCGTTTGGAAGACCAGGAATAAGCTCCATGAAAATGGAATTTGGGGGCAGGGAGAGAGAGAAAGAGTGAGAGAGGATTGTGGGATTAATTTGTGATTGAGAGAATTGAGCAAGTTTGAGGAAATTTTGGGATGTGAGCTTTCGTGATTGTGGGTTTGTGCCTTTTATAAAGTTTTCTAGAAGCTTGAAAGAGAGAGAGAGAGAGAGAGAGAGAGAGAGAGAGAAGAGGTAATGGTAATGGTAATGGTAATGGATGACAATTGACAACCCACGGGAGGAAAGTGGCGGCGACTTTCTACTATTTTGGTGTCCCATTTAAGGATGTGTTTTTTTACAGTTTTCTTCGCTTTACTGAAAGTGGGGTCCTATTCTAGCAAACATTGATTTCATAAAAAAGAATATACAAATGCCGTCTCTGTTCGATTACACTAAACCTTTTTTTAAAAAAAAAAATGTAAATATACTCCTAAGGTTTGTTAAATTGGCAAATTATCTTCTATGATTTCAAAATTGTCAAAATGCTCCTTCTAGTTTTCTTTTCTAATAAATTACTTCTTGCATTTTTGTGTTTTAAAGAAATGTATTAGCTTATGAGGGATAGTTTAGTGATTATAACTATTTTTTTAATCCTGAGATCTCGTATTTAAATTTTAATATTATCAAAAAAAAGAAAGGTATCACCTTTTTTTTATAAAAAAATATAATTAAATGAGATCAAAAAAGAAAAATAGAAATAAATAGATTGGGAGAAGAAAAGTATCACTCTAAAACCATAAAAGTAAAATTTTAAATTTTAAATGAAGTGATATTTTTAGTATTATTGGATCTGTTGTCATGGGCTTTCAAGATTAACAAAATAGCTCATGTAATTTAGTTGAGATCTCATCTTCTTTTTCTTTCTTCTTCACTTCTCTTTCCAATGCAGATTTGAAATTTACAATTAATCATCAACTTAACCACCCAAAAATTCATCAACACCATCATCACAATCTCTAAAAATTCTTCTATCAATTCTCAACATGAAGTGTGGAAGAAAAAAAAGGTTGACTAGAGTAATAAATTTTTAAAGTCAAAAAATCCAATAAACCCATCATAGAAAATGAAAAATCTATTGAGTTGTACTTTTTTTATTTATCATTAGTTATCAATAAATGGTGTTAAGAAAGTCATTATAAGAGTAAAAACATATTTAAGAAATTCCAAATTCCTAGGAACTTATATTTGTAAAAATAGGTTTGAAATTATTTGAATGAAAACGAGGGTACAATTGTTTGAATTGCATTTGACACGGAAAACACCAAAAACAATAACCAGGCTCACGTCATGACCGGCCGAATACAGAAATAAATTAATAAATAAATGGAGAAATAAATAATAAATAAATGGGGAAATGTACTAGGAGCTGAAAACATGGTCCGTAAAATCCAGCGGCGGCAATTGGAGTACGAAGTCGGAGAGGTTTGTGGGAAGAACGTGATGACACGTGTCAGTATGGATAAATGATGGGGAAGTGTCTCCGCGGCGGATGCGTTGTTTCTCTGTCTTAGCTCCCCTCCTGCGGCTAACCCCCGGTTTTCCGCTTTCTGCCCCAACTCCCGATCTTTGATATTTTGAGTTAATTATATATTTAGTCTTTAAATTTTACTTCATTTTCATAAATTAATCTCTATAATTAAAAATGATATCTTATAATCCTTAAATTTTTAAAATTATAACATATTAATCCTTCTGTCACTGACAATGACAGAATAACCGTTAACTACAGACATGACAATCTACATATCATACAGATACTGACATGTCATTGTCACGTAGACTGTCACGTCATCAAGATGTGTCTTCAGGTGCTGATATGATAACAACATGTCAACGTTCGTACGACACGTAAACTATTACATCAACAATTAACAACTACTCTGTTATCGTCAATGACGGAAGAACTAACACGTTATAATTTAGAAAGTTTGAGAACTACAAGATAGCATTTCTAACTATAGGGACTAATTTGTAAAAATGAGGTAAAGTTTAGGGACTAGACATGTAATTAACTCTTAATATTTTCCTATTTTCAAAATATTTTAATATATTAAATTAATTAATATTTATATAAAAATCTATATATTTTTATATTTAAATATTTTTAATATTTAATAATTTATTTACTTATTTAATTATAATTATAATTTTTGTATTATCTTTATAATTAATAATTATATATTTGATTATTTTATATTATTATTATGAAATATGATTATCCTATTATTTTTATGTAATAATTAATATTTATATAAAAATTTTATATTTTATATTTTATATTTTCTTCTATATTTTTTTTATCTTACAAAGTTTCTGTTTCCGTTCTGGTGTAATGTGAGATATCCCTCTCTGCCGATGCAACCCTGTCACCCTGTGAAATCAGCTCCACGCAGACATGGTGGGTGCACGAAAAGAAATAGTTCATGTGTCATCGCAGCAGTTATTTTTAAATTGAAAAAATTTAAATTCTAATAATAAAAGAAATTATTTTTATTTCATAATTCTAAATTAATGGATTTTTATTAAAAATTTAGTTAAATACACTTTGTCTGCCAAATTAGATAATAATACGATCGTTCTACAACTATATTCTAATAAAAATATTTAAGTTTGATGATAAATAGCTCAACAACCTATTACAATAAAACCTAGAAGTGACCAAACTCATTAGGCAAGGTCTATAAATGACCAAACACACTTTCAGTTGAACGCCCTCTCTCGGCCAAGTATTCTTGCTTATGTCTCTCAACCATCTCGGCTAAACTCTCTCAAATAAACTGTTCATTTATCTCTCAGTCTAACTCTCTCAGTTGTTACTAAATAACCTTCCGGTAGATAGCGCTTGTTAAATGAATCTAATCATCTAAAATTTGAACCTTTTCTAATTCCGGGAGTAAGAAAATCTCAATAATCACTCCTGATAAAGAAGTGAATTTCTATAATAATTTGAATTTTCCTTAATTTATTTTTTCAGTTTTCACCGATCGATATTTAGATTTCGGCTGACTAATGCGGTCTGAATATTATGGGACATATTTAGAGATTGACTCTCCCAAATTCTTTTTCTTTATTTTCATAACTTGAATTCGAGATCTTTAATTAAGAGAATAAAGTATCTGACCACTCAATTCAAAGAAATTTGATAATTTTTCTTAATTTATAGGATTCTAATCTCTTAAGAGTTTTTAGCTACAGTCTCTATAATTTCAAAAGATTCCAAAAGATCTCTCAATAAGAAAACTATGATTTTAATACCCTCCAACAGAGACTTATCATTCAGTCACATGTTATGTATACTAGGGAGAGGTAGCCTACAAAAAGTACACAATATTCTTAGCTCTACATTTATCACGTACATGACATATTCAACCTCTCTCAGTGTTTCATTCCCTCATTGCTTTTTATGATTTAATTTCTTTCATAGAGCCACCTCCAGTGATTTTTTGCAAGTTTTCTCCTCTAAGAAGATTTAGTGGTCGAATAGCCATCGGTCCCATTTGAGCCAAGAGATTAGTTTATCTACGGAGTCAAAATTGACCTCACCAAAATTAATGATGGATCATAATTAATTAAAAGGAAAAAAGAGATTAGCTGAAAGTTCAAAGAAAGTGGTAAAAAGGAGAAATTAATAAACAAGTCAAGATTTAAGTAATTTTTTAAAATGGCATTGCAGCAAAGGTAAACATGTAGGTCCTTATCTACATTAATTATTAATATTATCAAATACAAAATGGTTTCATTCGTCACCCTGAGTTACAAAAGGGCTTTGACTAGGCAAACCATGTAGAAGATAAAATGGTGGGCATTGGAATGGTTTCTTCTCTCGAGCTTATCGGCTTCTTATGTTGTGAGCTTTATAAAATTATACACGCATTTCCCACGTTTGAATAAAATGGACTATATTATATTGGTCTTTTTTTGACCCAGGGTAACATTTTGGTCTTTCATAAATAATTTTCATTTATTTATTCTTCCTTTACAAAAGATTATCTGGTCCAGATTTATTTACAAACTTCTATAATGATATATTTTCTAACTCCTTTTGTATTTTTTAATATTGTCTGTTTCAAATCCAAGCAAAAGAGAAGTGTTGTTATAGATTGATTCAACAATATGAAAAACCAAAATAGGAAACTTTTTTCTTATTTTGTTCTTTTAAATAGTCGATCTTAAAATTTTAAATTAAAACTCTTTGTAATTTTTTGTATATGAAGATTTATTTGTATTTGTTTTTATATGAGAGATCATCATATACTAAATAATAGGTCTCCAAGAGAAAAGCCCAATGATAACAATCATTATTCTTAATCTCGTGATTTGGGGTTCGATTTCTGTTGTAATAAAAAAAAATCATATACTAAATAATTTGCCCTTTTTTGCATCCAATGAAATAAAATCTCATGAATTTTCTTTTCCTATTTTAATCGTCAAAATAATGTTGTTTCTTCTAAACGTTCTCATAAAGTTTGGTAACTCTTCTATCCAAGATATTGCCGAGTAAAGAAACAATATTAATCCCTACGAAAATCCTATTGGACCCATCTAGTTGCAATTCCAACGAAATATAAATTAGAAAATTGATGTTAATATTTGAATAGAGGCAATGTTGTTTAGATTAAAATTACTTGTGATGGCCAAGACTCTAATAGGATTAGTCTTTGAGCAATAACTATCGTTGAAACTCTGAGGACCCCATTGTAGCATTTTAAAATTTAAAAATTAATTTGTGAATTAAAAATAAAGTTCAGAACTAAACAAATAATTTCCTCTTTTCTATGTTTCATCCTAAAATGAAAAATCTATCCGATTCTACAATTATTTTTTTTCAAAAAAATCGAACCGAATCAAACCCATAGGTTTTTAACAAACCAACTCACCCAGACCCGATATCATACTCTTTTGTCCTTCCTCGTTCCCTAAACTCATGTGCCCCTCTTCTCTTCTCCACCAGGAACACCCCACTTCCACTCAATCAAATTAACTGTGGTAGGATCAACCCAAAATCAAGTATTTTAAAGCCTATAAAAGCATCCAAGACACTTAGTACTTTGATTATAGAAACATAAAACATTATCAACTTCATCCACTTTCGATCAAAACCCAACTCCATCGTCAACCTCAAAAACTCAGAATCTATCATATTATAGGTTTTGTTAATGAAGATATTCACAACTACCACCTAGTGTCCTTGACTTCATATGGTGGATAATTTAAAAAATCAAAACCACTTATCCTCTCTCACACTCTCTCTACAAATCAATTTCGTCTCTCTAAAATTTTCAAAATCTGACCAAAATCGATGAAGAAGAAGGGTCTGATTAAACTGAAATCAAAGGGTGGGAGAAGGGAAAAAGGTCACCGGTGGGGAGAGGAGGAGGGAGGCGACGCAAAGGGGAGGCCGCGTGTGTGTGGTGCATGAGTGAGTCAATTATAGGATGGGATCGTTTCAAATTATTTTGGAGAAAAGAAATTTATTAAATATTGATTTTATTTTATTAAAAATTCATATGAATGTCAGATAAGGGTCATGTTGGATTTTTTCAGAACTAAATCCGCATTCGAACGATCTGATTTCAAAATAATAATAATAATAAGGCTTCCAATCCATTTTTCAACCAAAAAATAAAAAAATAAAAAGACCAATCCATCGAGTTGGATAAAATGGGTATCCATCAGGTTGGCTCAAATATTTTCATCCCTAGAAACATCAGATAAACTCTATCATTGCATTTAAAACTTTCTTACCATAATTACTAATAAGTTTTAAATCTTGGATTTTACATAAACATAAGAGAGAACATACTTTCAAACCCATTTGTCAAATGAAATGAGGATACAACAGATTTTTTCATAGGATTTGCAAGTTTGTAAAGAAAAATGGTTTTGTAGGAATAGATATGATATTTATTTATCTTGTCAAAGAGAATGAATGTGGAGTAATACGAGTAAAACCTTTGCAGCTTTTAAATAAAATATAATTAAGTAGAATTGAATCGAGAAAAAAATAATAAAAATGGGAAGGTTCAACCGTTTGAACAGTATGACTCACGAGTTTCAATATTGAAAAATGAAACAATTGCTTTTTATTGAAAAACTTCTATACCATTTCAACATATCTGTGGCCCCAATTTTTGGAGCATGTCAAACATTCTGCTCCGTCAATTGTTTTTTGAAGGTCAATGAAGTTTTCCTCTAAAGAAGAATCAAAGGACACCACCTGCTCTTAGCTTTCTAAGCATTATTCACTTGACCCAGAAACCATAGGAAAACGTTATTCATCCACTTCTTTTTTTTTAAAATAAATAAATAAATAAATTATCGACATTTAAAAATTAAATTAATTTAGTTTGAACAGTTATAATACCCAATTTAGGAATCAACTCTATCATGACTTTCCCAATTTAGGGGCCGACCCAATTTATTCATCTACCTTAAGTGGTCGTGATTTGCATTAAGAGGAATCCATGAGTGCATTAAAAAGAAAAGGGTTTTTCTATGATCCCATTTTTCTATATGTGGAAATTGATATAAAGCAATATGTAAAAGAGACAAAGTCAAGCAACATGAATTTGCTAATTCTATGATCCTATTTTTCTATTTGTGGCAATTGCTCCTTTGACTTTGAACCATTAAAGTTGTCCCCAAGAAATACAAATAGAAATTGACTTCTCAATATTGTGTTCAAGAATGAATGAAACGTGTAGGCAACATAGGAGAAGAAGCCATTAACATGAAGCTCTATAACCAAAGAAAAGAATCTTTGGTCAAATCCCCCGTCCTATGAGTCTAATTAGTGATCATTTAAACTTAACTCGTTTTGAAGTGAAATGGATAAAATTAAATAATTAATATAAATGATAGAAAATACACGTATTTATGAAAATTTAAAAATTAAATCATCACCTCAGGGAAGACATTTAAGCAAGAGCTCTTAACCATTCGAATGTCCTTATAAGGACATCGAATAGAACACCAAATGGTAAAGAGTTTTTATTCAAATATTTTCACTGAAACCTCGTATTCGAACCCTATGTAACCAAAAAAATAAAAAAAAAATTATAAAGCCAAGATAAATCAAAATTAAAATGATGAGGTAGAATGTTAATACTAATAGCTAGCAAACTGGAATTTAGTATTAATTAATGTGAACAAGGGCATGTTAGAGGATTAGACTGGGTGGCCTTCGGATAAACCGTGCTATTGAACAATTGCAAATATTGACCCTCTTCTTGAAAAGTATTTTTCTTTTATTTGTGTGTTTCAATATTAGAAAAAAAAATGTTTAGTACTTGCTTTCCAATCGACAAAAAATCCAAATTAAATTTTTGAAAAATAGCTAGGAAAAAAATTGGAAAATAATTTTCTGGGCACTCACTCTTGGGAAATAAACCAATGAATAAAATATTAACAAATTTTAATATTTGATTTTTATTCAAATATAGTTCTAATATCATGCTAAATATGATATGAATATGATTCTAATATAATGTTAAAGATAAAAAACAATAAAATAATATAATAATATTAAAATCTAATGTTTCAGTACTTCCTATCTTTAGCATGACGTTAGTGTTATATTCATATCATCTTTAATTTGGTATAGAAGCATATTTAAATCAATTACTAATTTAATTTCAATACATAATATATTTTAATATACTCATTTCAAAATGAGTCTAAACCCAAAAATGGTTAAAGCTTAAGTCTACACCTTTTGGTACAGAGGAGTGATCTTCATTTGTCTACATTTGAATACGAAGATTCAATAAAAGAAAAAAATGGAACATTTCAGAATGTTGATGGCTTATTTCCTTCTTTTTTTTCCTTATTCCCACCGTTTGTTTACAAAATATACTCCAACTAATCTGATTTGAGCATCTATAGAGAGTCTTATTTTGAAAGTGACTCTTTTAACGTAATATTATTTATTTTTAACTTTTAAATTTAAGATTTAGTTAAGAAATATAATATCTCATCTTATTAGCTCTCGGCCGTCGCAGGATGTGGATGACTTATATCATATATATCAAATGTTGTCTGGAATGAATGGTCTACAAAGAAATGCAAGAAGACGACTTAATTCGTCAAGAGAAGCAATGGCAAATTTTGACACCCAATTACTTCGATTTTGGGAACTTTGGTTCCAAGGAATAGCCGTCACTGTCAATTACTTTGGTCAAGTCAACAAGAAAGAATTAATCTTCATTCAATTTTGACTTCATAGTGTTTCTAGTTCATACCTAGACTGAAATTTATTAGACAGCAAAAATTTGAAAAGAAAGAAAAAGAAAATCTTGGTACCAAGCAATCCTTTTGGAGAAACTTAGATTTACTCTCACAAAAAAAAATAATTTTACAAAATTTTTTACTTTAAACTAATTAATATTATCAATAAAATAGAATAAAATTGAGAAAATTTGAGTTAATAATGTAGGCTTATGTCTTTTTTTTTTTCCTTTTTCTTCAGGTGCAAACCAAATAATTTCAAGAAAAACATAGTAAAATACTTGGACAAAATCCAAATAAATTTAGTTGCAGGTGCAACTTATAAAGTACGTACCAATGCCCGGCTAATCCAATGACTACATATTAGTGTTCTTAAGTAAAGTTTCAATTTTGAATTTTGTGTATAAAAAAAATAGATATTGAAAAAGATTTACTTTTAAAAATATAATCTAGATCGAACTAAATTTAGTCATATCAAACATAATTACCGGATAGATGATTTATTTTTTTAAAAAAATACTGTGCATTCCCATGTATCTAAGAAATTGGGCCAGCCCAAAACAAACCATTTACCCAAAGAAGCCCAATTTTAGGATGTCGTGTGCTGTCTGCCGGTTTTGGGCACGCAGGGTAAAGAGGGTCATGGGAGGCTAGACCAGTTAGTCCTGGTATGTCATGGCTTCGAACCAATGTTTTGAAAATCGAATCGGATCGACCGATTTGACCGATTAGATCAAGAATTGATCTGATTTTTATTATAAAATCGGATTTTTTAAAAATCGGTCAAACCCGTGGTTGAACCGTATAAACCGATTGGTCCAACGAGTTTTTTTAATATAAAAAATGTATGAAAATATTACAACTATTTAGATTCGAACTGAGAAGGTGATTATAATATACATAACTTTCATCATCATATCATGTGTTATTATTGTTTGAATGTATTATAATTTATATTTATTTATAATTTCATAATAATATCATCTCATTTTTTATTTTAAAATTTCTCCGTACTCTAAATATTTTACTTATAACCACAAAAAATGTCTAAATTTTTTATTTTAAAATAAAAATTAAAAATTAAAAACTATAAATAGCGAAATGACATTTTCTATATAATTTGACTGAATTAAATTAAATTATAATTTATGATAATTCTGAATTTTGAAATTCTGAATATGAATTTATATTATTATATCAGTTTTGAATTGTTAAATTAAAATTCATAATCATTATTTTTACTTACTTACTTTGAAAAATTAAAATAATATTTTAATATTATTATCTTGATTTAAAATTTTTCAATTGAAATTACTGCAATAAACAATAAGTTGAAGTAAAAATTTAATAAACGTGACCACTTACTCATTTTATGGTATGTTTTTATATTAATGTGTTGTTAATGGAATAAAATCAATTTTATAGAAATATATAGATTTTATTTTATTTTAAAATATAAATTATATAAATTATATATGATATCATGATAATGTCATCCGGTTTGTAAAACGGTCTGACCGGTCTGACCAATGAACTAATAAACCAATAAATTGGTCGAGTCGTCTATCGGTTCGGTTTTAAAAACATTAGTTCAAACATGTCTCATCTCATCAATAAAAAGAGGCAAACATTATACTTGGTTGGAAAACCTAAGTTAGCGGTAGTTTGGACATATCCCTAATATGGGTATTATATCAATTT
This sequence comes from Dillenia turbinata, assembly GCA_037126225.1. Taxonomy (NCBI): domain Eukaryota; kingdom Viridiplantae; phylum Streptophyta; class Magnoliopsida; order Dilleniales; family Dilleniaceae; genus Dillenia; species Dillenia turbinata. Next base: position 16,141,768 of record JBAMMX010000028.1, read on the forward strand.
CTTTAGGCACAAGATGATTTTTTATTTTGGAGAGTGGGAATAGAGAAAGGGTAAAAAATAAGAGCAGAGAAAACTCATGAAGAGGAGCATCCATGGATTGAGTGGAGATGTGATTTAAGTAGTGTCTACTATCCGTTCCTCCCGCCCTTCCACCACCATTACTATAGACACTCCTTAATCCCATCTCAACACAATCTACCCGTCCGCACGCTTCTAAAGAGGGAGTGAGATGTTTTGATCATGATGGGACATGACCAAAATGCTGCAAGGCCTAGATCATGTTGGACTCATGCCTGGCCCAGAACTTGTCAAACTGCTCCTGACAGCCTATTTGCCGACTTTGTTGGCGCCCGCCTAATCAATTGATCATCTATTATCATGAGACACAAGACCCTCTAAGCCGGTAACCTAAGGTACATATTCAACCGAAACATGCCAATAATAAGGGATTTATCTCCCAGATGAATAGGCATGACCTACACTCTCTCAGTACCCATCGACTAGATTCTGCTCGATAGCTAACTGTTTTGTCTCAGTGCCTCCTTCATCCTTGGTAATCTCCACTTGATCCGCTAAAGAAGATATTCTCTTTTCTTACGAGCTCAAACATAATCTTACGTAAATAGAAAGGAGACCTGATATGGAAAGAGACCTCATTAACACCTTGAGCTTTCCTAATCGATAGAGACGGAAATCTTTTGAAACCTTTCATCATGATCCCTTTAATCTTAGGGTACTCTCATAAGAAAAATAGAATTTTAAAACCCTGCATGAACACTCTCACAAACAAAAGTGTAAAAGCTCCGATGTGTCTATCACCGAGGTAAGTTTTCTGGGCCCACACGAAGCACTCAAGAACACATAGAGCTTTCTCTCTCAATCTGTTCCCTTCTTTTCGAAAAACGCTCTCTAACTTAAACATCGAAATCTTCCCACCGAAATACCCTCCGACAGTCTTTTGCAGGTCTCATCGATTAAGATCATCAAACGACCAAACCATCCCATTCGAATTAGTAGAGCTATTATCTGTGGAGTCAAAACTACCTCCACCAAATTCGCCCCATTTGTGGGAAAAGACTAGAAAAAAGATTACCCCGTACCACTTTGCTTCATCCAAAAACCATGACATTGGAGAATTACTAGAGCTGCTTCTAAGACCACATCCTTGATTGAAGGATGCACTACCTCCCTGACGAATACCGCACAACATGTGATGAACAACCCCACAAGACTTCCCATTATGGCTAATCCACCTGAGGTCCAACCTGCAGTTGACCTCCAAAATCTCTTGGCACCTCTCACACGGCCCCTGCTTCTCCTGTAAAGGCCACTCGACCTCAAGTGGAGAAACTAGAATTCAAAACACAGAGCATAAATAAGCAATTAAAAGAACTCAGTTACACCCTTTGGCCAAGAGCCCAATCCTCTTTTATGGATCGGGCCATATGCGCACACGAAGGCTCAAGCCCAGAAAGCACCGAGAGCCCTCGGTGATGTCCCGGCATGACCCGAACGATCTAAAGAAATAGGTCAAGAAGCTCGTGGAAAATAAGCTAAAACAAGCAAACTTGACTAGAGACGAGGCTGTTCAGTCCCCCACCGGTCTTTGGCCATTTGACCCCAAGATCTCTTTGCAACTGATGCCTCGGGATGTACTTCTCCCTCCTTTGGAGAGGTATGATGACACCACCAATCCCAAGGTCCACGCTACCTACTTTATCACTATGATGACCTTGAGAGACATGTCAGATGTCGCAAGTACAAATACTTTTTAACGACTCTAAAGGACAGTGTGCTGATATGGTTCAATTCATTCCCCCCGTTCAGCGTCAAAAGCTTCTCTCAACTCCAGCAACAATTCGAGATGCATTTTGTCATTAGTAGGGGGCCAAAAAAAAGTTCACATCCCTCCTCTTGTTACGACAAAGAGATAATGAGCTACTGAGAGACTTCCTCAAGAAGTTCAAGACCGAAATGATGAAGGTCTCCGACTTAGATCACTCTATCATGCTAACAGTGCTCCTTACAAGACTATGACCATCCAGGATGAAAACATCCATTACCAAGAACCCCAGGTCTACTATTCAAGAGTTCTATGCCTGCACAGAGAAATACATCACCACGTAAGATACCGAAGCCTTTGATAGGTGACGTAACCGATCAGCTCAAAAGGAGCATAATCGATCTCCTCGATGGTCCTCACCTAAGAGGGCCCGCCAAGGGCCCCTACAACAGCTAATGTTCAATAGTTATACTCCTTTGAATAAAACCCTAAGCCAAGTACTCCTCTAAATCGGGAACAAACACTTTGTCAGGTGGTCCTCTCGTCCTACAAAGGATAATCCCAAGAAAGACAAGATTCAATATTGCCACTTCTATTGAAACTACGGTCATTTCACTGACGAGTGCAAGAAACTAAGGGATGATCTTGAGTTCCTCATCTAGAGTGCTCAGAAAGAGAGGGCATTCCCCCGTAAGGTTTCCACAATCCAAAGCAAGAGAATGAACGAGGTGACCAGCCAATCCCAGGAGACAACCTTAACTAACCAAAAGGGGTGACCTCCAAATATAGGGTGGATACAACCCCTTGCAACCTTACCTCCAGGCCTATATTCTACAAGCACTGTATCGGTGCGATCGAGTATGCACACAAACAAATGAGGGGCACCTAGTAGCCCCAATCTTTCAGAAAACAAAGCCACCCAATTCCACATCTAAAAAGATCCTTGCCACCCGTACCAAGAAGGTACCCAAGAAGAAGAGGCCCATGATTAACTTTAGCGATAACGACTTAGCAGGGGTTAACCCAGATCGACATGACTCCACCATCATCACAGCCAAGATTGGACAATACAAAATTAGAAGAATCTTTGTCAATTAACGAGCTGATTGTAACCTCCTATACTAAAATGCCTTCCAACAAACGGGTTTTACCCCAAGACATCTGCAACCTCATGTTGGACCCATTAAGGGGCTCTTAGGCAAATTGATATACCTTAAAGGCATCATGTCAATGCCCATGACCCTTAGAACTCCACCCAATCACACGACGGCTTCAACCATGTTAATGTGGTTAAACTCCACTCGCTCTACAATATCATCTTGGGACGTCCTAGCCTCAACGCCCAGGAGACTTTACTGAGCACGAAATATATGAAGGTCAAGGTCAAGTTCAGGACCTCCGATGGTGTCATAATACCCCTCGACGGGTAGCCATGGTACTTAGCCTTGATGCTTGAACTATTGATTATTGTTTTCTCCTTAATGATGTATCTTCTTTCCCTTTGTGAACTGATTGCATTGAGCATGTGCTGCGGGGACCCTTTTATTAAACAAACGGAGTCTATTATTAGGGATTTATCTTCTTGAATGGGTCAGTGTCGTTCAGTCCCCCCGAACGGAGTCTATAGTTAGAAATCTATCTCCCTAAACAGACCAATATCGCTCAGTCCTCCCAAACGGAGTCTATCATTAGAGATCTATCTCCCCGAATGGGCCAGGATCGCCTAGTCCTCTCGAATAAAATCTATCATTATGAATTTATCTTCTCAAATAGATCAATATCACCTCCCCAAACGAGTCAGTATCGCTCAATCCTCCCGAATGAAAGTCTATCGTTAGGGATCTATCTCCCTAAATGGACAATTGTTGCCCAGTCCTTCCAAACGTAGTCTATCATTAGAGATATATCTCCCCAAACGGGCCATTGTCGCCCGGTCCTCCTTAACAGAGCCTATAGATAGGAAATAATCTCTTCAAATAAACACACACCACCTAGTCAATCAAAAGAACAGAGCCTATCGAACAAAAGCTTGTTAGACACCTGTGACCACTCGAGTGGCTCAGAAAAGGAAACATAACTAGGGACATGCTCACCGAGAAGTGATTCGATCGACATAGAGTACAAGCTACAATAAAAATAAAGAAGCATTTCATTAATGCATTCAAAAAAGAAATATGAAAAGAAAGAGTTACTAGAAGAAAACATAAACCCCAACTAGGGAACAGGAGGAACATCAGATTCTACAAGAGCAATGGTAGACTTAGGTTCAGAAATGAGGTCTGTTGTGTCCAGGGGCATGGCACTCTCTAACCCTACTTGACGAATAATCTTCATAGCACATTAGAGCCTCTGTGTTAGCCTATGCCGAGCACGCATGTGATTGTTAAAGTTCATTGTAATAGCAGCCCCCAGCTCAGTTATCTTCTGCTTGGCAGCTTAGAGGGATTGATCTCGTGTTTCGACTAACCTCTTTGCAGCTTGCAGTGAGGCCTTGCAAACCTTGGCCTCTACCTTTAGCTCTTCACACCAATGGAGTGTCGCATCCCGTTCGACGCTCAGGTGCTCTGTTGCCTCGTTATGAGCACTCATAACGGCTACGGAAGATCTCATTTTCTTAAGCTCCCTTTCCTTCTGAGAGAGGGCATTCTCCAATCGAGAGACATCATCCACCGTTTGGACAGACCGACGCCTCAAGTGACTTAACATCTGCTCCCTTTGCTACTTTTGAAACTCCGCCAGGACCATGGTCTAAGCCAATGAGCACTAGTTAGTAGGCTAAAAAAAGAAAAGCAAACAAACATGGAGAAAAGAAAAAGAATGTCATAGCTGCTGAGAATAAGACCTCATCGCCCTGCTCGAAGGAGAGCTTATTCAGCTCCAAATCTGAACGGTGAAAATCCAGACGATCGGCTATCGGCTTCCTTTCAACAATATCCACATAGCTATGACGATTGTCCCCAGTGCTAAAAGTCAATATTTTGTGCTCCTTCCAGTCTCAGCACCCGTCAAAGAACCAAATGGGGATAACGTGAGGAAACACTTCCTCCTCAAGCACCACATGCTTGCCCTTGTCTGAGGGTAACAATGTTACAACAGTGGATAGCCATGTACCGAGCCCCTCTGTCAACTCGGAGCCAGCTTCTTCATGGCGCCCTAAGGAAATTCCCCCTGCTTTTGCTAGAGCCTTAGGGGCATGGCCTTCAGCCCCCTCCTCACCATTATCAGCCTCTACATTGCCCGTCTCCATGTGTTCTGGTTGAATCGCCACGTCGACCTACGTCTTAGACCAGAGGTCCTCTGCATTGATAGTTCTCGATACTATCGGAAGGTCCTGCCTTACCACCCTCTTCTTCCTTTGCCTCAAGGACGAAAAAGGGACAATGTCAGTACCTGCTTCGAATGCACCCCCTACCTCTGCCATCTCTCTTTTCTTGGGTCTCATCTACTTGTCTGTAGTGATCGCCTCCATATCTTCCTCCTTGGGAGAAGTAAGAATATTGACTAGCTTCTTGCTCTTTTTCTTGACCAGGAGAGATCTCTCGATTTTTCTTTTCTCTCCCAACAATAGACCAGCCAATGACAATATCCGGTTATCTAGGAGTGACTCAACCCAGATGCATCTTTTCTTGGCCTCACAATAATTACCGACTGAACACACAAATTTCACATTGCGAGATGGTCAACAATGCTTCAATCCAAGAATTGGTTTCTCCTCAACTCCCGGCAATTTAGGCATCCATTCCTTGCACAGAAATACCACAGAGAAGTATTTATGCATCTAGCTCTTGTTGATGGTCTCATTGTTAAAGAATTTTTAATTTGACTCGGGTCGGGTTTGTAAATAAAATTACTCATCCATAGAACCACTATGGGCACACCACTTTGGGGCAAACACGGATGCCAAGATCTTGAAATCAAAACGGAGATGGCAGAAGCCCATCAAAGACATTATGACGACAAACAAACACCAAGCACTAGGAAACAGTAACATTGGATAGATATTTCAACGGACCAGCACCCGAGGGTGAATAGCACCTTCAGGTCATACTTAACTCACTGTTTATACATCGGGACACGAACTTCTAGTGCTCTATTGTCCCTATCTTCGACAATGGCTGACCAAAAAAATGTAATCATCTCCAAGCAGCATGTCGCTCCAGACCTCTCGCACTTCATCTTTAATCATGATACTCTAGATTTTGTTAATGCTTGGTAAACCCCTAGCTATTTTTCTCAAAAGATTTCCGTAGAAGGCTGAGTCGTCAAGAAAGATAACTGGCAAAAAGATTAAAAATATAGTGGGAAACCAACCAGCGGATGTGCAGTTTTAAAAGCGTGTCTGAGACGATTCGCAAAAATTGAAGTGGCACGTGCAGCATTTAATACATTGATTTGCAAAATCCAAAAGGTCTCTACTAAGTAGTAATCCTGAAATCCCTTCCCCAAAATGACTACAGGTGTGGAGGCAAGTGATGGGATATAACCGAAGTGCCCGAAAGCCCAAATCATGTTGGGCTTGTGCCTAGCCCAAAACTTGTCAAACAGCTCCTGGCAACCTATTTGCCAACCTAGTCGGTACCCGCCTAATTGGTTGATCGTCTATTATCTTGAGACACAAGACCCTCCAAGCCGGTGGCCTAACGGACATATTTAACTGAAATGTACTGGCAATAAGGGATTCATCTCTCAAATGGGAAGACATGGCCCATATTCTCTCTATACCCATCGATCAAATTCTGCTCGGTGGCTAATTATTTTATCTTAGTGCCTCCTCAGTGCTCGATAACCTCCATTTGATCTGCCAAAGAAGATATTCTCTTTTCTTACGAACTCGAACATAATCTTACATAAATAGAAAGGAGACCTCCGGATATGAAAAGGAATCTCATTGACACCTTGAGCTTTCCTAATTAATAGAGATGGAAATCTTTTGAAACCTTTTATCATGATCCCCATAATCTTGGGATAGTCTCATAAGAAAACTAGGGTTTTAACGCCCCGCATGCACATGACTCTCATAGATGAAAGTATAAAAGCTCCAATGTGTCTACCGCCCAAGTAATTTCTCTGGGCCCATACAAAACACCTAAGAACATACAGAGTTTTCTCTCTCATTCTATTCCATTTCTTTCGAAAATCGCTCTCTAACTTAAGCGTCGGAGTTTCCTCCATCGGAGAACCCTCTGGTGGTATTTTATAGATTTCATTAATTAAGACCATCAGATGACCAAGCCATCACGTTCAAGTTAGCAAAGCCATTATCTGTGGAGTCAAACCCACCTTCACCAAGTCACATTATGTAGGGGTGTGTAAGTGGCGTTTTCTAGAGATTTGGGAAGTTGTTTAAGGGACTACTTGGTTGTGATTGCATGAGTCAGAAAGAGTGGTGCTTCAAACATTTCGAATGTTTTCGATATAGCTAAAACTATATCCACAACTTGGGGATACCCAATTTTATCTCTCACCCAGAGTTTGAATAAAGTTGAGAAGATCTAATCGTTAGTCCAAAATTGTAGCCTGCCTAAATTTTGGTCAAAATCTAGTTATATTTAGGTATGATAATTATTTTCCCCCCACATGGGCGGTACTAGCCAAGATCCATCGGTATGGGTGGGGTGGAAGAGATTTTTAGTGCGAGGGAGAGGAAATAGAGAGTAAGAAGTACTTCCCACTTCACAATCTTCAGAAAGTCCTATCCAACTCTTATGGGTACAGGAGTAGTGTGCTACATTCCCTTAACCATAGGTCTCGAGTTCGAGCCATAAGAATGAAAAAATAGGATATGGAAGAATTAATCCCTTAATGGATTCCACAGTATTTAACTATATTAATCGAACGAAATCCGAATACTAATTGGTATCCACTTACAAAAAAAAAAAAAAAAAAAAAAAAACTTCCAAAAATCCTGATATATATAAAATAACATATAAACGTTATAATATTACATAGTATGTGTTAATATAAAGATTATTTTTATAATTTTATATTTAAAAATAGAAACTCTTACCTAAATTCTCATTTCTCTTTTATCTAATTTGATTCCATTTTTGTTTTTCATTATCTCTGAATCTCAAAATCTTGTCACCGTCGCTTCGTCACCCTACCTAGGAGCCACCTTGATCACAAATTCATATATTTCAGGTGCTTCTACTTCAAGACACCCAAATTATACAATAAATGAAAATATTAATATAGGTGATATAAGTATTATTATTGACTTCATTTGAATTTATATTTTATTTTAATAGAATTTTAAAAAGTATACTTATAATTTCGATTTGTTTTCTGGCAAAAATAAAGTATTATAGAGGAATGGTTAGTTGATTTGATTAAGTGTTTCTTTAAAAAAAAAAATAGATACAAAAAAAAAATTTGATAAAGTGATTATATGGTATTTAAATTTTAATTCAAGTTTAATTATTAATTTATGGATACAAAGTGATTTTAGTATTTATTATTTTAAATTAAATAAATACTTGTTGTTAGATTTATTTTTGTCACATATATATAAGAGGAAGCATAGTATAATTTTTTGAAAAAATAAAGAGATATAAATTTCGAGTATAACTCAATGAATAAATACCGAAAATCTGGGAACCACAAAACCCTCTCATACAAACTCGCAGTCGGGATAATAACCACATTAAACAAGCTATTACCACAATACCACAACGTCGCATTCCAAATTCCGATGATGACAATTCCCTATTTGGAATTTTTCTAAACCCCCAATCGTTCTCTCTCTCTAGGGAATATGTGTGTTTCACTCAAGGAACAGTTCTTTTCTCCATCTTAATAACCATCTCACAATTGTTTAATTAAAAGGGTTTAATTGAACTCACGTAAGTTAGTGGGAGAGAGAGATTAGGGAAGGTGGGAACAATGGGTAACCATCCATTATTCCTAATTCAAAATTTAAATTTTTTAATCTAAAGTAAAATATCTCTACGTTGGCATATTTATCAATATCTCCCATTTGTACATGAGAACATTTTATTTTCATCATAAGATCACAGCTCATGTGATCTTCCTCATCACTCTGTTGAACTTTCATACTGGATTAGGTATCGTGCGGTTGACGAGTACATTTACAAACAAAGACTTCTTGATATATTTGATAAGATGATTGAGTAGTTCCTGTTAGTACCAAAAGAAACTCGCCGTACCACAAACTCAATGCATTTACATCCATAGAGCCACTTTTCTCATTAAAAGTAATTCTCAATAATTGTTCGATTATGTATTCACTATTATGTTTAAATCTCAACATAGAAAAACATAATAGATTGGTCGGTAAAAACCACACAATGATATAATGTCGATTGGTTTTCCTTTTCCCAAAATCGAATATATTAGTCTCAATTCAGCTACTTTTCTAGACATACCACTTAGACTTTAATTTATTTTTCGGGTCATAAGTAAACAAATTAAAGAAGCAAATACAGAACCAAAACTTCTAGAAACAAACAGAAATAAAAAGGATACAAGAGATCCCACCCAATGGATCTCGGGTCTCACACAATGGGGTTTGAGGATACAGATCAAATCATTATCTCAAATAGTATAGCTTCCACTATCTCTAGTCCTCTTATCACAAGTGATATGAAACACGAACCACAGTATTATATCCTCATCTCTCAAAAGGATATATGTTAGATTTTTCTAATACTATGCAAGTATGGGACTCAATCTACTTACATAACTTTATCCAGAGGTTTCAGAAAGAATATCTCAGAAATGGTATCACTAACCATAGGTGATATCTGAGATTTCAAACCTGATTACTTACAGGCAACATGGATGTGGATATATTTATATCAGTCATATCACTCATCCTGAACACCTATCAGGACGACTTATATTCTAATAGGTCTACTCTCAAAATCTCTTACAACTAGAAACTGTCTCATCTCCGCTTTCTCAAAGCTGGAGGTAGTTACTCGTGTGAGAGAATCGACCCCGCTTGCCTGACATCTTTTTTTATCACATCACATAATATATATGATAAGAAGAGAATGCATTTAAATAAAATATAAATCATGTGTGACTGAATAATACGCAATAATCATATATATAAGACAATAAACATCAATGTCATCAATACAGTGTAAAGTGAGAAATGCAAAACATACACAAATCCAATGAGACTCTATGTCCTAAAAATGAGGCTTTAGTAATGGGTTTGGTGAACGAGTCAGCCACCATGCTATGTGTAGAAATATACTTGACGGTCATTTCACCATTTTCAATGATGTCTCTTACGAAATTATATCCGGTATCAATATATTTGGTTCTACTATGATACTTCAGGTCTCGAGTGTAAGTGATAGCGGTTTAATTATCACAGTAGATTATCACCGGCCCCCACTATCTATCACGATCTCTAAGTCATCCAATAGTCTCTAGAGCCAAACACTCTCCTGAACTACAACTGAGCAATACACAAATTCAGCTTCCATTGTAGATAAAGTTACACAGATTTGCTTCTTACTACTCCAAAAAATGGTACCGCCATTGAACAAGAAGGCAAAACCTGATGTTGATTTACGTTTATCCAAATCACCGCCCCAATCGGCATTTGAACATCCCATGAGGTGCAAATCACCTCATCTGTAACACAAGGAGAAACTCGCAATTCCCTTAAGATATCGGAAAATCTTTTTCACTGCTCTCCAGTGACCTCTTCTAGGATTTGATTGATATCTACTTATCAGACCGACTGTATAATAAATGTCTAGTCGCATACACAATATCACATACATTAGACTTCCCACTACACTGGAGTAAGATACTTTACTCATTTCTCACTCTCCTTTCTGAGTTTTAGAGCACATATAAGACTCAAACTATCACACTTGGTGATATGAGTATCAATGAGATTACAATCGCTTATCCCAAAGTGCTCAAGAATCTTCCTAATATAGGTGTCTTGTGAAAGAACTAACATTCGTGTTAAGCGATCCCTCTGGATCTTAACTCTGAGGATGAACTCAGTTTCACCCATGTCCTTCATGTTGAATCTTGATGATAACCATGTTTTAATGGTTATGAGATATTCAATATTGTTCTCAGTCAACATTATGTCGTCAACATTATGTCATCCACATATAGCGACAAGATCACAAAAAAACCATCAAAATGTATCAGATAGACACAATGATCCTCCTCGATCATTTTAAAACCATAAGATATCACCTTTTTCGTGAAATCTTAGGTACCACCGCCTAGATGACTACTTTAAGTCATAAATCGACTTCCGAAATCGACAGATCTTATCCTTCTGACCTACTAGAACGAACCCAGAAACATGTTACATATAGATCTCCTTATCAAATTTTCTGTTAAGAATGATGGTCTTTACATCCATTTGGTATAACTCCAAATCCATACTCGCAACGATCGCCAATAATAAACGAATCGATGTAAACTTGACTATAGAAAAGAAAGTCTCCTCATAATCAATGCCTTTTGTCTGCGTGTAACCCTTGACTACCAGATATGTCTTGTATCTCTCTATCGATCCATCAGTCTTTCTTTTGATTTTAAGAACCCACTTGTTCCCAATAGCTTTTCTATCATCAGGTAAGTCAATTAGATCCCAAACCCCGTTGACTCTTATGGATTCCGTTTCCTCCTGCATGGCCTTTAACCATTGGTTTTCCGCTGAACCCTTGATAGCCTCCTGGAATGTCCTGGGCTCCTCATCATCCTCAGGAGTCACAATGAGGATCTCATCCTTAACCAAAAAATGACGACGAGATATATGTCCCTGACTACTCCTACGAGAAGGGGGAGCCTCCTCACCTTTAGATGGACTACTCCAACTAGGACCAACATTTATAATAGGTTCTTGAGTCCTGCCGCTAGACTCAGTTGAGTCGTTAAACTCATCCATCTTGTAGAAGATATAGTCCCGATCGATTTCTCTTCTCTTAGGGAAATCATTCTCAAGGAACATTGTATTACGAGACTCAATCTCAATGAGTGTCGTCTATATGCTCACCTAGGAACACATATCTCTTGGAATATACAGAATATCTTATAAAGATACATTTTTTTCTCCGTAGGCCTAACTTGCTGTATGGAGATGAGGAATCATGAACATACGCGGCACGACCCTATGGCCTCAAATGACTAAGGTCAGGCTGTTTCCCTATCCAAAACTCGTATGAGGTGCTGACTACGGACTTTGTTGGATCACGGTTAAGAATGTAGGTTACAGTCAATAATGCATCTCTCCAATGGGAAATAGGCAAATTGACAGGCGCAAAATAGATTTCACCATCTCCAATAGAGTTCTTTTCCTTCTCTTGGCTACTCCATTCTACTAAGAAGTAACAGAAATAATCAACTGTCTCGTAATGCCCCCCTCAAAATAGAGCTCTTTAAACTACTCAGATAGATATTAGCGCCCCCGATCGGTTCTGAGAATTTCCACCCTCAACTCTACCTGATTCTCAACCTCGCTAATAAATCTCCTGAAACACTTCAATGTGTCAGACTTGTGCGAAATCAAATAGACGTAACTGAAATACATGTAATATTATCTATAAACGTAATAAAATACGTGATTTCATTTCGAGCTCTCACATTCATGGGTCCACAAATATTAGAGTAGACTAATTGTAATGGAGTCTCAACTCTCAGCTCTCGTTATTTTCCCAAATGGTTTTCTCATAGTTTTGCCGGCTAGACAAAATTCACACAAGGGCAATACGACCCTGGTTAGCAGGCCCAACAAGTCACTTACAGTTAACTGGTTCATCTTTTCTAACCCTATGTGGCTAAGTCTACTACACCAAATAATCACATTATTAATTATGATATCAGATGCAAAAGCAATAGGAGACAAATGAGAAATATCATAAATAGGAACCATATCCAGTACATAAAGTTCATCATGGAATGAACCAACACATGTTAAAAAACTGTTATGAAAAATAGAAACACTAAAGTTTCCCAACATAATAGAATATCCTAACTGATCAAGACAACAGATAGATACAAGATTCTGTCAAATCTCGGGAGCATACAAAATATCATATAAATATAAGATTTGGTTACTTCGCAATATTAGCTTGCATGTGCCAATCCCTCTCATAGCCACAAATGCTCCATCCCCCACATACAACCTCCTCGCATGGGGACTCAATCAGCGGGACTCCATATACGCCCTCCTATCACGAGTTATATGGTCAGTGACTCCTAAGTCTATAATCCACAAAAGAGATGAGTCAGCGAATGTCACAGTAGATGACATATAAGTCAAACCATGTAAAGAAGAATGACATATTTTTGGCTCGCCACACTTACATGCGAAATACCCAAACTTGCCACACACATAGTATTGGACCTTGCTCTTATCAAGCCCCTTCTTCTTGCGCTTCTTCCCTTTGTTGTCGGTCTTAACAGATGACTTCTTCTTACTGTGATTTTTGATCTTCTTATCATACTTGTGCCACTTGCACTTAGTGCCCCGGGAGTCTGTACTCGACTCCGTTACAAAAACATGACCTAAAGTAAACCTAGCCACCTCATGATACTCCTCCTCAAGCTCACAATACTTACACACATCCATGAAAATACGAATACTCTCAGTATGTGTGAGGTAGGTCTTAATAATCTCCTAGGAGTCTGACAGAGACTGGATACTCCTAGTACCTGAAACTCGTCTAACAATGGCTTCTCCGTATTCTTAAGAGAGGCGATCATACTTGATATATGCATGAGATGCTATTTCATAGTATGATCCGACCTCTTCTTATATATAATAAACTTGTAAGTCAACATTCTCAGCTTAGGAGCTGACTGGGAGCCAAAATGCTCTCTCAGAGCAAGCCAAACTGTTATCGCAGTAGGATACTGCTCATACACCGGGATTAAATCACTGTACATGCTACTCAAAAGGATTACCCTAACTTGACCATCATCTTTCTTCCATGCACGGTATGCCTCCTGATCCCGTCTCGCCTGAAACGTGGTTCCCTCCCCGGGGTCCTTCATCTCGTGCTTTAGAACATCTGCAAGTTCTTGTTTCTCGAAAACAAACTGAACCTCTGGTGTCAAATCTCATAATTGTCACCATTCAACTTATCTCCCTTCACGAGATCAAGTTCAACAATATTTATAGTAGTCATTGTCTGTGTCACACAGGGAAAAAAATGTTAGTAGTATATGATACTTAATCTCACGATTTTGTGCACCCTATGAATCAACAAATTCCAAATGATCCGAGTTTAGACTCCAAAACGTGCGTATGAGTCAACGGACACCATACACCATAACCCAGAATCACATCTTACCATCCGAACTTGAATTCAACACATAAAAACCCATAATCAATCACATTTAATGGCATGGGACTCTCAGAAAAATGTAAATTTTCGTTCCAGCAAAGCCTGCCACGCCGTTGGAGGGTCCACTCCTCGCCTCGCTCCGACAGCGCATCCTCACACGCCTGTATGCACGTGGAAAACACAGCAGCGCATGGCATACACTCTCACGTGTGGACCAGGTCACATCCCAGGTCGGACCCCGGGTCGAACTTGGATGCGGGTCGGAACCGACCCAGACCTGACCCAGGTGCTCCCGTGCCTCATTGTGCATGAGCTCCACGCACTACGCTCTTTGCACTGTCACATGCCTCTGCACGCATGACGTGCACACGCCCGCGGACCAAAGTCAGGTCTTCTTCGTTCAACGGGTCTGCAGCTAGGTTGCGTGACCCAGCTGCTGGAAAACTTGTTTTTCTCATCATTTTCACCGGATTTCAATCTGAAATTAAAATTAAATCTTCCCAAATCATCCTTGACTTGATTTTTTGGGAAAATCTCGCCCTAATCTTGGCGAATTTAAACACATACGACTCAGCCCTTCGCGGCCATTTTTTGAAATTCTCAATCCGACAACCAAAATACATAATTAATGATTCAAACATGTAGATTTTTATGTCATTTTCTTAGATCAATTTATCCTTAAACTCGACAAATCTGAGATTTAAGGTATCGGTCACTATTCATGACTGAAAACTTCAATTGGAATTTTCATAGCCTAAATATGTCAAAAAATTACGAAAAAATTAGATTTGTGATCTACGTGTCATGAGTAATATCGGGTATAATCGGATTCATTAAATTCATCCGTGATTCGAATCCTATATTTTATACCCTATATTTTTCATACCTGAAAATTTCAAAAAATATTTTAATAAATTTAACGGATTCTGATACCAATATTAGATTTATTTTTATCATATACATATAAGCGAAAGTATGGTATAAATTTTTGAAAAAATAAAGTAATAAATTTGAAGTACACCTTAATGAATAAATGTCGAAAATCTGAAAACCACGAAACCTTCTTGAACAAAGTCACAATCAGGATGATAATCACATCAAACAAACTACACCACAATATTACAACGCCATGATCCAAAGTCTGGTGATGACAATTCCCTACTTGAAATTTTTCTAGACCCTCAATCGTTCTCTCTCCAGAGAACATGTGTGTTTCACTCAAAGAACAGCTCTTTTCTCTATGTTAATAAACCATCTCTCAATTGTTTAATTAAAAGGATTTAATTCAACTCACGTAGGTTAGTGGAGAGAGAGATTAGGAAAGGTAGAGATAATAGGTAACTATCCATTATCTTTACTTTAAAATTTAATTTTTTTAATCTAAGGTAAAATATTCCTACGTAGACTTATTTACCAACACTTTTATGTGAACATGTGTTGGAAATTTTTTGCTTTCTAATATTTTAATTTTTGTATAGTGTTGCAAAATCCATCGCCATGTCTAGCTCAGCATCGTAGAATCCTGTTTTCTTAGATTGATTGAATTTTTTTTCCCTATACACAAAGAAATTCGAACTCAAGATCTTTACAAAAGGGAAAACAAAGGTGTCATTTAAGCTATGGTATATTGGCATCTTGCATACACCTTGCGGCATCATTGCTGCAAGAAAATGCTGTGGAAAACTTTGCGACACCAACTGCCATTGCGAAATGAATCGGAGACATTTTGCGATGTCGGTTTTGTCGGTGCAAATTCCCGTTTTGTGATACCATTCCCATTTTCCTAAATTCCCGTCATAAAGAGCTTGCAACGGTATTGTCATTGCAAAAGGCCTTGAAAAAAATTAGGAAGCCACAGTCGACATCGGAAATTCCAGTTTTTGTGACACCAGTGAGGTGCCATAAAATGCATCTAAGTATCTTGACAATGGGGAGACTACGAATGCATTGCATTATTTGTAATGCATTTTTGCGATGGATTTGCTTTACACATTACCAATGAGCATTCATTACTTTAGCCACGTTGGAGGTAACTTATGCCGTCTCAATTGGAATCACAATTTGTTTCCCTTTTTTTTTTTAAATCATCTTTATTCATAATTATCCTCTAATTAATTCGACTATCCTCCCAACATAATTTTTTTCATTTTCAAAACTGAAATTTGAGATTTTAATTAAAAGATTCAACGTCACATTTCTATAAACAAACTATCTATTGGTACAATTTGTTTTCATTCCTTTTTGTGATGCATAGGCAGTTGCTTGACATTTTAAAAACAAATCGTTAAAAATCTAATTAGCTACACCAGCATCATGAGAAAGATCAAAATTAGTTCCTAAGGGACAGTTCAGTGGCAATAGTCTCCTTCCTCCAATCTCGTGATTCGAGATTCGGTTCCAATTGTAATTAAAAAAAAAAAAAGATCAAAATTAATGAACTTTGTATTGGAGGTTAGGTTATATAGCAAGAGGGTTTGACATGGTTGGGAGATTATAGTTATGGGGAAGGAATTTGATGCGAATTTGCTACTGCGGCAAGGCCTTGGATCCCAACCCCTTATTGTAACTTTTTTTAAAAGAAAACAAAAATCAATTTTTGTAAATTATTAAAATAAATTTTCCATAAAAATTTTTGTAAAAAAAAGGGAAAGAAAACAAAAGGCAAAAGAAAAGTAATTTTGAAAATTATTATAAGAAAGCAAAAATTTTTAAAGAAAAATATTTATAAAAGCAATAAATTTTACTAAAAGAAAACAACAACAATAACAATTTAAACCTTCTATCCTAAAATTTGGAGTCGACCATATGAGAGACAAATATCTCGAAAAAAAACAGAGAGAAAAAAATGGATTTAGTTTGTGCGGATTTTTCTACACTATTCATTCCTATCTAGAACCATCTCCTCAACCAAATCCATAACTATCATATCTTTACGAATACATTGTATCCAAGTTTTCAACGGTCTATCTCTACGTTTTATTAAATCTTCTATTTGTAAGTTTTCTATTTTTACTATAAGAAAACAAATACCTATTTTGCAAATTTTTAAAGTAAAACTTTCACAAAATGTTTTTGCAAAAAAAAAACAAAAAAAAACAAAAAAAAAACAAAGAAAGAAAGAAAACAAAAGGCAAAAACGTAAGTTTGAGTTATTAAAAGAAAGCAAAATTTTTTAATGAAAAATATTTTTAAAAAAATTATTAAAAGAAAACAAAATGCATTTTTAACAAATTATTAAAATAAATTTTCAATAAAAAAATTTTGTAAAAAAGGAAAGAAAACAAAAGACGAAAAAAAAGTAAGTTTGAAAAATTATTAAAAGAAAGTAAAATTTTTAAAGTAAGATATTTATAAAAGGAAAAAAAAAAAGAAAACAAAAGGCATTTTTACAAATTATTAAAATAAATTTTTGCAAAAAAAGAAAAGAAAAAAAAAAGTAAGTTTGAAAAATTATTAAAAGAAAGTAAAATTTTTAAAGTAAGGTATTTATAAAAGGAAAAAAAAAAGAAAACAAAAGGCATTTTTACAAATTATTAAAATAAATTTTTGCAAAAAAAGAAAAGAAAAAAAAAGTAAGTTTGAAAAATTATTAAAAGAAAGCAAAATTTTTAAATGGAAAATATTTATAAAAAGCAAAAAAAAATTATTAAAAGAAAACAAAAGGCAATTTTTGCAAATTTTTATAGTAAATTTTCCATAAAAAATTTTGCAAAAAAAAAAAGAAAACAAAACAAAAGGTAAGAAGTAAGTTTGAAAAATTATTAAAAAGAAAAAGAAAAAAATTTCAAAGGAAAATATTTATAAAAAAAATAAAAGAAAACAAAATGCAATTTTTGTCAATTATTAAAATAAATTTTCCATAAAAAATTTTACAAAAATAAAAAGGAAAGAAAACAAAAGACAAAAAAAAAGTAAGTTTGAAAAATTATTAAAAGAAAGAAAAATTTTTAACTGAAAATATTTATAAAAAGAAAAAAAAATTATTAAAGGAAAACAATAAGCATTTTTTTCAAATTATTAAAATAAATTTTCCATAAAAATTTTTGCAAAAAAGGGGAAAAAAACAAAAGGCTAAAAAAAAGTAAGTTTGAAAAATTATTAATAGTAAGCAAAAATTTTTTAAAGGAAAACACTTATTAAAAGTAAAAAATTTTATTAAAGGAAAACAAAAGGCAATTTTTGAAAATTTTTAAAATAAATTTTTCATTTAAATTTTTGCATTAAAAAAAAAAGGAAAGAAGTCAAAAAAAATTAAGTTTGAAAAATTATTAAAAGAAAGCAAAAATTTTTAATAAAAGATAACAAAAGGTAAAAAATAATTTATTAAAAGAAAACAAAAAAAAGCAATTTTTACAAATTATTAAAATAAATTTTCCAAAGTTTTATTAAATTAGCTAAAACATATAACATAGTATTAAATTTATTATTGTCATAATTTATAAGTATGTCAAAGTTAAATTAATTTGAGAATAAAAATTAAAAGAATTTTTTTCTTTTTTTTTTAATAATTAGAATTGTGTAATTTAATCCTCACCTTGGGCTAATTTATTTATTTATCTACTTGTATAAATTTTTTGTTCTTTTTTGGTGGGTTTTGGGTTGAGGCGATCGGTCTTATAGTCGCCAACGTGTACCCTTCTGTTTACTTTCCCTTAATCAGTCCAACTTTCCTAAAACAAATCGTACGAACACCTCTCTCTCTCTCTCTCTCTCTCTCTCTAAGTTTGGGCGTTTACCTCTCTCTCTCCTAATTTCTTTTCTTCCACAAACCCTAGAAAAAAATTATCATCTCCAGCCAAACAAACCCGAATTCAGCTGAAATTTGTTCGACTTCAGGGCTTTTGAAGTGATGGCGGAGAAGAAAGATTTTGGGATTTGACAAGAGTATGATGTTGTTCGGATTTTTAGGGTTAGGGGTACGAAACTTCTGCCCGACCAAAAATCACAAGTAAGAACCCTAGCCCCACACTCTCTCTCTCAAAACCAATACATGGAAAACAGTTTCAGGGTTTGCGTGGACAAGATTTTCGGCTCTCTCGCTTCATCATCCTCCTCCTCTTCTTCTTCTTCTTCAGCATCTCAATCTGTCAACAATTCTCTTTGGTCCCTCAACGATGACGAGGTTGAGAAAATTGAATGGAATCGACAAAAAATGGGGAATTGAGGGGCGAAAGAGAGAAAGAGCTTGATAGAAGCAAACAAAACATGGATCTTGAGAAACAAAATGGGGGATTTCAACTGATGGCGTGGAGAGATTAGATATAGAAAATATTGCAGAATTAGTATGGAAGAGAAACCTCAGAGGGAAAAGACCAATCCCAGTAAGCCGACACCAGCAATCCACGGAGTCCTAGTCATCACAGACGTCATCCGAATAGTCCAGTTAGGGATCATCTGGCATCCGAGTCACATAACACGTCATCTCCCAGATCTAGTCAGCGGGGTCTCAGTCAGCGAAACGGCACCTGCAAGGCCCAGTCAGCGCACACCTGTGCCCTTGCTATCAGCCACGTCATCTCCCAGATCCAGTCAGCGGTGACGTGCAGTTGGGGTCAGATCATCACATCATCTGCCAGGTCCACTCCGCGCTTACATGGCTCTAGTGTCCGGTCAGCGTCCGGTCATCTATGACCTGGCATCCAGTTGAGCAGACACGTTGGCCCACATATCCGGTCAGCACACCCGTCGTGGGCTTCGAGTCATGTTATCGCTGGCCTGGCGTCCGAGTCATCCCCACAAGTCCTGGTAAGAGTCCAGTAAGTTGTGACATGGCATATGAATCGGAGGACACTTAATCCTCCACATCCCAGTCATTCAATGTCCTTAGTCCAGTCAGCGCTCACGTCGCGTTCAAGTCAGATGACAGCTCATTGCCATTATCCAGTCATCAGACAGATCATTGGCAACGTCCGGTCATAAATGATCTGGCATCATCGTCATCAGTCACGTCATCTGCATTGTGCAGTCAGCACTTATGTGGCGTCCAAGTCTGACGACAGCTCATCGCACTAACAAGTCAGCAGACACGTCATTTGTCAGAGTCCAGTCAGCGCCAACCTGTTATCTGAGTCATCCTACACGTCATCGTTAGCGGACACGTCATCTCCGTTGTCCAGTCAGCACCTACGTGGCCTCTAAGTAAGACCATAGTCATGTCCCCTATCAGACACATCATCCTGGTGTCCAGTCAGCGCTTACGTGGTGTCAGGTTAGACGAGAGGTAATGCCCCTTTCCAGTCATCGAACGTGTCATCTGACAACGCGTCACCTAACAACCAAGTCGGATGACACATCATCTTCCATGTCCAGTCAGCGAAAATCTGGTTTCTTAGCGAGCGGACACATCATCACAAGGCCCAGTCATCACACACCTTCGCCCCTCCTATCGGCCACGTCATCTGCAAAGGTGGCTTCCAAGTCAGCAGACATGTCGTCATCCAGGTCCAGTCAGCAACAACTGGCGTCTTAGTCATCTCACACGTCATATGCAGTCTAGTTAGCACATACGTGGCAGCCCTTTGAACCACAAGTCAAGCCAGGGAGCATGCACTTTCACAAGGATGGCATCCAATCAGTCATTCCGGTTCGCTTCGACCGGTTCGATTCAGATAGTTGACTGCAACTTTGACTGACCGGTTTAGCTATTTTTCGGCCGGTTTTTTGGTGAACCAGACCGGTTCCTAAGGTTTTAAGTTGTTCTAAATTCATTTCCATGGTCAGATTGGCTAAATGCTTACTGTACGTATATTGTTTTTTTTTTCATTTTATTGATTTAGTTATTTATGGTTGAAAGAGAAAACAACAGTGATATTGTGTTTTGTAAATTTTTTTTGGCAACTTTAGGAGCTCCGAAAGTTGCACCATAATATGTGTGATTAATAGACAGATCTGTGTCTTTGCTTTTTAACAACATGATCGGTGCACTTGCCCTTCACTATAGTGCACAAAATTCACTGGACATCTTGGGCACCCACCTGCACTCGAGGACGCACAGCGTATTGCTAGTTGGTTATATGTCAAAATGTGCATTCAAAGTGCGTTTGTCTCACTTCTAGTTTGCATTTAGCACTTGCATATGACAAGGTTGGACTTAGGTGTTTCTTTGTTGTTTGTACAAAGTTCAAATGACACACAATAGTAGTATAAAAGGGACTTGGGAAATGTAGTATTATTGGACTTATTAAAGGCTGGAAATGTAAATCTGAGAGAGATTTAAAGAGGGCTGTCTTCCTTTCCTATAAGCAAAACATGACTTTCTGGTGCATACTGTTCTTTTTTCTCGTTTTTTTTTTTTCATATTTTCAAACAAAAACATAGGCACCTCATTTGTTTTTTTTTTTTTTTTTACTTGATCACCGATATTTGAAAATTCGACTAATTCGGTTCGAACACTGGTATCCAAAAATTCAATTAATCCAATTCAAATAACTAACCCAATTAAGAGGTCAGCTCTCCCGATGCCTATTTTTCATTTTTAAAGTTCGAATTTAAAATCTTAGTTAAAGAAATTTAGTATTCTGGCACTAAAC
The DNA here is from genome assembly GCA_037126225.1 of Dillenia turbinata. Taxonomy (NCBI): domain Eukaryota; kingdom Viridiplantae; phylum Streptophyta; class Magnoliopsida; order Dilleniales; family Dilleniaceae; genus Dillenia; species Dillenia turbinata. Next base: position 16,163,376 of record JBAMMX010000028.1, read on the forward strand.
ACGCGGTTGTTGGTTCACTCGTTTATTTTATCTATGACCTTCTTGATACTTTTCTTTTATAATTTTGTACTCGTGTGGTACAATTAGAACAATTTAAAGGGAATAAGTATTAAAAGTATGAACATTAATTTTCACTAAATTAAGTATAAAAGAAGATAATTAAAATACAAATTCAATATTTTACAAAATTACTTCGAATAATATCCCTAAGTTTACGTAGAAGTGATTTTTTTATAAGGAATACATTGTCGTAACCAGTTTATAGTGCACTATTATACTATGTTAGAAAGCAAATTTGATGTCATCAGATCACTAGTGAAGCAAACTATGACACTATATAGTCGATATTTAGCATTAAGAAAAATACTTATTTGATAAATTATGATCAAACCACGCACTCGGGCGATATGAATATCACAAGCTTAGGTGTTGTGACTTGTTTTTAAGGATGAAAGATTGGGGTTAAATCTAAGAATATGTAGATTATTGTTTGATAGACATTATTTTGTTTAGATGTGATCGTGTCTCAATAAAACCCAAGACATGATTGGAGAAAGTAACTCAAGTTTACAAGTATTCTTCTTGTTCTCTTTCCCCATTTTGAGTAAATTTGAGGGTGAGCATGCTCGTGCTCGTGCTCTTGCTCTCTAGATTTCAACAACATCAGCTACCTCGGGTAGACATCTCCCCCTCACTGCCTCTCAAGTGGGTGAGTAAGAAAAGAAGATTTTAAGCTGTTGTTTGTCCAAATTTCTAGCTGAATAGCATGAAGCTTCACAATTAAATCAACAAACAAATGTAAAGGAAAAGGACTATGGAACTAAATTAAATGATATCAGTGGTAAGACAATCTGTATTTAGGTCGTTCCATAATAAGAGGCGAGACAGATCATTAACGCCCTTGTTTGGCTCACTTAAGAAGATACTTGGATTTTTTTTTTTGGGGGGGGGGGGAGATGTGAAAGGTGTGAGTTGCAAGAGCGGAGCTGTTGGTGTCAAAGGATCATGTAACATAAACAAAATATCTTGGTTAAACAGACTAATACAATTCACTATAAGATATATCGTGTGACAAAATTTCCTAATTCAGATGTCAGACTATTACTGAATATTTCTTTTTTCTTTTTCCTTTTTTTCTTTTTTGGCTCATTTTTTGCAAGACTCCTAAACCCATCGAGGATATTTCAATTTGTAATGTCTATAAAAGGTGGGGAGTAGTGTATGCTGATGAACCTTCGGCTTCATAATTGCCGAGCAAAGCTTGATCTTCACTCGAACTGCTCCCTCTATCCGACATTTGCCTATAATATAAACTCTCTTGCATCGCCAACTCTTGCATCATCTTGTGCTTCTTGAATCGCCTCCATGCCGCTTGTATGATGCATGATCCCCAAGTCCTCCATTGGTGAGAGTAGTACCTAAATGCATGCTGCAGTTTCTTGCTATGAAGGCGCTTGAATTGCCCCGCCACAAACCTGAGGTCCTCAGCTCGAAGTGCAAATGCCTCTACTTCAGTGAGCGATCTAACCGTTCGTGTTGATGAGGGAAGGTTTAGGCTTGAACTAGGCATCAATGCCCATGTCAATAACTCTTCCCCGCAAAAGTCTCCTGGTCCAAGAGTAATGGAGTTGAAGAAACCGGATCGTCCACCATTGGTTGTGGAGCTCTCTAGTTGGCCCCTTATGATGAATAGCATCTCTGTTACTGGATCACCTTCGCGGACAATGTAGGTATCACGTGTGCTCAAGGATGAGACTAACCGTTCACATATAGCATCCAAGAGTTGATCATCCATTTGAGAGAAAAATGGCACCTACGAATTCAAAAAACTTGAAGGTTAATTGTTGGGTTGAATTGGTATAATGCATCACCTGTTGGAAGCACAAACTATTGCTGTCAGTTAATTATGTTGGTAAAAGGAGATGAGGTAATATTCAGAATCACGATTGGACTACAAAAAAAAAAAAGATAAGTATTCACATACTCGTCGCACTAGTTGAAGACATAGATGCCTTTGGATTTCGCGTCTAAGGTCTAAAGGTAAGGACCTTAGTATTGCTTCTTCATCTACACCTCTTGTCGCAAGCCATTTGTATTGAACAAATCGACGCACACGTTCTTGCAAGTCCAGAGGTAGCTGGCGATGCCTCATCCATTCCTCTGTGTCTCGCCTTTTAACTCTCCATTCTTCGAGTCTTACAGTCATGGATTGCAAATATGTCTTCAAATGGCAAAGGGAAAGAACAACGCCCAAGTTATTGAAGAAAACAAACAACTATTTCATGAAATTGAACTTTCTACTTCGAATACAATTGAAATATGCCCTTTGGCACGATAGTTATACTAAGAAAAAGGTGTTCAAATTGATTAATTCTTGTTCAAATTTGACTTGTTTAACTAGATAATCAATCTGAGTGGAGTTTTACACTAGTATTTTCATGTAAATGAGTCTGTTACGTTCAAAGTCGATATTTCATTTTATAATTATAAAATGGCATATCGAGTGTCAAAACTCTCGCTCTACGAAAGGGAATACCTATGTAGCCTTGAATGTTGAGAATTATTTCATTTTATAACTATATTCATTTAATATAAGCAAGTCGAATCACAAATTATTCATGAATGAATGTTGAGAATTGATCATTAGCATATATGGAAAATACCTGCATGTTGCCTATTAGTTGTGCAAACAGGACAAGGCCCGCAATGCAGATAACAATGCAGAACAGTGTCTCGCTGACTTCATTACTATTCGCCAAGCCCTGCCCGTATGAGCTACATATAAACCAACATACATGCACGTGCATTAGCCGAATGAAACAACTTTGAGAGAAGACATATCCATTATATTCAAAGATGAAAATGCAAGATAAAATATTTTCATTGATTACAATATAAATTCACAAGTTAAAATCTATAGATTAAGGACTTTGTTATCATATATGTAGAATGATGTGGTCATTGCTCAAATATTTTCATGTATTAATGCTTTGATTTTGTTTGTGTTTCCCTAGTTAACTTGCCCCATTTTGTTTCTGTACTTCCATCTCTCCTCAAATACCAAATTAAGAGTGATCCTATTTGTAGGTTGTATTTAAATTCTGAGAATCACCTTAAACTCTTCAAACCCCACCATAGGCAGTAGTAGTATTTCCTTGTAAACGACGAAGATGCGATTTCATTAATGAATGCTTCAGCAAATATTCCAAACTTAAAATTATCATTTCTGGCATCACAGTTGTTAAACACAAGAGTCCCATTCTTCCACTGTTGGCGCTCTGGTGAGGTTATGGTGTCACAATCTAGGTATAAGAATATTGTAGGATCCGATGTTCCATTTAGCTCCCTCATGACTTCCTCCCTCCAGCACGAGTTCTCTCTCTGGGCTGACAACACGTACCATGAAGCGCCTAAAACCTACACCAACAAAGTAACAGTTATTCTAATAAGTACATCACTCTCAATTATTTACCCTTTCTAAATTAGGATGGGAAATCGTTCATTCAAATTTATTTCTAAATGAGTCGAATCAGATCATGTTGCCAGTACTGACTATGAAAATCTTAAACTCAACTCCTGTAGCTAATTAACAAACCAAAGCTTTAAACAAATATTGTCCTTGCAAGGAAGACTGGGTACTAAGCTTAATATCCACTCATCTATAAGGGCTCACTCGGAGAATCATGGCTTTGGTAGTTCACTTTTACTTAAAGCTTCACTAAATAGATGTGACTATGGGCTTTCCTCAATGGCAGTCTACAAGAGGAAGTGTGCATGAACCGACATTTTGTCTTCTCCCAAGAGGGTGGCAAGCATTTAGTGTGCAGGTTAAAGAAGCTGATATATGACTTGTTTTCATGCTTAACTTGTTTAACTAACGAATTAGTATAGCCAAACCTTTCATGTGCTGAATTAACAACTTAGTTCATTTACAACCTATTCACAGCATAACAGAAATATTGTGAATAACATGAGAAGAGGCGAGGAATGAAAGGCTTACATGGCTGGCCAGCATATAAAGTAAAAGATTATAAGCTGCGCCCGTCCAAGCTGTTTTTGCTACAACTCCCGTAGTTTTGATGATACGGTTGTTCAAGGGAAAGATAACGAATAATCGAGGAACATATTGAATGAGAACAATGAGGGAGAGAGTGTGGTTGGCATGATCAGTCCTCCCAACTTTTGCTGCTATGAGCCAGTTAACAACCTGCTCAAAACAATATTAGTTAAACACTTGAAGTATATAACAATATATTAAAATCTCTCCAACTTTTAGTATGAACACTATCTGCAGAATGTGATTTGCATTACGAGAGTCAAGAAGATCCAAGATAAAATGACACAAAATCAACAAAAATATTCTTTCTTATTATGGATATATAAAGGTAACTGAAGAGTTGTCTGATTAAAGTTGAAAATGTAGTACTAAAATGCTAAATTCTAACCGCTAAATTTTAAATTTTACAACACATATAAAAAATAAACATCCAAACCTAAATAAAAGACCAAAACAAATTGAGGTTGTAAATTACCTAGACCCAAATCCCAAACTCAAAAAAAAGGGTCACTGCCTGGGGTTTTACTCTGCAAACTAGGTTAGATTTGAAAATTTTAAGGAGAGTTTATAATTCAAAAACCCAAATAAGCTAAACATTTCTAGCAGTCTTTTTTAACTTATGTATCCACAGTTTATGGATGCTTGGTTTGATAATATGGTCACTAAGCTTTTATGAATATAATTAACATAATGCCAAAATAGATATTGCATTTAGTATTTACCTAAATCTTAAATACTACAATACGATTATGTATGTGAACAAATGCTTAGTTGGTTGGGTGATTAAGTATTAGTACCTTTAAGTAAAGTCTCAGATTTAAACATGTATTGAGAGAGTTTTGTCTCTTAAAAATCTTATAAGAGTCGAAGTAGATTTAGTCAAGTTCAATATAGTTACTGAATACTGATAGTTTATCGAAGAAAATAATATGATTATGTGCATTACAAAATTTTCTATTTTGCTGACTTACATGTAAAACGGATCAGTTATATATATTTCTCATGTAGGAGGGTTCAAAAAAGAATTATTTATTAAAAAAAAAAAAAAAAAAAGCCAAGACCTACCTGAGGTAGAGGAAGCACAGCTGCAACGTCAATGACAAAATCAGACTTGAGATACCTCATGGCGATCTGCCTTTGATCCATAACAAGCTCACCTCTCCCAAAAACCCTAGAACTGGGTTCGATAAAAGCGGTCTTGAACTTGATTATAATGTGCATTAAGTAAAACAAATCTGCAATAGTTCTAAAAATGGTGACAGCAACCAACAAGCCGGTATCCGTCGTTATGCATTGCTCAGTAGAATCGATCATAGGTAGGTAGAAGTACAGCGGGTCCAAAAAGAGAGCTATGAGACAACTTATCATGAAAATGTGGTTCCATCTTGTCACAAACTGCGAACCCGGATCCAAAATTTTGTATGTCCACTTGGGCTTTGCTCTAGATGGCATTAAGGAGTGTCTTCTCAAGTGTTGCCGGAACCGGGCTGATTGGTAGAAGTGTAAGTTATGCATCTTGATAGAGAGAGAGAGAGAGAGATGCTTTTTGGTTATGAGAGGGCTATGGTGAGAGAGTGAGAGAAGGAGTGAGATGTTTTTCTTTTTTTCTTAGGACAAAGGCAGATGCAGCGAGTGAATGGATGGTGCTGCAGAGATTTCGGGTGTTTTTTGCATTAAGGAGGCGAAATTTTCTCTCTAATGCTGTGTTGAATAGATCTGAATATTGAGCAGACGAAAGTTTAGCCTGCCACTTGTTCAAATGCATGAATATAGTTTTTCATGCCCCCCAAAATTTAGGAATTCTCGAGTTTACTCATTATTGGAGTTTGCCTCCCCCGTTTGTTTTTCACTTTTCTTTTAGATTAATTGGAAATTGCAAAACGAATTGGATTGGGCCAAGTCCAAGTATAAACCCAGTAGTTGATCGCTCAGGAATTCATGTATGAGGCATTTAGCCATGAGATGTGCCATGACCACACACACACTACTTCAGTCCATATCCAATGAGACAACTTAGTAGTCATAATTCCTTCTCCAATCCCTTGATCCGGCGTTCGAATTGTGTGTAACCAAAAAAAAACACTACTCCAGTCTCGATTTGCTTGAGCAACCCTTGTCCTTTTCATTATTATTAACTATTTGTTAATTACGATTTAATAATCAAATATAGTCTTTCCTTGTGTATCAATAAGCTCGTGGTCTATACACAGGTAATGTATACATAGAACACATATATCTAGCTGTATACCATGATAATCAATCTCTTCAAAGCAATTTTAACATTTGAACAAGGTCGCTTCGAGATTACATTGGAATGGAAACGGAAATGGAAATGAAAAAATGGAAATAAATACGAAACAATATTAAAAAATGACATTTCGTAAAAGTATAGAAAATAAAAAAGTAGAAAATGCGTAAATATAAAAGATATAAGAATTTTATGTAAATATTAATTATTTTATAAAAATAATAAAATGAGCATATTTTAAAGTAAGAATCTAAAATGATGAAATACGTAATTATTAACCATAAAACAAATAACATAAAAAATAAAAATTATGATTAAATAAATAAAATAATTCATTAAATATGAAAAATGTGTACATATTAAAAAATAAGGATTTATATATATATATTAATTAATTTAAAACGTTGAGATATTTTAAAAATAAAAAATATTTTGAAAATAGAAAATATTAGTATTGAGAAATTTTTAAGGAGGTATTTTGTTCGTAGATTTATCTATTTTTCAATGTACTGAAGAAATTAGGCTGGCCCAATGAAGCCCAAGAAGCATCAATTTGACATTTAATCGACTCACTCAGACATTGACAAGGTTGGTAGACACAAATGCATGGTAGAATAAGGCCTATTTTGGCGTGAAAAGAATAGCATTTTGAGTAATGGTGGAAAGTTTAAAAGTGGTGTAGGGAGACTCATTCTCTTACGAATGAGTCTTGTTATACAAAATGGTATAAGAAGAAAAAGTCCAGCTAGCTTTGAATAAAGTGAAAGATGAATATGGATTATTATAAGATCTTGAGAGTGAGCAAAAATGCAACAGATGAGGAGCTCAAGAAGTCTTACAAGAGGCTGGCAATGAAGTGGCATCCTGATAAGAACTTGACCAACAAGAGTGAAGCCGAAGCGAAGTTCAAGCAAATCTCTCAAGCCTATGATGTGAGTTCCTCTCTCTTTCTCCCTCACTCCCCCTCTCCCAAAAGAATGAATAGTAAAACATATTGATTTTTACAGGTTTTGAGTAATCCAAAGAAAAGATCAACTTATGACCAAAATGGAGAAGAGGGATTGAAGGGAAACCCATCACCAGCCGAGTCAAGTACCTCCACAAGTGAAGGAGTCCCATTTGCCAAGGCCTCAACAACTGCCTCAAAGGGGTTCAGTAGTAATCCTCGGAGTGCTGAGGACATCTCTGAAGAATTTTTCAGACCAAACACTTTCAGGTCTACGAAAGCCGAAACTGACAGGCCTACAAGACATGGTTTTACTCAAAGCAACAAAAGTGCTAAGGTTGAGGAAGAAAAACAGAAACCTCCTCCTGTTGAGAACAAGCTAGAATGCAGTCTTGAAGAGCTCTACACTGGTTCAACCAGGAAAATAAAATTTTCAAGAACCACTTTTAATACTGAAGGGTATATCTTTTCTTTTCTAAATTTCTTTCATGATCATCGAAATTTCGTTAGTTTTTTCTTTTAGTATTACAGATAAACTTATTATCACGAATAAATCTTGCATACCACCTGGTCGCATGAGCATCTCCTACTCATAAGTATTAGTGCTTCCCATTCTTTTTTCAAATGAATTGAGCTAGAAAGCTCAGTTCTTGATCATCATATCCCAAATTCCAAATGAAAATGAGATTCATATTGAGTTTAAATGATAATATAATTATTATTTAAAAACTTAGCACTAGTTACCAACTTTTTGTATTAAGCCAGTTATAGAACACTGGTTAGTCTTAGACTTGGCAGTATTGAACATTGCTGATGATGCCTGAGTTTAAGTTTTCCATCACAACATTGTTAAGCATTTTGGGGATGTAACTCAAATTTTCAGAATTCCAACTAAGCGGAAAGCGACCTGTTTGGAATTTCCGTGATTTCTTTGTATTTTTCATCAGGGTGCATGTTGAAAATTATTGTAGTCATACAAATATGTTTCATAGGACATTGACATTTTTGTTGGCATCGCAATGATTTAAAGTTGTTGCATAGAGACTGTCGACACACCAAAACAAGTGCATAAATTAGTTTGCATAGGATGCTAAAAGCTCCAAGCTACATTCCAAATACTGCCATGTACCATGTAATTCAATGCTTTCTCCCAGTCATTACATTCCAAAAAGGAAAACATAAAACAGGCACAAGTATTGTTTATTCATCGTCCTGGTAAGAAAAAGTTAGCTCTGGTTTTCTGTCTTTCATGACCTCATACATACTGTGCATCACCGCATCGGCAAGTCTACAGCGGCCGTCCTAACTTGGAAGGTCTGAAAGCCTTCGATCCTGGGATAATATGAATGTGCTATTGTGTGTTTTATCTTGTCTTTTCCATGTGTGTCTTGTCTATACGGGCATATGATTGAAAATGTGCACCAACATTTTTCGAAAACAATATATGCTAAAGAATGCAGAGTACCCTTTTTGGTGCACAAGATATAACCCGAGCAACCTTTGCTTAATGCAAGTTGAGGGAGAGAAAAATCTATACTTGTGCATAAATCACGAGGGATAAAATTGACAAATGGATTTACTTGAGAGAACCTAATTTGTTTCTGTTTTCTTCACAAACTATAATGCAGAAAGCAAGTAATAGAATCAGAGATATTGACCATCAAGATAAAGCCTGGTTGGAAAAAGGGAACGAAAATCATATTCCCAGACAAGGGAAATAAGCAGCCAAACCAGCTTGCAGCAGACCTTGTGTTCATGATTGATGAGAGGACACACGATTTCTACAAAAGAGAGGGGCATGACCTCATTGTGAGACATACGGTGTCTCTTGCAGAGGCATTGGGAGGAACCACTGTTCATATTGCAACACTTGATGGTCGGAATCTAGCCATCCCAGTGACAGACATTGTAAATCCAGGATATGAACTTGTAGTTGAAAAGGAAGGAATGCCAATTATGAAGAAGCCCGGGAAGAGAGGCAACTTGAAGATCAAGTTTGATATAAAGTTTCCAACAAAACTGACGACTGAGCAACGGGCGGATCTAGTGCGTGTTCTGCATGGCTGTTCATAGTCCCTGCTCTCATACCAACTTCCCCCAATTTTTTCTTGCATTGTATGTATTGATGGGGAAAGGCAGCTAGTTTTGAATAAAGTAATTCTTTTAAATCAAGCTTGAAATTTGGGTAAACATTGAATTAAATCATATTCAATTATAATCACCGAAAGAGTTCTTTCCATTTTCCTTCTTACCTTCTAGAAAAGAATATACTATTTACCAGAGTTAAAATGATCCTGATTTTCTCAAAATTGATGTAGTATTTTTCAATTAATTGTTGTACAAGTGAAAAAATTCCCAAAAACAAAAAGGTGATATAACTGATAGGAATTGCACAATGTCAAATGCTGAGAAAATCAAAGCCACTTTTGGCCACGAAAAATAGCATCTCGTTTCAAAAGAAAAATTTTATCCTTTGAAAAGGGAACTACACCTAAGCACCGGAAATAGAATTGAAATAACATAATTACTTTCCATGCACGGCTGTGTGCATACATGTAACATTCAAGATATCCTACCGGGATGTACTTAATGGAAAGCCATGCATTTTACAATATATGATGATTTACGGTTGGTCTTCATACATGTCTTTCACAAATCTGCAAATTACTAGCACTAATGGAGTCCATTGATAGCAAAAAGTGGCAACCAGCAAGAGATTTACCGGTTTCAATGCATAGCTGCAAGTTCAACAAGCTCTTTGTACTCGTCGGAGACAAAGGACTTCACTTTTAGCTTAGCACTACCACCATCCTTTGCTGGAGACGCATACTTCAGCCCAATTACAGTTGCTAGACCTGGAATAAGAAACAAAACCCCAGTGAACATTCTGCCAACGATTGAGGCATCAGATTAAGTAGTAGAGACTATGAAATATGAAATCAATATGATTAATCGGATATCCAAATAGCATTCAGGTAGTTGAGCCCAACCCAGGTATGGAAAAGAAAAATATTGCATGGTAAAAGACAACTATCATGAACAGAACAATTCAAATAAGATGGTTTACTCACTTTGATGTATGCGTCCATATAAAAGCCTTTCACCTTTCCAATACTCCAGTGGTCTTGTCCTTACTCTGGTGCTTCGCCTCACCCCACCTTCCCATGATGTACCAGCCGCTAGGCAGCAAAACACATTTCTATTAATATAGCTCTTTAACCAAAAATTGAAATGTTCGTAATGTGACTTCATCAAATGGTAACTACCTGCAAGGCTTTGCCTTCTAGTAATTTTAGAAACTCTCTTTCTTTTCTCCTCTTTCCGTGAGAGTTTTTGTACTTTATTTTGCTTGTTTACTTCTCTGCTTGAAGGTTCCTGTCACAAAGAAATATAGAAGAGAATAAAGCCAACAGGAATTTCACCACCAACATCATTTAGCCAATGGAAACAGAGTGGAAATGGAAATTTTTTGTAATAACAACACAACAATTTTTGCAATACAAGCATGGGTCTCTTATATCTGGGTGTTGATCCTAGCTGGCAGGAACTTTTCAGAGATTTTTCACTCGTGTATGAACAGCTCTGACCATTGAATCTTTTACTCAAAAATAATCAAATATTTATCACATTAAGCCCCATTCAACTTTGGGTGATGATTGTATCATAAAATCTTTGCACATGCAAACATATATGCATTTGTTACGTGTATGGATATATGTGCAAGGCACATTGCAGTCTCCATTGTTATCACCTGATATTTATAAAGTCATTCAAACCAATGAAGTTTGGTGGACGAGAAAAAATTCCAACCCAATTAAGTTTGAATTCTATATCCATTAAAATTCCTCTAAAGTCAAACCAAACACCTTCCAAAACAATTCTTAACCGGACGAGAAAAAAAATATATAAAATAAAAAGGGAGAGCTACCCCATTATGGCCTAGTGACACTATTATTTACTTCAGGAAATTTGGCTTAAATCATCAAATCTTCAGAAGGAGATATCATAATAGACTTACGGACAAGATTCATCAATATCTGCTGTGACCCACACATGCAATAAAGTTCAGATCTTTAAGGTGACTCCCCAAAACAGTATAGTCAATATATATATGTATGTATGAATGTATGTATATTACCAAGAACAAAATAGATTCATATTGTATACAGCATTAGGTCCTTTTCGAGCCAAGTGAGCTAAATTTCATTGTCATGTACATTTTTTGTCACCAAGAACACAATCGTTAAAACAGAAGCATGACAAGAAACTTTTAGGCTCATCAAGATTTACACTAATCTCATTTTTGAACTATGAAGCATTGACAATCCAAAATACATGAGGTACCGGTGTTAGGCATGCGAGACAAAGACACATGGTGGACACAGTAGGTACACATTGGACACCCCACATGATCTGTACCTTTTTTTTATTATTTTGGAAATTATGGATACAGCTGGGACACGCAGGGGACACTCTGGGGACACTTCCTTGGACACAGGAAGGACACGAGATAGGGCTTTCAGAAAGAAATTTTTACAATTTTGAAGGTTCTAATTGAGATTTTTGATTATTTGAAGATCTCAGAAAAGCTAAAGTTTCTCTTAAATTAAACAGCAACGATAATATTAATCTCTTCTTTCTCAACTTTGTGTGTTTTCAATTCTACTCTTTTCTCTTCATTAATAATGAAGGAGTTCTTTTCCCTTCTCAGCACAAAATATTTAGCTTTTTTTTTTACTACTCTTGTTGGTATGCATAACTTTGTAGCCTTTTTTTGCTTTTGTCTTTGCTCCCTCTTTCTCCTACAGCAGCCTCTCAGCATAAAGTTTGTCTTTTTTGCCTTCTCTAGTTTAAACGTTCAATGTGTTTGATGATATGTCTTTTCTCTGGCTGCCAGAATTGAAGTTTTAAACCTTTATTATGTCAACAGCAATATCATTATTATTAATCTATGTATCATTCTATCATGGTGACCATATTCATGTCCCTACCCACACTCCATTGTTTCCAAGTTTAGCAAGTTTATTTGGATAATGCCTCCTTAATACTATCAGCATCATACTATTACTTGAGAATCTTTCAAAAAACGATGCGGAATGGGTTTTCCTTCTAATCTTTTCTTTTGACCCTGTTGTATAGAACGTCAAAGTTCACCTAATGAAAGAATTTCATATGCATTCAAAGGAAAATGTATGCCAAAAAGAAAACTTGGGTGCTTTATTTTGGGACGATTACATATAAGGTCTGACCTATTTGTGATTTTTATTTTAAATATTTATGTCTGAATGGAAAGAAAACTTTCATGAATTCCAACCCCAAGGTCAACTGGATATGGCTATTCTGTTTGTCCATTAACCTTGGACTAATTAACATGATTTTAAGCTCACAAGCAGTTCTCTCATATGAATAACCACAGTTGCTTGATAAATCCATTCAGCAGCCAACATGAAATATATTTGGAGTCTGCAAACCTTGGGTAACTCGATATCTTCATCAGGACAAACATGTGGAGATTTGGAAGATACCTCTGATTGACAATGTAGATCTACAGTAGGGTTTGATGGATCCAATTGACAATGTAGATCTACAGTAGGGTTTGATTGATCTGCAAAAAGGAAGAGATACTGCATCAATTTCAACACAGAAGCAAAGGATCTTCTGAAAAAGGAAGGAAACCTTAGAGAACTGGCAAAATAAAAACACGAATTTGCGACTCTTTAAATAACCAGAAGTTTTAGGGGAAAAAATTACAGATTCTTATATAATTCCTCTTAATAACATAGAAGCAGGTTACAACGCTGTCATATTTCTTGAGACTTAAGTCAACAAGAGTAAGGAAATACTAATTGATTGGAGAAAAGTTCAAAAAAAAGTTGTATCTGCAATTACTATGTTAAATTTTTATTGCAGATAATAATGCATTAGAGACGGTAGGCCAGCGATTGATTTCATAGTTGGATTCAAAATGCTTACAGCATGCTGCTAAAACAATATACTTACAAAAATGCAAAGGCAAAGGCAATAGGCTAAATTGATGTTCTGGCTATTAATAGCTAAAATGGCATACATAACATGTCTTCAGCATAAAGCAAGAGTAGCTATTTTGAGTTAAATCTAATAGCTTCTATTTATTGACTACTTGTACTTTTTTAGTTCACTTATCATAGTATGTCAGAAAACCAACAAAAAATATAGTAGCAACATTTTTTGGAATTAAACCACTTTTCAAACACTTCCTACATCAAGAATTGGTCATCTTAAAAGCAAAAAACAATGATGACCCACAGGTATACTTCAAATGGAAGTACAAGTACACTATTAACAGAGTCACCACTAAAGGTGTCTAGCTGCAATATCCTATGGCAGGCGCAGCCACACCCAAAACCAATTGCACTAACAGAGTCCAAGACTCCAGGTAAAGAACTGGCATGCATTATTAACAACCTAGATTTTGATAAGTTTCCAACTGCTTATGTACAAATATAGAAAATACTGGTCTCAAATTTCATTTTCCTTTTTGCTCCAACAGTAGCCTACACAATAAGAAAGGCCCTCTCTTAAACAACCCATGTCCCTAACAAAGGTAAAACCGTATGCGTCACCACCAAGACTAGATGGCAAGTCTGAAAATTTATCGACTAAAAAATTTGGGAAAAAAAATGCTGTGAAATATCAAATTGTTGATATAAAGGAGGCATATATAACCCCATTTTATATAACAAACGAAAGCATGAAATTGTTAGTACTTTTGTTGTTCAAATTACATGCTTACCACTTATGTCTATGCAAAGAAAGATAGTTACAGCCATTTTTCACCCAAAAAAAAGGCTTACAGATCACATCCAAAGGGAGAAGAATAAACAAGCCCACTGATGCAAGACAAGAAGCTCATATAAATTTGGAAAATCCATCTCTCTAAAATCATTCTGACTTTATGAAAAGAATAAATGTAATTTTAGGCTATCAATAGATTCATTGAATCTAAATTGTGGGGCCATTAGTAGATCAATTGGAAAAAGTTGGGTAGAACTCCTAAAGAGACAGATCTGCAAATTTGATGATTTAGAAAAGAAATTAAGCTCGGGGTTGAATCTAAGCATAGTTATTGCCCATGCTTCATGTAAACTGATCTTGCTGAAGCAACAAAGAAGCTTGAAAATTCATAATATATGGATCTTGTTTCTTATGACAAGCTAACATCTGTTTTATGAACCAACAAAATATATTGGGGTTGATTGTCATATAGCTCAAGACAGAATTTTGTTATTTTTTTTATTAGTTACAAAATTCATTTACCAATCTTTACAAATTTCAAGAGTATGTTAAACATGTAACAAGCACAAGCAGAAATATATGATATACAAGCATACCATAGCCTCACGTTGCTGTGGGCTGACATGTGCCAATTCAAAGGTTTATGCAATTCTATTAAAGAAAAGAATAATAATTATAGTATGTAACTAAAGTACAAAGACAATGAATAATTTAGAAGCAACCGTGAGCCTTTTCAAATTTGTTGATTAAGATCATTAAAATACTCCTCTTCTTGGTCTTTTTAATCTTTTTTTTCCCTTCTTTTCAACTATGAACCTTTTTGACCATTTGCTTGTTTTCATTTAAGAGTCTCAACACATGAAGACATTAATACATTAATTAGCATGTTACTTGTGGCCTAAAATCACAATTATCAAATAATCACGACATGAAATGAACAAACCTCTAACTCAAGATCCAAAAGGAGAAAAAAAAATTGCATATAAATATATGTATATATTAGCACATAGAAGTCTCATGACCCTACCAGTGGAACTAGCTTTGACTCAAACTCTAAACTTATTCTTTAATAGCTTCTATGAAATAATTATGTGGGCTATAAACTCTTGTAAAGTTTATTTTCAATTTTTTTTTAAAAATTTACAAATTCAGTTAGAGTTAAATTCCATATTTTTTTTTTATTATTTACAAATAATACAAGTGATATTAGAATTGAACTCCAAAAAATTTATTGAATTTGTACAGTTTCAAGCGCAACATATATGCATCAAGCTTTCGATCTGCACCTACAAATGTCAAATAATTAAAAATAAAAATGACTCAAATAATATAGAATTAGTTTGCAGCTAGCGATTGAACTCCTCCAGGAGAAACAGAAACAGATCAATGTGTGAATGAGTAATTATTGGAAATAATCGGAGAAAAATTAGATTTTTTTGTTTGGGGGGATACATTAACACACAGAGGAGGTTAATGCAAAAACATTGGAAGAACAAAATGACCCATTCTATTGTCACTGTCGAACGCATGGACAATTGACTAGGTTCAAGATGTATTTTACCATAAGCTCTAGCATGAAGGTGAGCGATTAGAGTGCTGATAGTTTAGCTAAGGCTTAAGGGTCTGTCTTTACGCACTCCATGTCATTAATACAAATTCAGGAGGCTATCACACAATTAGCAGCTGCAAAAATTTACCCAAGACCCCTTTCTTTTCAATGATTATGTGGCAGCTAACTATAGCACATTTAATGAACTGCAGTGTGAAGTAAATTTCATGCATTACTAGTAACGGCCTAAAATAATTGTCGACTTACTCCTTTGACTGCTCAAATTTCCAATCTTCGAGGGTTCATCCATGAGAGGCAGCCCTGCAGAAACTGTTCTTTCCTGCAACAGAGCCCCAACAGTCATCATATTACAAGATTTTGAAATTACTTTAGATAGCAAAGATGTCCAAAAGTCAATACTTACCTTGCCATCTTTTTTATTTGGTTCATTTGCACCAACAACATTGACAACACCTCCAATATTATCCAATCCATTTTCCCCGACATCAATACCAACACCAACCCTACTTGAATCGCTAGCCAAATTCTGGTCAATATCACACATTGAAGCTCCAGTAACCATCTCACTTGAACTTAGGTTGGTGGTTACAATATCATCTTCTTCGAGGACCACTGATTGCACCTTGCCCAAAGCACCCCGTCCATCCCCTTTATGTAACTGATCTGATTCACTTGCCAAATTCTGGTCAACATCACAAGTCAAAGCTCTAGTTACCAGCTGACTTGGACCAACGTTGACAGTTATAGAATTATTGTCTTCAAGGACCATTGACCTCACATTGCTAGAAGCACCCTGTTCATCCCCTTTGTGAACTTGAACTGATTGCTCATGGGCAAGTTCTGGGAGGGAGGAATCTCTTGCCGGTGAAATATCAATATGAAGAGGAGAGAAAGGATCACTATAAGCATTTGACTGCAGAAGGTGCTTCCGCAGCAAAGAAATTGATTGAAAAGGAATTTTTGGTGGAGTGGGTGAAGCTAGAGATGTAGCAGAACTCTCGATCTCATGCTTATTCTTCAAAGAGGATTTCTTGTATATCCCCTGTATCTGATTACTTATGTCAGATAATTCATTCCCATATTTTACCCAGTTCTCGCTTGATGCCATAACATCTCTTGTTAGCACATTAGGCATATCAGGCAGGCATAATTCTCTTATGTTCATAGTTTTAATGTTCAACAGCTCCTGCAGATAAGAGACCGTTTTATCCTCGCCAAGGTCAGCACAATTACTAGATAACAGTTCATCCAAAACTCCAACATTGTTCTCCAAAATGGGCAATGATCCTATTCAAGTTTCAATAAAAAATTTTAACATGTGAACGCAGAATCAGAATGAAATTTATAATGACCAAACATAAATAACATCAATCCAAGCTACAAGAATGCCTTTTGTCCTTTGCTGGCATTCACTCACCAAATGTTTCTCTTTTGTTCAAAGCATCTGAACCGGCTGTTTCAGGTTGTGAATTATTAATTTCAGGACTAAAAGTACACTGTGTAGAATTCTCCTGAGACATTAAGTTTTCAGCATCCTCAAGGTCTCCAAACGAGTATTGATGCTTATAACTAGCTGATTTCCTGGAAATTTTGGGGGGAGTGAGTTCCAGTTTCAATGACAAATTTTCTTGGTGAATTAAATATAACAGTAATTCAATATTACCTCAATAATCCTGGTCGACGTTGACGTGCAGTTTTCATTGTGTCAAACTTGTTTACATCCACCAGAACATCGCCCCTCTGTCTTTGTAACTCCCTTTGAGCAGCTATTGTACCAATCACAAAATAGAAGCCAAGACCAATAAAAATATTATAAGGTAAAGTAAAACTTGTTTACAAAAGCTTTAACAAAGTTAAATCCATTTAAAACTTTTGAAATGGATCCTGACTCTCTAGCTTTTCTTGGGCCAAGAAATATTCCTCTGGATTATGCAGCTGATCAATATCCAAACTTGGCTCCAAACTGACAGAGGGTTGGCTGAGACAAAAGTGTAACTCATAGTAAGTAATTTATCTTTCCCATGAAAGTAAATAGTTTCCCTTTTCTCCTTTTAAAAGGAAAAACATAAAGTTATCAAGATAATATCAAGGAGGAAAGAGGAAGTATACATCAAGTCCATGAGAAATTGAAGGATCTAAGTAAGAAGCTTGCACATTAGTTTCACCTCTTATTGGGCTTCAAAGAGAACCGTGCTTTCTTGCGACCCAGGTCTGGCCTTCGTTCTTGTATATTGGTCTTTTCTCTTAACACACCAGGTTCATTTTTGTGTTTTGTAGCTGCATAATTTGTGACATCAGAGTTAAGTTCTGAACTGCCATCTACTATCATCTTTGCCTGCTCCAGCAGCTTAGTTGCACTTCCTAAAGCCTGCAGTGGTCCAGGAAAAAAGAAAAACACAGATGAGGCACTGCAATTTTCTTATATTGTGATTTTCTACAAATACAGTTCCGATTAGACCTATATTTCTAGAGAAACTAAAATTTTTATTACACTTCAGAACTAAAGGAGATGATTTTGACATCCAGAGACTATAGAATATTTCAAAAAAGTATGAGATAGAAGTAGATCTTACTGTCAGCAAATATTAATGGGTTAAGACAATACAACAACAATAACAACAACAATTTAAGCCTTCTACCTCAAATTTTGGGATCGGTTATACGAGAGACAAATACCGAAAATCGAAAAAAAAAATGATTTAATTTGTGGAGATTCTCCTATGCCACTCATTCCTATCTAAAACTATCTTCTCAACTAAATCCATATCTATCATGTCTTTTTGAATACATTGCTTTCAAGTTTTTAATGGTTATCTCTACATTTTATTAAATCTCCTATTTTTAAATTTTCGATCTGGCTACCAAATACGTCTTTAGATCTTCATTGCACATGCCCAAACCACCTTAGACGGTACTCACTCATCTATGTATCTCAACGTTTCTAACTCTATCTTTTTTTAATTTTGTCACATATCCATTTAAATATTCACATATTAGCAACAGTCATTTTTTACTCTTGTTGCTGTTTAATGATCCAACACTCAGTGTCATTCAATATCGCAGGTCTTACTGTGGTTTTATAGAATTTTCTTTTTAAATGTAATGGCATTGTACGATAACAGAAAATTTCGGATGTTTTTCGCCGTTTCATCCAATTCGCTTAAATTATATTATTCACATTTCCATTGATATTGTTATCGTTTTAAATGATGAAACTAAAATATCTAAATCGCTTACTTTTTGGGACTTCTCTTCTTTCTAATCTAATCATTTTTTTATTATCTAGATGGTTATCATTAATCTTACATTTCATATAGTCAGTTTTGGACCTACTTAATCTAAATCCTCTGGATTTCAACGTGGCCCTCCATAACTCTAATTTAGAATTTAAATCCTCCCTAGTTTCATCAACTAAAACTATATCATCTGCAAAAAACATACACCATGATATTTTATTTTGGATATTTTTTGTGATTTCATCTATCACTATTGCAAATAGTATAGAACTCAGTACCAAATCTTTATGGAGTCCAATGTTAATAGGGAAATTATCGCTCAGACCTCCACAAATTCTTATATTGGCCATAGCTCTTTCATGTATATCCTTAATAAAATTAATGTATTTCAGCGAGATCCCTTTTTTCACCAGTGCCCACCACAACACATCCCTAGAGACCCTATCATATGCTTTTTCTAGGTCAATAAATACCAAATGTAAGTCTCTCTTCTATATTCTAAATGTCTCCGTCAACTATCTTAGCAAATAAATTGTTTCGGTGGTGGATCATTCTGGTATAAATCCAAATTAATTCTGAGACACACTTATCTCTCATCTCAATCTATACTCTATCACTCTCTCCCATAACTTCATCGTATGATTCATAAGTTTAATTTCTCTGTAGTTAGAACAATCTTATATGTCTCATTTATTCTTATACAGTGGAACAAGTGTATTCTCTCTCCATGTTTGGGACATTTTCTTTGTTTGTCAAATTTTATTGAAAAGAATCGTTAACATTACTATGCTGAATTCACCCAAATATTTCCACACTTCAAATGGGCTAAGACAATACTTAGCACTTTTAGTTTTGGCCAAATGCAATTTGCTCTGCCCTTGCGCTTCTATTATTTTCCCAATAAACCTCTTGAATCTTCCATATCTAAGCCAATTCAAACGTTCTGTCAGCAGAATAAGTAACTAAAACTGAACTGATTATGCGAGGTCTGCTTTAATGTGATTAATTGTGTTCATACACTTGCATGAATCACCAAGCCATGTGTGGATGAATTCCAACAAAACCCACCATAGGTTTGGCTTAAAGGGCCCCAGCTAAGAGCACATGTTTTTCATTTACCTTCCTGACAAAACTAGGAAAAAGAAGAAAGCAATCAACCTAATGATCAGACGAGGGAGATCAAAGCTCTGGGCATCTTCTAGAAATATTGCATTTCTCAAACAATAGTCGATAATGATATCATGGTGATTATTTAGGCACTGAGTGGTTGAATTTGGGCTTAAACAACCAACAACAGGCTTCACAATATCTGCAACACTGGATTCTGCGTGCCTTATTCTCTCATTGCCTTTTCTCTCAAAGTCATTCCCATTGCCTTTTCTCATAGTTTCTCTTTCTCCACTAGCAACATTTCACTAAGCTTTATGATGTAGTTTACAAATGACTCAGTGAACAACATTGCAACATATGAATATTATGTAGGAAAATGGGTACATTCAAGTCCAAGATTAGTCAAAACGGGATTTATGAGTAAGGCATGGACATTTCAAAAAGGACGTCAAGCTCGTGTCCAACACACTGTCAAATATAGCAAATGTCAAACACTTTCCAAACACACCACATGGTACTTCATCAGCACTCCTTACACACTTGTAGAACACCTATCATACATTTTACAGACACCAGATGCAATTAGTGTTACTAAAATTAGAACCGATGTATTGTGCAGTTTAGTTGACTAAAACTTATTAGTGTTACTAAAGTTAAGGTTATATACCTATACACATAGATTTAATAATGTGTCACACGTTGTTAGGAATTTGTCATGTCTATATCTCTTGTCGCTGTCCGGAGTAATTTTCTTGCCCTAATTCCCCAAAATCCAAATTCCAACAACAATGGCAAATTCATGACTAATAAACATCACAAACGCATGGTCACTGTACACAAATCTACAAACCCTTGAATCGCTAAAATGCATGAAATTATACAATAGAAGAAGCTCATGCACGCTAATTGAATTCAAGAAGTCGTGATTCCGAGTTCGATCCAACACAATCAAGAGAAGGAAAATTCAAAAGGCAGAAGCAAAATTTACCATAGATTTAAGGACCGAATGGAGTGATTCAATGTCGTTGTTCTTGATGTTGACGAGGTCGGAAGCCCTAAAAGTTTGAGGGAAGAGAGAGAGAGTAGAAAAGGTGCGAAACGGATCTGTTGGATCGAGTGTGTGAAGACCGTTCACCATCTTGCGTTAACGCTTTTGCCTGCTCGACTCAAATGAAATCCCTAGAGAGAGAGGGGGGTGGTGATTCGAAAAGAAGAAAGGGAGCGGGAGGAGTTGAGGTCTTCGATTTTTTGTATTTTGGGGACATTTCTGTAAATGGGCTGGCTTTTGACGCCGTTCCAATTTCAAATTTTATAAACATGGTTATATCGGGTGGCGGTGGTTTTGGTCATGATCTGATGGTTTGGATTCGTTTTGTGTTCGTCCGACTCGACGGCTCTGTCTCTCCCCACTGGACACTGGACGGCTCCCCCTCTCTCTCCTAGTATTGTTATTATCATCAGTAATATTATTGCCCACCCTGCCTGAACACATTAATATTATTAATATCAGTATTATTACTATTATTATTAATACTATTATCATAATTATTACGATTATTATTAATATTAGTGTCATTGGTATTATTATCATTATCATCACTATTATTATTAATAGTATTATTACAAATACTATTACCATTATTATTAATATCTCTATTATTTAGCATTACTACTAGTACTATTATTATTAGTAGCATTATTAGTATTATTATTATTATAAAATATATTACGTTAAATTTAAAATTATTAAAATTTAAAATTTTTCAAACTCATAATAATATAATTGTGATATAAATTTTATTATTTTTATTGTTATTTTGTGTAAGATATAGGTTTTTCTTTTAATCTTTAATTGTTTTATATATTATTATTTGAAAAATTCTATCACGGTCAATCCCAAACTCGGATAAAGGAGTAGAATTGTGGTAAGTTGATACTCAGCATAAAACATTTTATCAAATTAAAAATAGGAGACAAATATAGAAAAATATTCGGGACGTTTCTCCCTTAATAACGCGCTAAATTGAATTCCAAGTATAGTGGCAAATTACCAAGAGACATTAGGGTGTGGGTAAATAAGATAATCCATGAGAATAGGATACGCTTAACCACTTGAAATATATGATCCCTAATTGAAAAATTATGAAAATTAGAAGAAGTAATAAATATAAGAAAAATTAAAATCACATGTTTCCAAAAAATCAAAGGGGTGGGAGAGAAGGCTAAAATAATAGAATTTTATGATCATAAATTTACAGATAAAAATAGAACTAAGAATGGGATAAAAATAATCATATATAAAGATTTATTAGGGGATGTAGTAGAGATAAAAAGAAATGGAGAATAAATTATATTCATCAAGTTAATGAATGAAGAAAACGTAGTTAATATAATTAATATATATGCGCCGCAAATAGGTGTAGATGTAATTAGTAAAAAATAATTTTAAGAAGATTTACATAAATTTATATAAGTCATAACCAACGGAGAAAAGTTATTTATTGGAGAAGACCCAAATGGATATGTAGAAGAGAAAAATGAGGGATTCGAAACCGTATATGGAAACTTTGGTTTCGGCTCTAGGAATAAGGCAGCAAGTACGATTCTAGAGTTCATCGTAGTGTTCGATTTTGTACTCGTAAACACTTTTTTCGAGAAAAAAAAAGTCGCATATAGTTACCTATAGAAGTTGGTCAAATGCTAGTCAGATCGATTTCTTTCTCACTATGAGAAGTTATAAAACGACCTATAAAGATTGTAAGGTTATATCAGAAGAAAATGTAACGACTCAGCACAAATTTTTAGTTTTAGACGCTCGAATGTCTAAATGACAAAAACAATGTAGACCATATTTAGAACTAAGAATTAAATGGTGGAACCTAAAAGGAGAAAAAGTGACGAATTTTAGGGATAAAGTTATTGAAATAACAAATTGGTCTGTTAACGATAATTCATAAATAATGTAAAAAGAAATGTCTAATAATATTAAAAATATAAATAAAGAGGTTCTTGGAATATGTAAGGGCAGGGCTCCAATAGGCAAGAAGTTATAGTTGTGGAATAAGAAAATACAAATTACTATCCAAATCAAAAGAGAGTATTATAGGAACCTTAAAAGTGATTGTAATAGCGAAATTTATGAAAAATACAAAAATGTAAAAAAAAAAATATCTACGAATCAAAGAGTAAAGTGTATAACGAGTTATACAAGAGACTCGAGACGAGAAAAGAGAGATCTGTAGAATTATCAAATTAAGAAAAAGAAACGGAAAAGATTTAAATAAAATTAAATATATTAAAAGTAAAACTAACGATACAATTATAAGCAATCAAGACATATAAAAGCGATGGAGAGAATATTTTGATAAGTTAGTTAATGTTGAGAGTACAATAGGTATGGAAAATATCGAGGTACCTATAAAAGAGATTAATAGAGATTTTAAATGTAAAGTTCATCCCCATAAAATAAATGATATCTTAAAGAGAATGAAAAATAACAAAACTATAAGATCTTATGGCATTCATATTGATGTGTGGAAATGTTTTGATGAATTCGACATTGTAATGTTAACGGCTCTTTTCAACAAATTTTGGCAAATAAAATAAATGCCCCAAATATAGAGAGAAAATACATTTGTCCCGCTATATAAGAGTAAAGGAGATATACAAAATTGTTCAAATTATAGAGAAATTAAACTCATGAGTCATACGATAAAACTGTGGGAGAAAGTGATAGAGTATAAATTGAGACATGAGATAAGTGTATCTCAGAATCAATTTAGATTTGTATCAAAACGATTCATAACTAAAACAATTCACTTGCTAAGACAGTTGATGGAGCCATTTAGAGTGTAAAAAAGAGACCTACATATAGTATTCATTGATCTCAAAAAAATATATGATAGCATCTCTAGAGACGTGTTGTGGTGGGCTCTGATGAAAAAAATGGATCTTTTTGAAATACATTAACCTTATTTTAGATATGTATGAAGGAGTTGTGATCAATATAAGAACTTACGGAGGTCTGAGCAATAGCTTCTTCATTAATATTGGAGTCCATCAAGATTCAGCATTGAATACCATACTTTTTGCAATAGTGATTGATGAAATCACAAAAAATATTCAAAAAAAGATATCATACTGTATACTCTTCGCAGACGATATAGTTTAAGTTTACGAAAATAGAGAGTGTATCAGTGCTAAATTAGAGTTATGGAGGGTCACGTTGGAGTCCAAAGAATTTAAATTGAGTAAATCCAAAACTAAGTATATGAGATATAAGTTTAGTAGCAACCATTAGGATAATAAAGAAACAATTAGTTTAGAAGGAAAAGAAGTCTCAAATAGTAAACAATTTAGATATTTTGGTTCCATCATTTAGAACGATGATAATATAGATGGAGATGTGAACAATAGAATTCAAGTGAATTGGATGAAATAGAGAAAAGTATCCGAAATTCTCTGCGATCACATAATATCATTACATTTAAAGAGAAAATTCTATAGAATCGTAATACGACCTGCGTTATTATATAACACTGAGTGTTAGGCTATTAAACAACAACAAAAGTAAAAAATGGTTGTAACTGAAATAAAAATGTTTATGTGAATGTATGGCAAAATGAGAAAAGATAGAATTAGAAACGATGAGATACGCAATAAGTTGGGAGTTAGTTTAATTGTAGATAAGATGCGACAGTACCGTTTAAGGTAGTTTGGATATGCGAAACGAAGATTTAAGAATGCACATGTTAGAAAAATCGAGAAATTAAATATATGAGATTTAATAAAATATAGAAATAGATCATTGAAAAGTTGGATACAATGTATCTGTAAATACATGATAGTTATAAAATTAGTCGAAAAGATGGTCTTAGATAGAAATAAGTGGTGTTAAAAAATTCGCACAAATTAAATCAACACTTTTTATTTTATTTTGTTTTGTTTATTTATTTATTTATTTTTTTATATATTTGTCTCTCATATGGTTAATTCCAAATATTTGGGATTAAAGATCTAGGTTATTATTGTTGTTATTGTATAAGGGTGGATCCTAGTTGGTAATTTTTTTGTTTTTTTTGTCATATTGGAATTTAAATTCGAGATCATCAGAATCGGAAAGAGAGTTATAATTACTAAATTGTCTCCTTACGAATCACCCTAGATGGCATTAAAACCCTAACACACGCACTCTCTCGCCACTATACACTTGACAGCTCCCCCTCTCTCAAACACACTCTCTCTCTCCCTCTCCCCTCTTAAACCAAAATCATAAAATTTATATAAAAAATAAAATTTAATATATAATTGGATTTAATATTTTAAATTGTGAAACCTAATAATTTTATGAATTCAGATTATCATTTTTAAATTATCTTTATAATTTTTTTATTTTCAAAAGAATGACAATAACAACAACTATTAAATAATTAAAGACTCTTATATATAATAAAAGAATTATGTTTATGTTTTGTTCATTAAAAATATTTAGATATAAAAAGATAGAAAAATATAAATCGGATAAAAAATAATTAAGTACAAAAATGATAATAATAATAATAATAATAAATCGTAATGGTTCATTACTTCTATTATTTTAATTAAATATTATAATATATTCAGCTTAAATAAAAATTTGTTGTTATAAATATATAAATAATTATTATAAATATGAAAATAAATAAAATAAAATATTGTCAAAATTAAATCATCATACATAAAAATTTAATAATAATAGTACTGCGAATAAGAATTTTAGAAAAAATGATAAATATACTCTTTTTTTAATAGAAGTAACATAGATAAAAATACATATTTTTAATAATAGATATAATTATTTTATAAATATCCATTCTATCATAGGATTATTAGTATTTTATGCTTTTCAAATTCTCTAAACCCTTGTGAAATCCAGTGGCCTCTTAGATCAAATAATTCAAATTTTGACTATTTATTGTATTTATTAAATATTTTATTCAAATTTTGATAGTTTTGGTTTGTTCTTTGTTTGCCCATGTGTTTCATCTGACAGCTAGAATTTGTTAACCAAGAGTAACACCTAAATGTGGGATAATATAGGAATCTCTTTCCTCTTTTGCCCAAACCCTCCATCCAACAATTGCTCATCTCTTTTGCCATGGATTATTACTCATCTCTTATTAGTTTTGTTCAACCATAAATATCGTCTATATTAAAATTTATAATTATATTATATTTTTGTACTTTTAACATTGTCACATTTGCAATAATAAGAAATACGTCTCAAATTGTTTTTTTTTAAAAAAAAAATAACAACAACCTTACGCAAAGAACCTGTTTAAGACTAGGGACGAAGTCAGAAAATTTTTCTTGGAGGGCCATAAAGAAATAATTAATAAAAAATTATAAAATAAAAATGTATTAAAAATTGCATTATTCTAATTGAAAATACCAAATATTAAACAAAATAAATAATTTATGAAAGTTGTATTTTATGTTTTTTCAGTGATTCAAATTCATTTTTTTCAATATAAATAATTAAACTATTTGCAAAATGATCTTCCATCTTGTTCCGCAACCTTGTTTTCAAAAGTGCATTCATTAATTGCTGTTAAAATTGGGAGAGTCAAAATAAAACGAGTCAATTCATCACGTTGATTAACGGAAAATTTTGATATTTGTAGATGAAAACCTAAATCACATTTTAAAGAATTAGAAGACATTTGTTTTGTAGCAATTTTTGGATACTTTCGAGAAAATTGCTATTGAATATGAGAAAAATCATGATTTTCTGAAATTGTATTATTATTTGTATCATTAATAACCTTTTTTAAAAAAAAAAAAAAAAGGAATTGATTATCTTTTTTTTTCATAACTAATTTTTTGTCTATCTTTTTAAATTTTTGAATGAGAAAACAAAGAAAATTAAAAGCTACCAAAGAAAAAAAGCTCAGAGAAAAATTTGAGTCAAAAAATCCTATGTTTTTAATTAAATTAGGATTAAAATTTTATCGAAAAGATGCCACTATATATATTTCAAATCTCTAACTTTAACAACGGGCGGTATTCTCTAACTATTGAGTTTACTAAAAGTAGCGAATATCACATTTATCTAATATAACTGATAAAATATTTGATATATCTAAATGATATAGACAAAATATTATCATTATAATAGCTAATCTTTCATTTATTTGGGGGACCATTGATGGATAGATGCATAGAATAAAAATATCATAATATATTTTTTAAAATAGTGTATTATATATATATACACACACATATTTTAAATTTTAATATATCCTAATCAGACCCCACAAAAATCAATTATCAAATGTAATATTGTTTTAAACGTTTAAAATAAAAAAAATTATTATTTTAAATATTTGGAGGGGTAACAATATTTTTGACCCACAAA
The DNA here is from genome assembly GCA_037126225.1 of Dillenia turbinata. NCBI lineage: Eukaryota > Viridiplantae > Streptophyta > Magnoliopsida > Dilleniales > Dilleniaceae > Dillenia > Dillenia turbinata. The sequence goes on from JBAMMX010000028.1 coordinate 16,190,713, forward strand.
TTTAAAAATTAAAATTTTATGAGGGAAAAAAATCAAAAATCTTGGGGGGGGGCATGGCCCCCAAGGCTATAGGTGGTTCACCCCTTTTGTTTTTTTTTTTTTTTTTGGTGATGGGCTAAAACCCAAGGGAAAACAAGACACAAGACATAAGGGAAGCCCACAAGCTAGCCTCTCAAAAAACACGTTCCTTTAAGGTCTTCATGCAACAGCGGAATCAAGCTATCTGGAGGGGAGGCAAGAATTTGCAAACCAGGGGGAGCCGTATGACCCAACCTTGCCAAGTGATCAGCACATTTGTTCCCTTCCCTTAGAGTGTGGAAAGCCGCTGGGGAGTCGATGGAGGCTATAAAGGCTCTGCATTCTGTGATGATGTGGAAGAGAGGATGAGAGTTGGAGACTCCCCTGTTCAGCAAGGTGACGAGGATTGCAGAGTCAGCTTCGACGATCACATTTCTGAAGTTCTTGCTTCTGGCCAGTTTGAGACCTTCCCTCAATCCCCAAAGCTCAGCATGCAGACTATTGGTGGATCCCACGTTGATGGAGTAGCCCATAATCCATGCTCTATTTGAATTTCGAAAGAGACCTCCTGCACTGGCACGGACTGGGTTGGACAAGACAGAACCATCTAAGTTGAGCTTCAACTTGTGATCAGGGGGGATGCCATTTCACCAGCTTGGGCTGAGCAGGGGCTCTGAGATGCTTACCAGTAGCAGCAATTAAGAGGTCATTGGCAAACTTCCTAACTTGAACTGCTGCAAAAGAAGGGCTTATGGGAGACTTGTCAAAGATGTGCTTGCATCTGGATTTCCATATTTGCCAAATGGTAGTAGCGAAGGTTATGTTCCATTCTCTGTAGGGGCTGGTGCAATTGTTCTTAATCCAAGTTGTAGTGGAGTTTGTGGTGAAGGGGGGAGAGAATGGGAGGTTGGGGCCACTAAAACCCATAGGGACTTAGCCCAATCACAATCTCTCAGCATATGGAGAATGGTTTCTTTGGAAGTAGTACATATGGGGCACTGGACATCTGATGTTAGCTTCCTCTTGACTCGCTCAACGTTGGTGAGAAGCTTCCCTTTATAGGCAAGCCAGATGAAAAATCTAATCCTTTCTGTGCAAGGGATCTTCCAAATCCAACTCCAAGAGACTCCAGGAGAAGGCGTGGAGCTGGTCACTACCGGGGTAAGGGAGTAGGCTGAGGAGACAGAGTGGCTCCCATCAGAGGTTGCGTTCCAGTAAAGGGAGTCTTTTTCATTCATGCTTGTGGGAACCATAATAGCTCTAACTTCTTCAATCTTCTGCTCAGAGAGGACCTTTCTTAACTCCTCAAGGTTCCATTCCTTTCTGCAATTTAGATAGAAGCTAACTTTGGTATCTTCTGAAGTTGGACCAAGCAGAGTGATGGCATGATTGGTAAGATTGTTATGACCAACCCAATGATCATTCCAAAAATCAATCGTTTGACCATCTCCCACCCTCCAGCTGATCCCCTTGACGAGGCAATCTCAACTCTTGATGATTCCCCTCCACACAATAGAACAGTTCTTCTTTTTGTGATACGTAAGGAAACTTTCCTTGGTGAGGTATTTGCTACGTAAAACTTAGCACCAAAGAGTTTTGTCATTTTGAAGGATTTTCCAGGCCAGCTTAGAGAGAAGGGCAATGTTGTGCCCTCTAGAACTTCTTAGCCCGAGACCTCATTCATTCCTTTTCCTGCAAACATTATTCCAGTTAATGGTATGGATCTTTCTAGTTCCTTGATGGCTGCCCCATAAAAAATTTCTACCCAATTTGTCAAGGCCCTTACAAGTACTCTCAGGGAACCAAGTTGCCTGCATAGTATAGGTGGGGAGGGCTGCAACAACAGACTTAATGAGAGTAACTCTTCCAGCAATGCTCAGGAGTTTCATTTTCCAGTTGGAAAGCTTAGATTGGACTTTCTCCTCTAAGGTTTGGTATGTGTGCTTATCAATTCTCCTGCGGATGAGAAGGACGCCTAAGTAGGTGCCAAGATCATTAGTCAATCTGAAGTTGCAAACTGAAGCAAGGGAATTTTTAAGAGAGACAAAAGCTTTTGGAGAGAACCGCATTTGGAAGCATTGATTCTCATACCACTTTTATCACTGAATTCTTGCAGACAGTCGACGATGTGGTCCATATTGAGGTGGCTTGCCTCAGCAAAGAGCATTAGATCATCTGCAAAAAAGAGGTGGGAAATGACTGGTCCTCTTCTGACAGGTCTGATTGGAGTCCAATAGCCATTTTTCACTCTGTCATTTATCATGAAGGACAATCTTTCCATGGCAAGAATGAAGAGGTAGGGGGAGAGTGGATCTCCTTGCCTCAAACCTTGCCCAGTTCTGATGTAAGGGAGAGCTCCTCCATTCCACAGAATATCCACTTCAGAATTAGAGATGGAGAACATGATTAGTCTCACCAAAGGGAGGGGAAAATTGAAGTCAAGCAGGACCTGTCTCAAGAAACTCCAGCGGAGGTTATAAAAAGCTTTTTGGAGATCAATTTTCATCACCATTTTATGTCTTTTACTTCTAGAGTTGCGAATGGAATGGATGATTTCCTAAGAGATGATCACATTGTCCATGGTGCCCCTTGAAGGGAGGAAGCTACTTTGATGGGGCCAATGACTTTCTTAAGAATTGGTCTCATTCTTTCAACAATAATTTTAAAGAGAATCTTGTATGAGGTATTTAAGAGACTAATGGGTCTGAAATCAGTGGCACCTTCTGGTCTGCTGGTTTTGGAGATTAAGACAATGAAAGCTTTTAAAATTTTAGCAGGGAAGAAACCGTCTCTTAAAGTTTATTGGACAAAAGTGTGGGTTGAACTTTTCACAGTGTCCCAGAACTGTTGGAAGAAGATAGGTTGAATGCCATCAGGACCAGGGGTTTTGAGACCTTTCATGGCAAAGACAACGACTTTAACTTCCTCTTCTGTGACTTCTTTTAGGAAAAGAGCTTGATCTTCGTTGGAGATTTTGATCTGCAGTCTGTTGTATCTATTACTTAGAGGAGAGACTTGTTTGCAGGCAAAGAGGTTAATGAAATAGCTGATCACATGGTTTTGCAGAGCTTGTTAGTCATGGCACCACTCTCTATCTATTTTTAAGCTGGTGATTTTATTGTGGTTCCTCCTCATTTTGGTGGTTGCATGGTAGTATTTGGTGTTTATTTCCCCTTCATTTATCCATTGAATTCTAGATTTTTGAAACCATAGTGTTTTTTCTTGAGCAAGAGTCTTGTGGTACTCTACAAGAAGCTCATTTTCCAGTCTCTGCAGAAAATCAGAATGGTTGAAAGCCTTCGAAGTTTGAATACCCTTGAGCCTTGCTTCAATTCTCCTTTTTCTAGCTTGGATGTTGCCAAAGACTTCTTTGTTTCAAGATTTAAGCTCAGCAGTAGTATAAGAAGTTGTTTGGAGCAGAGAATCTGAGGAGGAAATCCAGACTTTTTAAAAAACCTCCTTAAATTGGGGGTGAGAAAGCCAGGCAGTCTCGAATCTAAAGGGCCTACTATTTTTGTCAAAGGGAGTGATCATATTGGTCTACAACACGACAGGATTGTGGTCACCATGAGTTCTGAGAAAATTAATGACCTTAAGCTCAGGAAAGGAGAGACAAGCTTGTTGGTTTGCTAGAGCTCTATCTAGTCTCTCTTGAAGAATGACTTTGCCAGTTAGCTTCCTAGTCCAAGTAAATTTAAGGCCCCCCGCACCAAGGTCTATAAGATCACAGTTGTTCCAATGGTTAATGAGATTCTGACCTCTCCTTCTAATCTTGATTTTTTGTTGGTGGTTTCTCTTGAGTAGGCTATGTCATTAAAATCTCCTATTAAAAACCAAGGGAGCTGGACATTGGCAGCATAGGCGGTGGTTTGCTTCCAAAAGGAGTCCTTACAACTCCTATGAGGTTGGATATAAGCCATAGACAGGAGCCAACTTTGTTGTTTTCTCTTACCTCAGCATGAATGACTTGATTAGTGTGGTCACGAATGATGAGAGAGACTCTCCTTGAGTTCCAATTTAGCCATAGACCTCTTTTAAGCCCTGAGGTAGGAATGATGAATTCCTTACCCATGCCTAGGGACTTCAAGAAGGTTGGGAAAAAGCCATTCTCTGCTTTGGTTTCCAGCAAACAAAGAATATCCGGATGCTGGCTTCTCCAAAACTCTTTGCAAGCTCTTCTAAACTTATTGTTCCCTATACCACAGCAATTCCAAACAATGACTTTGGTATTCATTGGATAGAGGCGAAATAAATGGTTTGGAGTTATCTCTCCATGACCTCAGGATTTGCATCCTCAGACTCTTTCAAGTCTTCTCGCTCCTCTGATGAGCTTTTCTCCTCGCAGCTTTCCATGTCACCATCACTGTAGGTTGGGTAGATATTTCTTTTGGGAGTGCCTTGAGCTCCTGGGTCAATAAACCACATTTCATCATCACTTTCTTGGTAGGAAGTCTGAATTCTGCTAGGGTTAGGCTCTGAAGGGGTGTGATTTCTGGGTTTTAAGTGTATGGACAAAGATGAGGGTCCTAGAAGGGAGCTACGAGGGGATTGGTCTAAGTTAGCTTCTAGTGCAGATGGACTAGCATTTGGGGTGGGCTCAGCTAGCACAGTGTTATTTCTCTGGTATGGGCTTCTGATAGCTGCTTTGGCCCATTGTTGAGGAGCCTTTCCAAGGTGGACCTGATCTTGGATAGAATTTGAAGTGGTCTGCTCTTTACCCTCCTTATTTGCCTCCTGGTGACTGCATTGTCTTGCCTCTGATGCACTCTTGATGGATCTCTGAGGAACATCATTCTTTTTTACCTCACTTTTCTTCCCTCTTCCTTCCCATTTGTTCTTTCTTTTTTTTTTTTGTTAGAGAGCTCATTTTGTCCATTTTTGTGCTCTACTGGATACAGAACTTTTGATATTATGCCAGCTGCAGTCATAGGGTGGGGAGTTTATTCTTCCAAGGATTGAAAGTCAACTGCTAGGCTTCCATATCTGTTATAGTTGCTATTGTACTTTACTTCTTTTCCTTTGCTATTTCCAGCTTTGGATGGTCTCTCTCTCCTAAGAACCTGCATCCAAGGGCCCAGGCCATCATCATGAGGATTTGCTCTCTGATTCAGGTTGTCGGAGGTTGCTTGAGTTTCAGATTCCGACTCTGGAGGGATAGAGGAGTGGTGTTCATCATTGTAGCTCTCTTGAACATGCCCCACCTTCCCACATTTGAAGCAAATGGAGTGCAGATCTTCATATTCGACCATCTGCAATCTATTTCTGATTATCACCCTTGGGACTAAAGGCTTGTTGAGGTCTATTTCCACACATATTCTTCCATATTTCCCACGTAAGGTGTTGGCTATGTTGGTTTCAATTTTTATTGGCTTACCAATGTTCTTTCCTACTGCAAGGAGGATTTCTTCATCAAACAACTCAATGGGAAGGTAGGGGAGACAGATCCAGACAACAACATGCTCAATCTTGGCTTCCCTTGGAGTAAACCAAGGTCTCCATTTCTTGACAACCAAGTAGTGGTCATGGATCATTCAAGGACCTCCAGTTAAGGCGAACAGGAAATCTTGCTTCAGAGCAAATCTAGTGAGGAAATATCTTTCACCAAGGTCCAACATCTCCATTGCACCAGAGGGTTTCCAAAGGCTGTTGATTCTGGAGAGTAGAAGGTGGTACCCAATGTTTTTTCCTAAGAGTTTGATGATGGCTGCCTGCTTCCATTGCTTCCATAACTTTTTTAACTTGTCGTCAAAGACTGCAATAGATGGAACTTGGGGGTTTGGATTTTGATTTTCTTGCAGGTCATTCTCCATCCATTCATCTTCCAAATCTGACATCAGTCCTTGGTCTGCATCACTTTCCTCATCCCTGCTTATGTTTCCAAGTAGCATGTCCCTGAATGACAATGTATGTTGATTTGCTTCGTTGCATGCATTAGCCTTAACTTTTTTTGTACTCCTTTGCAGGTGGTCCTCTTCTTTTGGGGATAAACTTCTAGTGCGATGGTCAGAATTCAATGGATTGCTAGTTGGTAGAGTTTGTTCTAGTTGCCTAACTACAATGGGTGGTGCTGAGTCTGGGCTTGTGGGGCTCTGCATCATGTCTTGCTATGATAAAAATTGTTTGAGAGAGTAGGTGCTACTTAAGAAGATGGTGGTTCAACCCTATTTACAACATTAGAAAAAAATAAACCTAATCGTTTATGGACTATTCACAAATTTTATAACACTCAATAATTATATAAACATTGAACAAAGTTATCCCAAAAATTATACTTTTGCCAATTTTTAAAACACTCTACAATATTTAACTACTATTACCTTTTAACATTCAAATACAATTTTCCACTCACATTTCATCTCTATTAATTTAACTATTTTTATTTTAATCAATTCAATAGACAAATTAAAAAATGATAGACTAAAAGTTAATATTTTTATAATAATTACAATTTCTTTTGAACACTACATTTTCTAAATTATAGGACACCGCGTGTGATGTAGCAGACTCCAACTAATAATGATAAATGGGAGTAAACATTCACATTAAATTAATTTTATGTAATAATCTAATTTCTAATTTAATAAATTTAAATATATATATATATATATAAACTAGCTTTAAATTAGATCGAGGTTATATCTCATTAGTGAGCTATAAGAAAATAAAAAAAATGGTATTTTTAATATAAAAAAATCTAAAATACCATTTTTATACAAAAAGTCAAAAATACTCCTTAATTTATAAATATATATCAAATAATTAAGGGTCTCCATATATATATATATATAAATTGCATGATAAAGAAAGAAATGGAAAAAGAAAAATATTGAATCATCTAACTCGAACGTCAAACAAAGAGAGAGAAGTGTGTTTGAACAGACACACTTTTTTGGTGATTAAGAAAAGTGTGTTTGAACAAACATCACTTTTAGTGTACTTGAATTGTTTGATGAAATAATAGAATTTGAGATATAAAATTATTGATTTTGGATTGCATGCATACAGAGAGGAAATGACAATAATTAATCGTCAATTCCATAATCTTTGGATTATAAAGATGAAACTCAATTTTATTTCACAAGACATTTCATTAAGGTATCACTTGGGAGATCTAATTAATACTATCGTGATAATGAATATCATGTCAAGAAATCTCAAACTCGAGTCCTTATTCAGTCGATGGTAGATAAGCAAATTACGAAGAAAACAATTTATAATGATTTTAGTAATATTTCTCAAATTTTAAAATATTTTTTCCTTATTTGAAAGTTATTTTAATTAACCCAAAATTACCCAATTTAAAAAAAGAATCTTATCTTTTGGTAATTTGAACAGCCATACCATAGCCATGCATTATTCAGAAATACTCCCTCCCCCTCTCTCTCTCTCTCTCTGTTGGGTTAAGTTTTAGAAGTTTGGTTCTCTTCTCAACACATGTTTTGTCATATTTTTGCATTATTTGTTTATTTATTTATTTTTCAAATATATTTTACCCATCCAATATTGAATCAAGTATGAAAGTAATAATATTATCGCTAAAAAATAAGATCGAATTGAGCATTATTTTAATGTAAATAAATCTCAGGTTTTAATGTTTCATTTTATATAATATTTCTAAATATATAAGTTTTCTATTAAAAAAAATTTATTTCTAAAAAGAAAAGTTTGAGGGAGTAAATTTGCTCTGAGAAACCAAAGGATACAATGAATTTTGTAATATGTACCATTTTTATCAAATTTCACTACACTAGGTCACGAGTATTACCCGACCCGGGTCAATTTCTAAAAGCTTCAACTAAGTTGATTTCACATTCTTTGTGTTTGATTTATTTAGCCCAACTCGTTCAATAGTAAATTTGTTTTATTTTAATTTTATGTTTATCGCTATTATAATATAAAATTATTTATATTTGTCTCATATTTTTTATTTTGACGAAATATTTTAGCTAACTATAGACTTATCACAATCCTATTCCTTTATCTTAAGTTTATGACTAGTCGTGATGGAGTTGTTTAAATAATAATATATAAAACGAATTAAAAAAGTATAATAATAATAATAAATTTTATATTACAATTAAATCAACATTTTGGTGAAGGAGATGATTTTTGATAAAATGAGTGGTTTAAGAAAATTTATATAAATTAAATTAATACTTTTTTTTTATAATCTCCTTGATATTTGTTTTTCGTGAACATTTCAAAATTTGAAATTAAGATTAAAATTATTGTATAATATAAAATTGCCATGAATGAATGTTGAGCTGTGGAAAAACTCACCTGTTAGTTTGTTAACTTTTAAAAAGTGGGTGAAATTATGATTTAATTAATAATTATTGTATAATCATAATCCATCAACTCTTTATTCAACCAAAAAAAAAATAAAAAACATTTGCTTGCCCTTTCTGCCTTTTAAAATTAACACGAATAATTACGATAACTCTTGGAATCATATCTAGCTTGATTAGAAATGTCACTAAAATAAAGTCATTTTGTTCCTTCTTTTATTTTTTATGGAACGTCTTTCGAGTTGATATTCGAAGAGTTCTGACCCACTAAACTCACAGTTGATAAGCCCCCAGACAACGAAAACCACAATTAGGGATGTTCATTATTCGGGTGAATCCATTCACCCGCCCAATCCAAATTAAATTCAGATTATTTAGTTTGGGTAAATAAAAATCGGTTCAGGTGAATAGTTTCACTCGATTAAAAATTCGGATGAATAGTTCGGATATAAAAATGAAGATTTTTATTCAGAGTCCATCCGAAACCCGAATAACATATTCTCACATAACATGTCATGCCCAATTCGATTAAAATCCAAATCGTTTAACCCAAATTATTAAATGAATTTTTCATGTTACGTGATTATTTGAGTAAATGACACCCAAATAACCCAAACCGAATAATCCGAATTTAATTCGGGTAAATTGGTTCGGGTTTCATTTTATTCGGTTCGGTTTTCGATTGAATTGAATATCTCTCAAAACCCGAATAACCTGAATCAAATAATCAGAAAAACCATTAACCCGCCTGAATGAACACCCCTAACCACAACTCAGCGATGACTATCTTATCAGGGGGAACCGATGGAACCATCGTTCGGATGATCTCAACTTGGTACTACCGAACGATTATCCTAAATGAATCGCTCTGCCGAATAGTCTTAGTCGCCCTGACCCCCAAACGTTATGGGATTTATCTCCTCGGATGGGCACTTAGCCCTTGGTCTTACCGAAAGAACGAATAAGCTCCGAAGGGTTCATAATGATTGGCAATTGATTTGAAACCGATAATCTAACTGAATCCAATAAGGGATTATAACGTTCTTTTACCATTGGTTTCCTGCTTAAAAATGGTTTTTTTGAGATCTTACTGATAAGGAAAGAATCCTCCGAATTTCGTAATTTCCCATGCGATAAAGATCGCGAATATTTCGGAATATTTAAGTCCGAGATCTCTGAGCTCCTCCGCAAGGAAAGTATGGCTATAACGCTCCGAAAGTATACGACTCCATTAAGTATAAGACACTTTCAAACCTTTTAAATCAAGTATACTTTTTTGACCTTACACACTGGACACACTAGTTACAAGGAATCTCTCTATCTCTAAAACTCTCAGTCTGTTTCATTACATTCGAAAACCGCTCTTTCTGATTTGAGCGTCAGTACCTCTCCTATCAGAGCACTTTTTGACGATTTTTACAGGTATTACATTCTATCGACGATAGCCGTTTGAGTCATTAAGAAATCGATATCTGTAGAGCCATAATCTATTTTCAATAATTTTCAAATTCCACGGATAACCTAGTGGATTCTAAGATCATTGACAAAGAAGCGAAACACAATAAATTAAAATTGGATAACAAAATATGTCATGGTCTTGCAACATGGTAGTATGTTAATGCTCGTTAATACAAATGGGTTGAAACAAGAGCTACCAAATCCAGGCAATAATATCTGATTAGAATTTTTTTATTATTATTTTTATAATTATCCATGCTCATTTGATCTAATTATCTTCATAAAATAAAAAAAAAAAATTATAAGGTACACTATTATTATTAAAAATGATGCGTGAAAATCTAATTTGAATTAATATTTTTTACCCTTTGTTGTGCTAACAAAAAAAAAAAACATTTATAAGGTACACAATAATGCCACTATTATTGTTTAACTACTAATCAATTGCAAAGGACAATTCTTCTTTCTATTATTTAATAAATCGATAGTTGATAATTAATTTAATAATTGTAATTAATTCGATTGATCTTAATCGTCGGGTTAGGGACGGCTTTTTGTCTTTTTATTTTTTAATTTTCAAAACTAAAATTTAATTAAGGAAATCTGTGTCCTTGTCAGCGGACCAAGATCATTAAAAACGTTATTTGTATGGAATTATCCAAATGCACGGACACGTTTGTTAAGCGGAACAGCAAACGTCTCCGTGAGTTGTCGAACGCAACCGAAAATCAAGCTTCCGATGCTGTCCACAATATCAGAAGAAGTATGGGGCAAAAGTCGAAATAAGGGAAAACCGTGACTTTTTTTTTTTCTGCACAAACCTCAACGTACGGTCTTCACTCTCTCTTCAGCGGCCGGTGATTCAGGTTCTCTCTCTCTCTCTCTCTCTCTCTCTCAGTCCTTGCAGAGTTCTGTAATTAGTTATGACTGCTCGTGTTCTTCGATAATGATCCCTAATTTTGCATGCAACACTAGCAAAAGTCGCATTCGCTATGGAAATCACTGCATCATTTGTCAATTCAAGCATTGTTCAGTTTGGAGTTTGAGAACTGAGATTGCCTTCAGTAAAATTTAGTAGGAATGGTTTGGGGATTTAGGGCAAATGCAAGATAATGCCCCCTCGGTTTGATTTTAATCAGCACGTAACCTTTTAGAACTCAAGAAATTATGAGCATCAGCATGCTTTTTGCTTCTTTATGCTAAGACACTAATCTCAAGTCAAAATTTTAAGCTATCGGGTATGAGGCCAATTTTTTATATATGCAGTTTTCCACACTCTATCCGATGTTGGACAAGCACTTGCACATCAAACTCTAAACACTTTAAAACAAAAATCTTTTGCCTGCACAAAAAGCCATATCTTGTTTCCTGTAGACTTTTAAAGGTTATTTATTGGGATTTTTGACATTGTTTCTTGCAAATTCGAAGTTTGGACCTTAGTCAGGAAATGACGTTACAACGTTGTTAAAATGAGCAGTTAAGAAGGTTTGAAGTTAAACATTTCACTTGCAAACTACAACCCAATATGATTGCAAAATACACGTTATTAATTGCATCTGGCTTAAAACCACTGATGTTGTCTTGGATTGATGGGGCTAATAGCTTGTCATTCTTTTATGCATCATGCAGGTAGTTTTGCATTTTGTTCCACTCTGGGCTTCTATGACACCTAAGACTATATGACATGTCAGATAATAAAACCTATGCCATCATGGATGAGTTCTAGAGACACCAGGGGTTAATCTTGTGGAAAGAAGCCAAAAGACGATGATGGGAGGGAAGAAAAGAAGGAAACAACAAGGGTCAAGCCGCAGGGTAAAGCACATGCAGCAAAAGAATCCGAAAACAGCAAAAAGGCAAAGCTATCTAGCACAGAAAATGTTGGTTTCTCTAAGGTTCTGGTAATTAGTTTCAATCTAGTTTTATTCTGTGCATGCTTTAGTACATTATTTTAGTGCTTGGACGATTTCTAATGACCTCCATATGGCAGGAAGGTGTAGTTTTTGTCCTATCAGGGTTCGTTAATCCCAAGCGAAGTATCCTGAAGTCACGAGCCCTTGAAATGAGAGCCGAATATCAACCTGATTGGAACTCAAATTGCTCTCTTTTGGTTGTGCATTCCCAAACACTCCAAAGTTCCTGCAAATTGAGACTGATTGTGGCGCTATTGTTTCAAAGGTTCGTATCATGCTTGATCATGTTGTTTAGATGAGAATAACCGCTGAGTTTTGTGGAGGGTCTCCCTTTAGTCGCATAAAATATTTTGAGATTAAAGTAGTCCTCCATGAGAGTATGGGGTGGCATTGGTAGTTAATGTCATGTTTTCCTTGATGTATTGGCTCCTCCGATAAGGTCCAAAGATCAACTGATTAGACTCTTTCCTTTTCAGCATCCATGCACAGTTTGAGCATTTGAATGCACCTTGTCAACTGATAACACATAATAAGCTAGTAAATAAGGCTTTCCAGTCATCCGGTTCATTAAGTAGTGAGTTTACCTTACACGTTTTATATACCTTTATGTAGAATTTGAGATTCTTTTTCTTGTTTGGACAGCAGAGAGCTTGTCTTCTTTTTTGTTTCTCACTTCCTAATATAATGAAACCTTAAAATATTCTGCCTGATCTCATTGTGGACCCTGTAGCTACGTACAAGATTTGATTATCTGAACTGGATCTGTTGCCAGCATGACCTTGTTTGTAGAATAAGAACCCTAGACCTGCCAAGAAATGCTCTTTGAGCTTCGTATGGACTGAGCCCTTGTAATTAAGTCAAAAAGAGAGGGATTAGACATTATTCATTTGAGAGAGAGATTTCACTATGCTGATGATTTGTTTACAACTAAGATGTAATTTAGGGTATTTTAGGACTCATCTTAAACTTTACAAGAAATAATTACCATCTGCTCCAAGTGAAGATTGTATAACCCTACACATAGCTCTGATTTTAGTTTGGTTTGCTCATGCAACCCCAAAGTATGAATTTTTTTACTCAAATTGTAAAATATCCTTGTAGCCCAAAACAAATTTATGTGGCCTGATAACAACCTGCCAAAGGTCTATGTTGCATCCTTATGTGAAATTTATCAGAACTTGTGCTTTTAACCAGAATCTGCAGAATTTCAGCCAAACTACATTAGTTCCCTGTCCCGCTGCATGACGTGGCAGGTAAGATTAAAATGTCAATTTTCCTTTTGAGTTGTAAACTATTTTCATTCTAGCCCATGTCTGAGGTGGCAAAAAATTAAAATAACATGAAGGGCTTCTAGACCTATGTAGTGTTGAAGCTCCCATTACTTAGCATGTATAAATATAAAAAATGTTTCTACATGGACAGCGATTTATTTATCTTTAGTTTGCTTATCCTAGGATTGGATATTGGAATGTTACAACCAGAGTAAGCTTGTTGATATAGAAAAGTACCTTATGCATGCTGGGAAACCATGGCAGAGAGGCAAAATCTCCCTTGAATCCAGCCAAGGTTATTATCTCACTGACCTTTGCTTGCCATACATTTTTTCAAGATTTTAGCTTTTAACTCAGTTGCATGTAATGTCCACTGTTGAAGCCTCTAGTTACATGTGCTACATTAGGGCATTATGAGAAAATATTTTCGCCTTAGTTTTTGTGCACTAGATGAAATGAAGATAATTGATGTTATACCTGTAGGCCAGAAGTGGAGTATAGAAGATTTTGCATACAATGTTCTTAGTTTTCAACTTCCAGAAAAGTTTCCTTCTTAATTAGGGAGTTTAGGCACAGAAATTTGCTTATATGTATAATATATATGACAATGGAATGATGCATTTGTCTAGCGAGTATTTCATGACTAGATTTTTTATTCTTTTATATGTTAAGAACAAGAGGTCAAAAATTTGCAATATTGCAAATCAACTCAATCTCTTTACGTATGTGTTTATTATATCTTAGTTTCTGACCTTAGAATAAGATTTTGCCTACTGATTGGTGCTCTTAAATATTTCCACACTCTTCAATTTTACCTAAACAGGGCATACTGAGAAACCAACCACTGCACTCTCATTTGCACTATCACCGTTGTCATATCAACCAGCCAATGTTCCCTAGAAAATTCAAGTTGTTTGTTCTCTACTATGGCTGCAACTACCATGGATATACCCAATCAAAGCATCCCTGTTACTATTCATTAGCTTATCCAATGTTCTTTTTATCCCAATTTATGATCCTATCTTTGTCCCATTGCAAGAACTATAACTGGGAAGCCTTCTGGTATAACAATGCTCCAATGAATTGGAACAGGGATGCTTTTATCAGCCATATTTGTGATAGTTGCAGCTATAGTAGAGAATGAATGGCTTGAAGTTGCTAAAGAACATGGGCCAGTTGATATGCCAGTTATGATGGTGCAAATGAGCGTGTGGTGGTTGGTTCCTTGGTATGTCTTGTTTGGAGTTGCCCATATATTCACCATGGTTGGCTTGCAGGAGTTCTTCTATGATCAGCTACCAAATGAACTGAGAGTGTGGTGCTTGCACCGTACCTTAGCTTATTTGGGTTGGTTGATTCTTGAGCAGCTTTCTGATTTCTGCGATTGAGAAAGCAGCTGGTGGAGATGGGCGAGACAGCTGGTTTGCTAATAATCTCAATCCATCTCATCTTGATTACTTTTATTGGCTTCTTGTGAAACTTTATTCAGTAGAATTGAGTGCCTATCTTTATTTCCCAAATCCTACATCTATAGCAGGAAAAGTGGGTACTGAATGTGCTTCATTTTGTCAATCTAATATCCTCTTTGCTTGAACCTTTGCATCAAAATATTGCAACAAGTAGACAAATCTCTTGCAAAGAATTCCAATGCCTCAGTATTGTTCGAATTACTGATCCCTATGGGTCATTATGTATGCTTTTTTATACTTTTAATGGTAAAACTTGAAGCTCTTCACCTCCTCCACCCCCACTTCTCCAGTTCAAGCATCTAGTTTGGTATATTCTGCTGTGATTGTTGAATATAATTTCTGACTCAAATCTATGAAAAATCCATTTCTTGACTTGTTTTGGTGTGCTTATATTGGCTAACTAGTGTCCTGCATGCAAAAAGTTCTGCAGATCAAGAAACACCTTCATCTAGAAAATTTGTGAAGCAAATGAAGAAAGGAACAAGTGATGGCCAATAAGGTTAGTTCTAGAGTCCATCTATGTCTCTCTCTCATGTGTCTGTTGTGTGTATGTATGCTAAGGCTTATATAATTTTGTTGAATACTGCAGGTCTCTCCTTTCTGTTGGCATTCAGTGCAAGAAGGAACTAGGAGGGCCATTGATAAGTATCATAATATAGCAGCATTTTGTAATGCCTGGAAGTCAAAACTTCAGCTATCTTTTCTGGCATTGACATTCTCTTTGAGTCGGTTGTGCCGCTTCTTGCACAGGGTGGAGCTTCTGGTTGTGCCAAAGAAATCTTTTCTCCTTCAGAAGTGAAGAAATGGGCTTTTGATGATTTAAACAGAACAATATCATGGTTGGAGAGTCAGGATGAAAAGGTCTGTTACATTCTGTTGCTCTTCTTAATATCTGTCTTGCACTCATTTTTAATTGTGGTTTCCTGCTTTGTCGGGAACATAAAAAATTTATGCAGGTAATAATCTAGAAAATTTCGTTCAACATGATGCTAACTTTTTCAGCAGGCAGTATTAATATGCCATGTGCTCATTATTTAACAAAATTATCTTTTTGTTATCGTGAGGGATCCAATTTCATGGGATTATATATATCATATACTGAACACTCATGCCGTCCTTTTCTCCCCAAAGTTTTCTATAATAGATTATGCCATGTAACATCCTTATTTTGTAAAATTTGGTGAGGCAGAATATCTGTAACATAGATTCCATCAGTGTTCAGCAGCATTTCAGTCATTAACTAGACCTGGGGGGTAGCTCTTTGATGAATTATAGTTGCCACATTAGTTTTTCTTGAATACCAATCCTTTTTCTTAAGCATGATCTTGTTTTCATATTACAATTTCAGCCAGAACTAAGAGAGTGGGGGAACATGGCTGCTGAAGGGATCTTAACTTGTTTACAAGATGCTATAGAGTCTCTACAGCAAGAGCAGGTACATTGCTCTAACAATGGTACTCCTGTCAATCGTCAGCACCTATTCATAATTTGTAGCTGATCCCAGCTCAGCTGGGATTAAGATTTCGTTGAGTTGAACAGTCATGTTTAACTTAGTTTAGACATCTTTCAGGGATTTAGGGCTCCTATATGTACATGTTTGAGGCACAAATTTTAAGCCCTCAATCAACCTGTCAGGGAATCAACAAATCTTACATTCCAGATAGTGTTAATAATTTCATCGCCTCACTCTCTAGCAACATTATTTCTTGGCATAAGAAATCTAACCTAATTTGCCCTAGCCGTTTTACTAGTTGATGATCATTTACCCTCACTATGTTATGAAAATGCCGCCTTGGGGGTTTTCGTGTTACATAATATAATAAATATTTTTTTCTTTTAGTTCGAAAGTAGACATTAGTGCTGTACTCTTGTTTGCCTCCTAACACTCTTAAGCATATCTTCTGATTCTGAACCAGTAATCCAGACTGTAACCATAGTTTCAGCACTATCCATTGTGGTACTTTTATTAGGTCATTCCAGATTTACTTTAGAAAGTGTTTATAGGATTTCTGGAGGAGTCTATCAGTGCTGGTTTTAAATCACATGCTGTTATCTTCCTGCCTTGTTAGACGTGCACCAAAAGAAAAAAAAGACAGCTCCAGAATATTCATTTATCTATTATAAGGTTAGATTACAGATATTTGTGTATAATTTAATTCATAATTGGAAAGGGATTGCTGATTCTCTTATGTCTACAAACTCCTAGTCTCATGTCTCCAAACTCTTATGTTAGGATTTCCACCAAATCACTGTGCAATGGAGTTGCATTCCTTGGGTGGTCGAGGAGCTGCCAAAGCTTCACCTCACCGTACTGGAAATAATTCCAACTCACTGGAAAAGCAAGACCTTTGCAAACGTGCTATGGCCTGTAAGAAGATAATTGTGGCAGAACTTCGCCAACCAAATATTGATTCGTCCAATAAAAGGAAGAGAAAGACAAAGGCGCATGAAAGTGAGAAAGATGTTAAAGATCTAGCGAGACTGCACGATGCCGATGCAGCAGGGGATATGATAGTGATGATCCTATTGAGATGACAGAGAGAGATAGACCTTGCTTTTAAAACCGTCTCCTAAGCTTTGTGAATGTTGTAAATACCTTTTTTGTATTCAGTATTTTGCAACTCTTTCTCTCTCTCTATATATATATATGTCTATAATTATATATATAAAGTGGGAGGTAATAGTAATTATATTTGGTTTGTTATGCCTTAATATTATTTGAAATTTCGGAAGTGTTTGCCAAGTGGCTTTATTTTGCTTTTGCTTTGATGGAGGCTTTGCTACAAGCAAACCTAGAGTCAATCTTGATGTAGAATCTATCATAAGCTTTGTTTGAGTTCTCTTTGCCTTTATATTTTGGCTAAGCAGCATTTTGTTGATTTTTATTTTTTTTATTGCTACCGCTATTCAAAACTATATTCTGACTAATCTGATTTGAGCGTTTACATGAGCATTATTTAGAGGGTGATTATCTCAATATAATCTTTTTTCATTATTAAGTTTTAAATTTGAGATTGGTTAAAAGATTTAGCATTCAATCTCACTAAACTGATTATTCGATAGTAACATTTTGTTAAGTTTGTTTCACATGAGTCGTGGTTATTTGTATATGGGAAATTTAAGTAAGATATGATGTACCGTTTAGGAACAAGTATATCTGTGAGCCATTAACAAAAACTTGGTGTTGGAACCCCAAGGGACACTTCTTTATATACCCATTCATTGGCAAACATATATTTCTACGTATACTATTGAAGGTATCCGTTTCTTCCTATTCTTTTCTACCTATGTTTCCTACTTCTGCGTCTTGCGGCAGCTAGCCTTGAGCCAGAGTCCAATTGTTTGACCCATTAACGAGAAGCTCTAACTTAGCACCTCCAAGTCCCAAATGAATAGGGGCCGCCAAAGGTCCACGGTGGTCATGTTTCTACAAATTAAGGCTACCCATAATAATCACCTACAAATTAAGAGAATTTTATAAATATAATGCATAAGCAAAGCAAGACCTGCCGTTCATATGCAAGATCTATGGGCACCAATGGGTGAGCATTCGATTAAAATATAATTGAAATGATTAAAATCATGATAATCGATTTAATTCAGTTATATAATTTACATAATCATAATCTGATTAAATAGATTAAAAACTGATAATTCGTTCAACCAAATTAGATGGTTAATTTGATTCGGTTATTCAAATTAATTGAATTATTGAATATTTAACTATAAAGGACTTTTAAGTAACACTATCTTATGTGTCTATGTTAGATAAATCCATAAAAATTAAAAAATAAAGAAAGTATTCAAAATAAGAGAGTTACCTTTATTTCTAAGATACGTTATGGCATAGCAAGGTGGGAGCAAAATCGGAGCATAAAAGTAGCCACAAGGAAGAAGTCAAATAGGAGAAGTAAAGCGAGACACATGAGTGAGAGTCTTAAGTTTGGGAGTGAGAATGTAAAGTGGAACCTACAATGGAAATTTAGAACTAAAAATGTGGAAACTAAAAAAAGTTAATTATATGTTTAGTTCCTAAACTTTATCTTATTTTCACAAATTAATCATTACAGTTAGAAATGTTACCTTATGATCTTCAAACTTCAAAAACTGTAACCTATTGGTCCTTTCGTCACTAATAGTGACAGGATGGTTGTAAGTACTGACGTGACAGTTGACGTGCGTATAACGTTGATGTCTCATTGTTAGGTCAGCATCAGTAGACATATCATAGTCACATCAGCATTTTTGTTGACATTATAGTGGCATGTAACCAAAGTGCTAATATGACATGCCACGTCATCAAAAAGCACTTCCCCAAAAAAATTTCCCCCTTCTCTCACACTCTTCCTTCTCTCTCTCTCTCTCTCTCTCTCTCCTCTCTCTCTCTCTATGAAAAATTACAAAAATATATCATATATTTAGAGTCATTTTTTTATGTTAATACCTCCCTTTAATTATGAAAAAAATATATATAATAAAAAAATAAGAACAAAAAATTTATTTTTTATTAAAATATTAAAAATATATTTCTCTATATATAAAAAAGCGAGTTCGGATTACTATTCACGCAGTGTTCATCCTTTTTTGTTGGTTGACCAAAGTGCCCCCAGGTCCCTCGATTGTTATTACCATATTACCCTTTTGTTGGGTTACTGTTCATTCAATCTTTATACCCTTTGCTCCGGTGCACCTAGGTGGTTGTCCTATATTTTTGGGACCCCGCCATCTTTTTTTTTGCCTCATTTGCATCCTTTTTCTTTTTGAGTCCATCTTTCTTTTTTTTTGGGCTTAGATACTCTACGGTCTACAGTTTACGTGCTTTGCTCCGGTGGCCCTGGGTAGTTATCCCATATTTTTGGGACCCTGTCATCTTTTTTATTTTTCATTTGCGTCCTTTTTTGGTCCAACTTTTTTTTTTTCGTTTACGTCCTCTACTGTTTATGTGCTTTTCCTGGAAGTCCTTACTTGGTTGTTCCATATTTTTGAGATCCTGCCATGTTATTCTTTTCGTTTGTGTCCTTTTTTCTTTTTTTGGTACAACTTCTTCTTTTTTTCCTGTTCACGCACTCTTTTTTGAGAGATGTCCTTGTTTGGTCGTCCCATATTTTTGGGACCCCGATATATTTTTTTTTTCATCCAAGTTCGTTGCACTTTTTTGGCACCTTGCTATGTTTTTTTTTTTTTTTTTTCCTCATTTAGGTCCTTTGTACCTTTTTTTCACCATGGAAGTTCATCGTGTTTTTTTTTTTTTTTGGGTTAATTACAATTTTCCTCCTTGTGCTTTGGCCAAAATTCACATATTTCCCCTATGGTGGAAAAATACACAGTTATACCTCTATGGTTTAAAAAAAAAAAAATAGCAATTAACAAAAATGGTCAATATTAACGAGAAATTGAGCTCCACGCGCAAAAAATCAGAGTCAACTCATGAAATTAATTTT
Source organism: Dillenia turbinata (assembly GCA_037126225.1). Taxonomy (NCBI): domain Eukaryota; kingdom Viridiplantae; phylum Streptophyta; class Magnoliopsida; order Dilleniales; family Dilleniaceae; genus Dillenia; species Dillenia turbinata. The sequence continues at coordinate 16,210,571 of JBAMMX010000028.1, forward strand.
TATTTTCAAAATTACACCTATGTTTTTTTTAAAAAAAAGTTGTCTCATTCTCTCTCCTCTTCTCTGCACATTCCGACAGCCATGGGGGCCTCTCCTCTCCTCTCCTTGTGATGAACCCATCATTCGATTGTCTTCTTCTTGCCATCGTTCAGCATTCAATCCTCTCTCCTCTCTATCCTCCTCTCTCCTCTCCTCTCCTTGATCTTTCGGTCCTTCATCGTTCGATTAATAGATTTGTCTAGCAATCGCGTTCGATCAATAGATCTCAAACATCCTTCGATTCTTCGATTTCTCTCTCCTCCTTCAGCGTTGTGATGAACCCATCAATCGATCCTTCGATTTTTCTTCCCTTGGCATGGCATTAGAAATCAGAGGTCTTTCTTCTTCCCATCATTTTGTACATCCATCGATCATCTTCTTCATTAAATGATGGATTCGATCTGGATGGAGAAATCATAGGGTTTCATTGAGATTGACGATTGAGATCGATTGACAAGATTGATTGATTGAGAATTCTGATATCGTTGATTGAGATCGATTAGTTGCACTGTTCTAGTGCTGTTGATTGAGATCAATTGGTGAGATTGATTAGATACAAAGCCCCAATCTCACCAATCAATCGTTATTGCATCCAGAACCGATTTCTGGGACTCAATCAATCGCGGGCAATGCTCTTGTGATTAGATTGATTGGACTCCAAATACGATTGCTTAGCTCTGTTCTTCCTCTGCTCTATTCTTCATGTGGGATGAATTTCTTTTTTTTTTTTTTGGTTTTTTTTTGTGATTGGACTCTAATGGTAGATCCACATGGACAAATTTTTAGGGTTTGGATCACGACCGATGATTCAAACTATGTTAATGTTTTAATTTTGGGTTTTGGTGGATTTTAAATTCTATAACAATGTTTTAATTATGAAGGATTTTGTGTATTTTGTACGAATGAGTTTTTTTTTTTTAACAATCAATCTTAGGTTTTTTTTTTTAGCAAGAAAAAACAAGTAAAGAGATGTAGAACAGATGCTTCAATGCTTATAAATACTTACACTTTTGATCATAAATTATCAAAACCTAGATCTTCAACATACTAGCAATCTCCACCTCTTTCCTTGTTACAAGATCTAGGCCTCCTCTCTCCTCTCCTCTCCTCTGTAACAATCAATCAGAGGTTTTTTTTTTTTTTTTTTTTATGCATCTAAGGTTGAAGATGAATAGTAACAGTGAGAGTGAATGAAGGTTATAATGGACATTTTATATATTTTCGTTAGACCTCCGTTAATTTTCGACAATTTTCGTCACTTATAATTTTTTTTAAAATCACATGGGCATAACTGTATATTTTTTCATCATAGGGGAGGTATGTAGATTTCAGCCAAATTATAGGGGGAAAATTATAATTAATCCTTTTTTTTCATTCAAGTCATTTACACTTTTTTGAACCATTTTTTTCACTTGGGTTTTTTTGTTTTTTGCGAACCACACTTTTTTTTTTTTCATTCAGGTTCTTGCACATTTTTTTTAACTGTGATGACACTTTTGTTTTTTTTTTTTTTTTTTCTTTTTCATTCAAGTCTTTGCATTTTTTTTATTTTTTTTTTTGCTTGAATTCTTCATATTTTTGGAACCACACTTTTTTTTTTTCCATTCAGATTCTTGTACTTTTTTTCTTTTTTTTCTTAGATCCATTTTTTTAAGGACCGCACTTTTTTTTTCCTCTCTCTCTTTTGTTCATATTCTTTCACCTTTTTTAACCCTTTTTATCCTTGGCTTCTTCATCTATTTAGAACATAAGTTTTTTCTCTTTTGTTTTTTTTTTACCTCACGAATGGTAGTCTTTTTATCTTTAGACCATAGTTTTTCATTTTTTCATTCAGATTCTTACTTTTATTATTTTTTAAACCAACTTTTCTTTTTCTTAAATATTTCATCTTTCATGAACATAAGTTTTTTCTTTTTTGTTGTTTTTATCACACTGATGATTGTCCTTTTATTTTGAAAACCATAGTTTTTTTTGTTCAGATCTTTACTCTTTTTGTTTTTATCCAAATTTTTTTCTCTTAAGTCATTCGTCTTTTGTAGATAGAGATTTTTTCTCTTTTCTTTATCCCACTTGTCCATACAAGTTCTTGTCTTTTTTTAATTCAATTTTTTATTAAAAAAAAAACTTTAGTCCTTTGTCATTTTTTAACATAGGTTTTTTCTTTTTTTTTTTTGCCTTGCAAATAATCATCTATTTATTTTTAATCCATAACTTTTTTACCTTTTTTTCCTATTTAGATCCTTACTCATTTTATTTTTTGACCTTTTTTCTCCTTGTTTAATCCTTTATTTTTTTAACATAGGTTTTTTCACTTTTTTTGGACCTTAAGAATGGTCATGTCTTTAGTTCTACGACATTTTTATTCCACTTATTACCCTTTTTTTATTTCATCTATTGGTTTTTTCATGATTTCAGTAATTAGACTTTTTTTATGTCACTAATATGTATCGTATTTTTTGTTAGTTCTAATAATAATTAAATTTAAATATTGAGTTAATTATAAATTTAATAAATATTTATATAGTAAAAAAATACAATTCATATTTTGTGGACATCCCGAACATACCATAGGGCAAAAAACTAGCTTTTAAAGAAAAAATAGAAAAAGAAAGAGAGAGACACTATTCATCATCTTCAACCTCTCTCTCTCTCTCTCTCTCCACACCAAGCTTCAACCACCCAGTGCTCTTCAAAAACCCCCAAATTGATGATTAAATCAACCTCTTTTAAACGTTCCAATAACCAATTTGTCCCATTTTAAGTCACCATTATTATTTATCCATTCCACCGTCTTGAACCACCACCTGCCACCAGTGGCGACAAGCTTCAACCTCCGCCTTCCACAACCAAGGACACAACAAGCTTTAACCTTCGCCTTCCGACAAATCAAGAAGATCAATTCAAAGCCTAAATCAAGAAATTCATGAAGTTCCCAATTACAAGATCGAACAATATAATGTGAACAAAGAAGAATCACTCTCTCTGCTCGTGATTGCTTCCCAATTACAAGTTCCCAATTGTAGTTCTTCCCAACTGCAAGAAGTTCCCAATTGCAATCCTTCCCAATTGCAAGAAGTTGCCAATTGCAACCTGTGACTGCTCAAGCAACCCCAAAATCCTCTCTCCTCCCCCTAGATCTCAGATTCCCAAAAAAAAAATGCCATCACCGGTGATTGCTCAAATAACCCCAAAATCCTCTCTCTCTCTCTCTCTCCTCCCCACCCCCTTTGATCTCAAATTAAAAAAAAAAAAAAAGCCATCACTGGTGATTGCTTAAGCAACCACAAAATCCTCTCTCTTTCTCTCTCCTCCCTGCCCTCTTAGATCTCAAATTCAAAAAAAAAAAAAAAAAAAAAAACCCATCATCATTGATAGCTCAAGCAACCCCAAAATCCTCTCTCTCTCTCTTTCTCTCTCTCTCTCCTCCCCACCCCCTTAGATTTGAAATTCAAAAGAAAAAAAAAAAAAGCCATCACTGGTGCTTGCTCAAGCAACCCCAAAATCCTCTCTCTCTCTCTCTCTCTCTCTCCCTCTCTCCCCCCTCCCTCCCTCCCTCCCTCCCCCTTAGATCTCAAATTCAAAAAAAAAAAAAAAAAGCAATCACCTGTGTTGCTTGAAAATGGTGCTAATGTGAATTGTAGAAACTAGTTCGGTCAAGTACAATGGTTTTGGTGTTAATTTGAGAGGCTAATTTTTTTAGGGTTTCTTTGTTGAGGATCTTGATGGGTCTGTGCTGAATTTGTTGTTAATTTTTTTTTTCTTTTTTTTGAAGACGCCATTGATGCAAGCTTATAGATATGGACACTAGGAGGTTGTGCAGACTCTTCTGCTATTCAGATGCAACGTGAGTATGATTTTCAGCTTCGACTCATTTTTTTTTTCAGTGAGAGAGAGGAGAGAAGAGAGAGAAAGGGGGAGGGGAAGGGGAGGAGGGAGAGAATTTTCTTTTTCCTCTGGTGAGAGAGATGAGAGAAGACGGAGAAAGGGGGAGGGGAGGAGAGTGGAGAAAGAGAGATAGGGGATTTTTTTTTTAGATAAAAGTCCCTAAATTTTACCTCGAATTCACAAATTGGTCCATGAATTTCAAAACGCTACACTTGAGGATTTAAACTTTGCAAAAATGCTACACTTAGATCCTTCCGTTAGTAATAGTGACACTGTGGCCGTTAGTTGCTGAGTTGGAACGTGATGTGGCGTGGCATTATCTGAGTTGACTTCTACCGTGAAACCAAATGCTGACGTGTGATGTGATACATCAGCACCTTACACTAGGAGTTTCGCCACATCACCATGAATGCTAACGTGGCATGACACATCACAACCCCTTCCTTTCCTCTCCTCTCCCCTGTTAAAAAAAAAAATTCTCTCTCAAAGCCATGGTCCGCCATTAATGGAGAGAGAGAGCTCTCTGAAACATAATCATCAACCCCGAATTTTCTCCCAAAAAATAACCCAATTTCGCCAGAGAGAGAGAGTCAAGCTACTGCAAGTGACAAGATCTGGATGTAGCCCATTGTCCTGGATCAACTGAAGCATGTCATAAGCCTGTCATACATTTTGTTCTTGGCATAAATTGAAAGCATTGCATTGTATACAACCAAATCAGGTCTGTAAGCTCTATTTTGTAGCTCAGGAAATGCTATTTCCATTCTCATTAGTGCTCTACACTTGAAGTTTATAGTACTACAAGAAAATATATCAAACTCAAGTCTTTTGCTTCTCATCTCATCTAATATCACCAAAACTTTTTCCAAGAACTGTCCAACTTCCCACACACCTCCGCAACACTAGTTGAGTTAGAGATCAAACAAACAGCTCTCTGAACCTTAGCCAAATCACCACCTGGAGCAATAGTTGGAGGCTGGTAATTTATACCAACACTTAATAACCGTTGGGCACCAATCCACAAACTGAATAGTCCTCTTGGTCTTGACTGTTGAAACTACTGCATTCACATCTTTAGGAACAACATCTTCTCTATACATCAAACAACATGCCATCTACTTTCCAACATATCAATTAGGTGGAGGCGGAGGAGCTGATTCGTGGAAGAACAAGAAGAGATGGATATTGGTCAAGAATCTCAGCAGATTAAACACCCAATTTCAGTCTCTCTCCAAAACCCACCAATTTGAGCACTACAAGGTCAACATTTGGTTCATTCAAACTTGGTTTTTAGGTTCATTCGAACGCCCTTTTGCATTGGTTGTCTTCAATTCAAAAGCCCCATCGACAAATGCAAGAAAAATAACCAAACTCAATAGTTGGTTTGATTGGGAAATCTACTTTTCCCTTCAAAACAGACACCATATCTTTTCCAACCCCATCCAAAAGAAAATAGCTTTCCTTTACAACCCAAACCTTGAAAAAGAAATCCCAACCCAAAAAACAAAGCCAACCCCATCCTCATTCATCTACCTCATCAGAAAAAGAAACCGCTCTTTTTTATCCTCTCACTGACACTTCCAATTCATACTTACATACTCATCGGAAGCAAACCCTAATTTGCAATCATGGAGGCATCTCAGATTCCACAAGCACACCTCGCCACGATTCTTGGCCTCGATCATGCGCCCTTCGAAACCCTAATTTCTCACCTCATGTCAACTGCCAACGAACAATGATTGCAAGCAGAGCTCATATTCAAGCTTTGCAAGCAAAGCGATCCCGATTCCCTTTCACTGAAGCTCGCGCATCTTCTCCGGTTCTCTCCTACGGTCGAGGTGCATGGTATGTCCTTGAGGAGGTAAAGATCTAACCCTAGAGATCGAAAAGAGGGATCAATCGTTAGAGTCTTCGAGGAGGAGTGAGACGCAAAACCCAAGCCTTAAGGTCCATGGTCTGATCGATGCCGTCGCCTGATCACCCATGAGGAGAAGAGAGAGATGGATTGGGAGAGATGATCGCCTTTGAGGAGAATAGAGAGAAGGATTGGGAAAGAGACAGTTTGGTGTTCCCAAATTCACAGAGGAGACAGAAGAGAGAGAGGGGGAGGGGAGGGGTTGGTGATGTGGCGTTGTTGACGTGTAAGTCACTGACGTGGAGAAGCTTCTAGTGTAAGGTGCCGGCGTGTCACATCACACGTCAACATTTGGTTCCACTGTAGAAGCCAACTCAGATAATGCCACGCCACATCACCTTCCAACTCAACAACTAATGGCTACGGTGTCACCATTACTAATGGAAGGACCTAAGTGTAGCATTTTTGCAAAGTTTAAGTCCTCAAGTGTAGCATTTTGAAATTCAGGGACCAATTTGTGAATTCGAGGTAAAATTTAAGGACTTGACATATAATTATCTCTTTTTTTGTAGTGTTTTCTGTTGATGTGGCATGTCACGTCAACACTTTGATTACATGATACTGTCACGTTAGAAAAAATGTTGATATGGTATAATAATATATCTTTTGATGCTGATTTGGCAAAGATATGTTAACGTTCGTACGCCACATAAACTGTCACGTCAATCCACGTTAACACTTAACAGCTACTGTGTCACCGTTAAAGATGAAATGACCAACATTACGGTTTTAGAAATTTAAGAACTACAAGATAACATTGCTAACTGTAGGGACTAATTTGTGAAAATTGAGTAAAGTTTAGGGACTAGACATGTTATTAACTCAAACCGAAAATTTTTCATTAATTGTACACTCTCTACTATATTAGTTTTAATTTTTAAATTTTTTCTCTTTAAGAATTTTTGATTAATTATAATATTTTTCTTTTAATTTATAATTATAATATATATACCATCAAATAAAAGTAATACCTTATGGAAGTCGTAGGAAATGCCACATAAGAAAATATATATATATTTTTTATTTTTAAAATGGTTACAAAATTAATTAATTATTTTTTAAAGGTATAATCAATTATTTTATTTAATATTATAATAATGAAGTTATTTGATAATTAACTAATATTTATTAGAATTTTAATATTATTAGGTTTATTAGATGTACTAAAATAATTAATGAATAGGCCTGGAAATCGAGTCTTTTAAGTCGGGCTTTGTAAAAGTCGGGCTAGGCTCAATGAAATTTTTTTGGGCTCAAGCTTGACCCGAGAAAGTTTGAAAAATCGAGATTTGAGTTTGACACAAAAATTAAAAGGGTCTCGGGCCCATTTTAGCCCAGGCCCGAGCTTGAATTATATATGGAAAAAAATAATAAAACGGGAGAGAGAGAGAGAGAGAGAGAGAGAGGCCATTGATGCTAACCACTGTGAGATCTGCTGATGAGAAAAAAGAGTTGGGCCATATGATGCTGCTGTGAGAAAAGAGAAAAAGAGAAAAGAGTCACAAAAAAAAGAGAAAAAAATGTTCATATGAGAAAAGAGTCACAGAAACCTAACCACTATGAGATCTGCCGATGATGTCACTGGATAGGAAGAAAAAGAGCTGGAGAAGAATACTCAGGTGCCGTCGAAGCTAGATCCGGTGTCCAATTATTCCGATTACTCCTCACGGCCGCCAATTTCTTCCTCGTTGTTTGTAGCATCCGTTCGTCTCCTAACCAATTTATTCCCCTCTGTCTCATGCTCGAACCCTAACCCCTCATCGAATCGATGACTGTTTGATGAGAGAGAGAAGAGAGAGAGTGAGAGAGGGAAAAAGAGCTTCGGACATGAGGGGTTAGAGAGAGAGGAGAGAGAGAGAGAGGAGTGAGAAACAGAGGGGAAAAGGGCTTCGAACATGAGATCGAAAGAGAGAGACGAGTGAGTGAGAGAGAGTTGTCAGAGAGAGGAGTCAAGGTTTGCTTCAGACATGATGGATTGGGGGGTGAGAGAGAGAGAGGAGAAAGAGAGTGAGAGAGGAAAAGATAGAATGCTTATGTAAACCCAAAAAATAAAAAAATAAAAAAAAAATGAAAAAATATTTAATTTTAACCGGGCCGAATTTATAACGGACCGAGTTTATTAATGTTCAGGTTCATCTCATAATTAAAACAATCTTAAAAAAGGGACTCAAGCTCGGCCCAAGCCCGAAATGAGCCAATCTCGACCCTTTAAAATGGATCAAGCTCGAGGCGGCCCGACCAAATTGTCAGTCTTATTAATGAATAATAAAAACTTCTCTTGCAATTCTCTCTCTTTCTCTCTCCACACTCTTTTCATCAACCTCTTTCACCTTTCTTTCCAAAATCAAAATTAAATTAATTAACACTTCCTTTGTTTGGATAAAATTGATAAATTATTACATATTTATCTCAAAATTTATTTTTCTAAAAAAATAAATTTTATTTTCCACTCTGTAGCTAAAAATGACTTTTATCACATATTTTTATTATAAAGATTTTTTATTTCAAAAACCATTCACATAAAAATGTAAAACATATATATATATATATATATATATATATATATATATATATATATATTTGGTTAAAAGGTTAATAATTGACATGTTTTGTTAATTGATTTTGACTTTTTGTAAAGATTATTTGCCCAAATTTTCAAGAAAATGACATCTAAATGCTTTTCTATTAAAAATTTTACTAAATTTTTTTATTCATAAAACAATAAATAAATAGAAGAAGATGAAAAGAAAAAAATATTTTTCTAAATTTTTGATTTTGTGAAACAAACGTAGTTCAAGTAAATAGGAAATAATGAAAATTATAGAGAGTGAGTAATGAAAAACGTATGCACAACAGAGTGGGGGGAATGAGTGATCAAGAGACAGTTGGAGTGTGTTTTTTGAGTTGTAGGGAACTATGTCATAGTTGGATTTCTAGGAGAGCCATCTAATCCAATGGTGAAAATTAGAAGTCAGAGGAAAAGGTTATGGGTTCGGGTATAGAAGAAGAAAAGAGAAACAGTTGGTGCGTTGAAACTCGGTTTAGGAATTCAATGATATGATATTATGGTGTGGAGATTTAGGGGGTGTTTGATTAAAGGATATGAGTTTCAAGAATCGAAATGAAAACTCGTATAACTTGTTTGGATTAATGGAATGAGAATGAAAATATGGGAATGAAACTCTTAAAGTATGAGTTTTGTAAAATCTAAATAAATTAGTAGGTTTCAAATGAAACTCATAGATGAAATCCAAGTAAAAAAATTGAATATTTTTATTTTTCCTTACAAAAGGTGGTTTAAAATAAAAAATAATTTAAAAATATTATAAATTAAATTATTTTTTCAAAAATAAATTTTTAATTAAAATATTTTTAAAATTAAAAAATATTATTTTTTTATCAAAAAATTTAATTAAAATAATTTTAAAATATTATAAATTAAATTTTTAATCAAAAACAATTTTTTTAATAAAATAATTTTTTTAATCAAAAACAATTTAAAAAACAATTTTTTAATTTAATAATGTAATAAATTTTTGATAAATTAAATATTATAAATTAATTTTTTGATAAATTAAAAAAATAATTTAAAAATATTATAAATTAAATTATTTAAAAATATTATAAATTAAAAAAAAATTAAAAGTATTCTAAAAAATTGACAATTATATTTCTAAAAGTTATGATGAATTTTTTTTTTCATTGTTTTCTCTAAGAAAAAAAGATTTAAATTGAAAATGGTCTAAAATATTGTAAATAAAATTTTTTCTTGTTAAAAATTTTATGATTTTTATTTTTTAAAAATTTTATTAAAATTAAAATTAAAATTATAATTTTAGAAATTAAAACAAAATTTTAAAAATGTTAATTTTAAAATTTTTTATTAAGAATAAATTTGACAATCAAATGATTTTTATTCCGAAATATATACAAAGCAAAGATCAACAATGGTAATCAAATCCATTCCATGATTTGAATCAAACAGTTAATATCGGAATTCGATTCCGATTCTGATTGCTGAGGTTTTTTATTCCTATTTTGATTTCGATTTCTGAGTATGAACCAAACTTCACCTTAGATTTTAAATAGAAACTTTGCTTTTATTCCATCTACCAGTTAAAACCAGTGTTTGGCAAATCAACGAAGAAAACTATGTTTTCTAATTTAAAAAATAATTATTTTTAAAAGTATCATTCCATTAATATTACAAAAAATTGATAATAACAACAACAAAAAGTTAAATTTTTTATTAAAATTCTTGCTAATATCTATACCATTAAAGAAAAATAATGCCTTAATGGTGGTTGTAAGGCGTGTCACATAAGAAAATAGATATATTTTTATTTTTAAAGTGATTATAAATTTAATTATCTATTTTTCTAGATGTATAATTAATGAAATTATTTGCTATTACAATAATAAAATTATTTGACGGTCGATTAGCATTTATTATCATTTTAATATTATTAAATATATACAATGTATTAAGATAATATAGAAATATTTTTATTTTTATATTTAATGCTTTTTACTTTTCCTCACTATTCTGTCTCCCATTTTCTTTGATAATCTGTCTCTTATCCTTACATAGAATTATAGTAATCAAAGTCATTTCCTTCCACTTTCATGGTAGGAACACAACCTAACTTTTATTGATTCGTTTTTTCAATTTTGGGAATACCATCCGATTATTATTGGAGTTATGATAGCTTATTTCATATCCATCGAGTAATGATTAAGAGATATTTCATTTAAACTTCCCTACTTCATTTCCCGTCACATTTGTATCAACCTGCCTTTTCATTAAATATTGAATATTTTGTTAATTTGATCCAATAGATTCGTATGGTTCTTTAATATTTATTTCTTAATTTTTCAATATAATATTAGAAAAAGGATTCATATGATTCTTTAATATTTGTTTCTTAATTTCTCAATATAAAATTAGAAAAAGGGTTTGTATGGCTCTTTAATATTTGCTTCTAGGTTTTCATTAAAGTTGCAGGAGATTGATGGAGGATGTCAAGGAGTTAAACAAATGAGATCTGATCATTTGGCAGAATTATTGAGATGGACAGCTATAATTGTTATTTGATAAACTTTCACACCATTCAACTACTTAGTGCCTATTATCTATATAATCTCATACATTATGTCATTCTACATAAACAACACAGTCATTCTCCATTATATCATTCTACATAAGTACAACCATTCTGCATTAAACGTTAGACATGAACAAAATGATCGATAAAAATTAACTTTGTATCATAATTGGGTAAGTTACTATATTATTTAACTTATATATTTTCCCTTTAAGATAACCCGCCGCATAAGCACAGATATGTGATCTAGTTATAATAATATTTATATGAATAAAAATTATCTAAAAAATATATATAATATTTAATTAATTTGGTTTTTGGATTTGACCGACATAAAAATTGTTAAAATTTTTTGATTATTCAAATAAACTAAATTAAAATTTAGTTTTATCCAAAATTAAACTGAATATCTAATAAACTATCCAAAATGTAAAAGAAAAAAGTTTTGAAATTTTTTTTTTGGATTTTAACCAAATAGTACTCACTCCTAATGGGCACAAAGTTTGTTAGTTATCTACTTGCATGAACTTTAATCCTCACCATAATAAATGCAAGTTTAAAATTAAATGGCCCCGGTCTATGTAAGATTTTGTGTTAACTTGTTTTAAAATATTATTACTTGATCAAAAAATATTTTATTTAATTTGAAAAAATTTTATTTTTTATTAATCTAAATTTCTATTTTACGTATAATAGAGTGCGCTGCATGTCTATCCCTAAAGCATTAATTTAATGTGGCATTTAGTTTGCCCTTAGAAATCGAAATCAAAATGAGAATAAAAAATTATAAAAATCGAAATCATAATTGAAATCAAAAATCTTAAAAATAAAAAATCTTAGTATAGATACAAATACATAAAAGGATATAGACTTATACTGGAGGATAGGTAGAGAATTAGAAATTTATTTTTAACTTTTTTTTTATTGGGTTAAAATTGAGGTCAAGGATATTACTCTTTATTTAGGACATCCGATGCTTTAGGCAAGGTTTTTGAATGGTGTACTTATTCCCTTAGCACATATTTCTCCGGCCCTCTCTTTAAAACCATTTGTCCTTTCAATGGAATACAAAGCGGCCCATGGAACAAACCCAATCCACATTAAACTATTAACTCATCTATTTTCTCTTACTAAGAGAAAAAGAAAAATACAGAATCACACTATTTATGCATATTAATGAGAATCATATTAATATATTATAAATTTTAAATTAATTTCTTTTAATTTATTATTAGATTTTTTATTAAATAAAATAATATTTTTAATATTCATCCAGAATAACTAGGACTAACAATTGGGCTAAGATGGCTGGAGCTCGGCTCGTTTTGAAGGGCCGTGCTTGGCTCATTTTAGAGTCGAGCCGAGCTCGAACTCATTTTTTAGATCCGTTTTAATTTCAGAGCGAGTTTGAACATTAGTAAACTCAGTCCTTTAAAAGCCTAGCCCGCTTAAAATATTTTTTAAATATATATATGTACATATAAGGACAAAAGAGCACACATAAATCAAATAACTATCATGTTTTCAAGACACAAAAGCAATACAAATTTGACGATTCGTGCCATTTCAAATCAACCAATCAAAGAGAAGCAAGTGTCCCACTCACTCTTTCCTCTCTCACTCAAATCACTCTCTCTTCCCTCTCTCTCTCTCTCTCGCTCACTCCCTCTCTCTCTCTTTCCCTCTCTGTTTCATGGACTATGTAATTTTGGGAGAGTAGAAGATTCACTAGCCAATATGTCACATACCCACCTACACCTGTCATGTATACCCTTTATTTGTTCGCCATTGTAACTCATCTCTCTCTCTCTCTCTCCACCGACTTCAATTTGGTTCGTTGATTCCTATTATATGATTTGGTTCTCTCTCTCTCTCTCTTTCGGACTAGGACCTTCATCGTTTCCATCATCATTAAGCGACAAACATCAAAAAGTTTGTTTCCATTAGAGGGTAGGGAAGTACAATCAGAATCTATGCCAATTTCATCATCGAGATTTGACTCCTCCGCCACTCAATGACGCTTCTAAGAGGTCTTATGGAGGATTCTCTGACGATGTCCCCTTTCCTTTCTCACTCTGTCACTCACTCTCACTCTTTCTTCCCTCTCTCACTTTCTCTTTCCTCTTCGTCCTTCATCTCTCTCTTGCCTTTTTTTTTTTTTTGTTAAATCAAGATCGGACCTAGCCCAAAATAGGCCAAGGCTCTTTTCATTTTTTAGGCCGAGCTCGAGCCTGATTTTTTTGAGTTTTCTTGACTTGGATTCAGGCCTATGAAATTTTAAACGGACTTAGCCTGAGTTTTGCAAAGCTCAGCTCAGAAAAGCTCATTGTCAGGCCTAATGATAACGTGTGAGTAGATAACTAATTATCATAAAAATTAGTTATCTTTTTAAAATATGATGTGTTTAATTTGAACTTGTTTGGTTGGAATGCAAGGACCTCATGGAATCGAATACCTACCGAACCCAGAAACCTTTTGGGATTTGATGCATAGACCGATCATGGATCGCAACTTCCCGCCAGTGTTTTGAAAGACTGACCGAATCAGACCAATCGATCTGATCGAGAACCGAACCAGTAGTTGGTTTGGATTTTTTTTCACAAAATCAGATTTTGAAAAACCAATCAAACTCGGTCAAAATTTGGGTTGGATTGGCCGGTCTAACTTAATTTTTTTTTTTTTTTAAGCATAAAATATTAGTGAAAAAATGTAACCACTCATGTTCAAACCCAAGCCCAAGAGGAAGGCATAGTTAACTTTCACCACCAGACCCAGATAGTTGTTGATTGGAAACATAATAATTTATATTTATTAATAATTTTATGATAATTTCATCCTTATCTAATCTGATCGATTTAAGCTGATGATCTGGTCTTTTGACGCGAATGGTTTGTATTCCGATCCAGAGCCTCAAAACACTGCTTCCGGCAAAGATTTTGGAAAAGACAGGTCAATTTTCACAAAAGGACACGAAATATGTCAATAAAATGGGGTAATTTTGTAAATTGGCGAAAGATGGAGACCCGTACTGGAATGAAATTACAGATTACACCCTTAATGTAAATTTGCAAAAGATTTTAACGGGGAGGATTTTCTCGAAGCCCAAGCGGTCTTCACTTAACCATAGTTCCTGTATCGTGTGCTTTGCTTGTGTTTTTGGTGTTTTGCGTTTTTCTTTGCAGTCGTAGGGTTGCAGCAGATAAAGGCCAACATCGCTCCCCCCCTCTCTCTCGCAGCCCTTGAAGCTAAAACCTCACCTCTCTCTCTATCTCTCTCTCTCCCTCTCTCTCCCCCAGAAGTGGTGCAGAAATGGGCGCTTCACTGCCTCCCAAAGAGGCCAATCTATTCAAAGTGATTGTGGTAAGCCCCACCGATTCTTTTGCCCCTCCTCTATTTACTTAGGGTTTTGTTCGATTATTCAATTGATGCGCTCCTAGTACTTACTTAGTTCTTTATTGAAAAACCCTAACTTTGCTTCAGTTTTGTTCAATGTGTTTGTTAAAAGTTCTGTGAGAAATGATTAATTCGAGTAGTTAATTAGTGAGTTTTAATGGAGTTTTCGAGTGCCCAGATTAATAAAGTGACTCTTTCCGTAGTGGCTTTGTTATTGTATTCTGGGGTTGGGCGAAATTAAGTTTCTTAATGCAGGAATCGATTATTATCGCCCCATCCTTTGTACTAGGTCTTAGGACTTGAAACTAGGTCAGAGGATCATAAGAAGATATTTATCAAAATTGAATTTGATCTTGGTTTTTATATGTATCGGATTTGGTAACTTCTGCGAATTGAGTTTATAAATGCGGTAGAAGTCATTCTTTACCTTCCCATTTTCTCTTCTAAGTCTTCGGACTGGAAACTAGGTTATAGGTCCCGAATAAAATAGACTTTGTTGTGGGCCAGTATAGAGAGTGAATCAAGGAATGCAACGACGACCTGCTTTTGTGGAGTGTCTTCTGCAATTAAATTAGATGATGCCTCAGATACTTAAAAGATAATTTAAAACTATATGAGGATGGATTGGTGAAATTTGATGGATGTATGAAGGCCTTGAAATAAACAATGGCTTAGGGAATTAGGTTAAAAGCTGAACATATGTAATAGAAGTTTGTAGGGAAAAATAAGGAAAGAAAATAATGTATCTTTGAAGATAGGAATTACTGCTGACACTAAATTCTGTTGAGACTTAAGAGTCATTGCTTTATAGAGCTCAGTAGATTCATCTCTCTCTCTCTCTCTCTCCCCCTCCCTCCCTCCCTCCTTCACCCCCTCTCCCTCTATTTTTGTTTTTGTTTACTATTACCGACTAGGGCCGTTTTAAGATTGAAATAAAACATATATATGGATATACTGTCAAAAGTGCTTTGTGTATGAACTCCATAAGCAATTGGATAAATATTTTACTCTTCTTTTTGGGTGTTTCTTACTCTTCTTTTGATGGCTTGAGGGAACAACTTTTGTCCCTTTTTAGCAAATATTTTTAATAGCTTTTGCTGCACAATGGTTGTGAGGTAACTTTAGTTCCACATTTATCATATTTATGATGGAAATAATGTCAACTAAAACTTCATTCATTTACTTATATCTAAAATGCGACAAGAACCTTTGAACTTTTGGTCATATTTGTTAAGGTATTACCAAAGCTTGGATACTAACTATGGTCCTAGGGAAGGCAATATTGAATGCTAGTGGCCTTTTGACCATGTTTGAGCAATGGTACCACAAAAGACCAAACACTACCAGAACAAGATGAGAAAAAAATTAAGATATTGGATAAAGGAAGGGAGATAATTTAGGAAGCCTACGATTGCTAATGGAATAACGAATCATAGGACATCTGTGTGCAAAAGTTAAGGGAGGATCTTATTATGACAGTGGTTGCTTGCTGTCCAAAAGAACTTTTATTTATTTATTTTTTGGGGGAGGGGTTAATGGCTAAAATGAGTGGGTTTTAATTAACTGCACAATGAAGAAAGATTTCATGTTTGAGATTCTCTTTTTTGGTGAGTATACTTGCTCTAATACCTGTTGTAGCATGAAGATAAATAGCTGGATTTCACTTCTTGTGTTCATGTGGGAATTACTAGCAAATAATTTTAATAGTTACCTCCTATTATTCTTGATAATCTATTCAATTTGAGAATTTGACTTCTACTTTATTTTTTGCAGAAATCCTATGAAACCAAGCAGTACAAAAAGGGACTTAAGGCAGCAGATGCCATATTGAAAAAATTTCCAGATCATGGAGGTAAAAGTGAAATTATGAAAATGCCATGAAGGTTTTTTCATTCTCTGTAATCTATCATGCAAAGTGCCGTAACAAGATTGAAAGCTCAAGTTTATAACAAACAATAAGCTGGTTACATGTTCAGTGCTATCTTATGAAAATATTGCAATGCTAATCATCTTTTCAGCCATAGCATGCCAGTGCTATGGCTCACAGCATTTCTGCTCTCCTTGATCATATTTCATTGGTATTAGTTGTCTTTTTCTTTTGATGGAAATTAGCTGATAAGTTAGTACTTTTGGCTAAATGCTATCACAGTTGATGGAGAGCTGGTTTGTTTTTTTTTTTTTTTTTTTGATTTTTGTTACGGGAGTTCTCATTATTATTATCATCACCTCCATTAACCTTATGCTACCATGCTGCTTGAAATCTTAGACGTAGATATATTTTTTTTCTTAACTGAATTTATGATATCATTTGACAAGGGGAAAACCTATTTTACTTGTAGTTGTTTCTGTTGAAGAAAATGTATAATTTATCTTCATTATTATAAATTTTCCTTGATTTTTGACTTTTCTTTGTCTTTGTTCCCTTTCATCTACTAGAAACTTTGTCCATGAAGGGCTTGACTTTAAATTGCTTGGATCGTAAGTCAGAAGCATATGAACTTGTTCGGCTAGGACTGAAGGTATCGTTATCCTTTTCAAGTAAAGAGATATACGAATTTTGCTTGATTTTTCAAAGTTAGCTTACATTTTTGTCTTAATACAGAATGACTTGAAAAGTCATGTTTGCTGGCATGTATATGGTCTTCTGTATCGATCGGATAGAGAATACAGGGAGGCAATTAAGTGCTACCGAAATGCCTTGAGGATTGATCCAGACAACATTGAAATACTTCGTGATCTGTCGCTTTTACAAGTATGTATTGTTATTTGCATGCTTTTTCTTTTTTGTAGATAAGTTGTTGACAATAATTATAATTTATAGAAAAGGTTTTTAAACATTTCTTTTTAAATTATTTATATTTGTTTGTTAATTTGTTGGTCTGGATATTTTGTTTTGTACTTTCTGATTTGAAAATGCTAGTCTTGTGGTTGCTTGTATAGGCTTGTGTGGTGATACAGACCTGGAATTTTGTCTTTTTATTTTTAAATTTAAATTGAGTGTCACAACTTTTTCCTGCCAATCTGACTACAAGACAAATCACAATTGAGATCTAAAGGAAATTAGTCCGATTGATATTTTTGAGAGGGATGGGAGGGATGGTTCCAAGGAGGTAAAGTGAAGCATGGATGTGAAAAAGGAGCTTTCTCATGGTATAAATCTTGAAGAAACCTTGTGGCATCAAAAGTCTTGCATTCGTTGGTTAAAAGAGGGAGATAAAAGCATGAAGATTTTTTGTCTTTTTGATCATGTTTTGTGCATACATCTTTTTTCCAATTTTTAGGATGCCGTTTTCATTACCGCTTTAGGATCTATTTTCTGATGATTTACAAAATGCATAGATCTTTGTGCTGATGGGTGTGTGAGATGAATAGACAAGGGAAAAGCTTGTTCATCTTAGCACTCTCTCCATTTTTTGATTGGTGTGGAGAGGAAGGAATAGGAAAATTTCTTACGGGCTTAAGAAACCTTTTGGTATTTTTTGTGCCGAGTGACAGTAACTTATTGGTTCTGATCAAAGTCTTTTTCGTCTTTCGTTGCTGCTGCTTTGCTTATGGTCTCAAACACTAAAAAAATGTCACCGTGGTTATGTTTGGTGCTTCCTTCATGCTAGACTTCTAAGTGAGGACATTTCTGAGGTATGGAAGCCCATCAAGACGATACTTCCATCCAATACTTTTTCTCCCAGAAGTTATACAAAAATAATTCTCTCCTAGAAGTTCAAATATGATGTTTTTCACCTCTTGGATTTGTTCTGTTCGTAAGAATTCAATTTATGTGAGTCAACTGCTGCATTTGTGATTTTACTCTTTGTATCCTCTGTCTATGATTTATAAGTAATGTTCGTTTTCCGGATTACATGGCATAAGCTCTTCGGCTAATAGTCTCTATTGGACTGACAATACAGGCACAGATGCGAGACTTGACCGGATTTGTCGAGACAAGACAACAACTTCTAACTTTGAAGCCAAATCATCGTATGAACTGGATTGGTTTTGCTGTTGCCCATCACTTGAACTCAAAGTATGTTTTGATATTTGGATGTGGGGGATCCACTTCTTTGATTTTACATGTTGTTTCTGTATCTTTTGCTTTAATGTGGTTTGTTTCCTTCACATGCTTATCTTATTAATTGGATGAGGAAAATGAAAAAGAGAATAATTTGTTTGGCATTTGTGGTAATTCAAGTGCGCTTAGTGTCAAAAAGAATCTTTTAGTTGCACTCTATCCTGAAATAAAAACCTTCTTTGCATATGTTCGAGGGTTAGTACTAATAAAATGAAGATTTGAAGTTTTAGAAAAATTAGTTTGCTAGCTGATTTTTTTGATTTTATAATCATGAAGATGCTAATATTAGTAAGTACTCTTGACATAAAGGTGCTTTTGAAGCACAACCTGTTACAAAACACTTGGAGAAATTAAGATAATAACATGCTAGGGACATTAAAGATGCTACTGTTTAAATAAAGGCATTTTTTTTCTTTGTTTTGTTTTTAATTCTCAAATATGCAGTTAGCAAGTTAAAAATTTTTAAGTAATTTAATTAAATTGCAAGTAAAAATTAAACTCATAATTAATGAGAATGTGAAAATAGGTTTAGCCGAGGGATAAATGCCCGTTCCTCTCATATCTCCCGTCTTAAGAAAACGCCTGCTGAGGCTTATTTATGTTCTCCAATATTGGCATATCGGGAGAAAAGGGAACAGAGGAGGCTGTGATATCTGCTCTCGGATACTGTAAAGGAAAAAGAATCACAGAAATGAAGTGGGAGAGAACCTCTGGTTTTGGGACAGCAACAAACTTAACTAGATTGTCCTTATCCACCAGAAGTTGAACTCTCTCTATCTGCTCCAGTTCCCCCCCCCCCAAAAAAAAAAAAAGAGAAGCAAACCTGTGCTACAGAAAACCCTCTTAATTTACTTGTAATATGTGTGGATGACAACTTGCAACTAGTAAAATATTTATTCAGGTTCTACATAGAATAGCCCTTTCTCTCTTAGTCTGTGGTCAACAGCTGTTGAGTTTTAAGTTATGTTGCACCAACACTTCCATTTCCAACACATTTTTGGACACCACTTGTACAACCGGAGGCACGTGTTGGAAACAGTTTGGCCGTGTTCACCTTTATAATATTTTGCTTTATACTGGACCCTTATACGATACTTGCTGGACACTTAAAATTCACATTAGAGGCACAATAATTCACATGTGTGCAAAGTTAGAAACCGAAAAACTTAATAGGGAGTAGCATAAAACTTGAAATAAAGTTACAATATAAAATGATGGCATAAAGTGTCTTGCAATAATAGGAAGTTTATACTCGTGCACTCATATACTATATATATAACTCTAAAATCTAAAAGTCCTGTCATGTATTATTATATTTGACTGTGTAGTCGAGTCATGTCCATGCTTCATAGCTTTGAGTTTATGAATTCATTTAATCTCTCAATTTCGACTTTGCAATATTATGTGTACCAGTTGCCATTGTGGATATGTCGCAACTGGCTGTGCCCTTTTCTTGGTTCTTTGTCCGTGGTTGTGTGCTTTGGCTCAAGTAGTCATGACTTGATCCAAATATTATGCAGCAAGGGTAATCCTCAGGGTGACACTCTTTGGAGGTTGCTATGATGGTCGCTCTTCACCCTCTTTGTCTAGAAAGAAAAGAAGTCAACATTTTGGAAGAAGGAAGGTTTTGATTTGGTGTTATGCAATGTCAACCAAGATGTTATTCTTGGTCAAAACAGGCATTTTGTTTGAGTGAAATATTAGGCTTTACCCTTTTGTAAAAACATGGAGGTTAAATTTGCGTGACAGTCCTTAAGTTCAAGTTTCATTTGAACCTGCAAACTCTTGATTGTATATTGGGATTGGTCCTTGGCCATCCCAATTTGGTATATTTTTAAGTTCTATATTATTTTGAATTTATCTTTCTCCAACTTCCTTTCAGTGATTTGCTTTCGAGCTGCAACGTGGCTCTGGTTTTCTTTGAAATCATCAATTCACATCTGAAATCTTGTCTTCTATTTTGATTTAACATGCTAAATCATAATGTTGGATGAAACACTGTGTAGCAGGTATTGTACAGTATTTTTACATCAGTTACTTACCTTCTGTTTTCTGTATGTGATAGTGCATCCAAAGCAGTTGAAATTCTTGAAGCGTATGAAGGGACACTTGAAGATGATTATCCTCCAGATAATGAACGCTGTGAGCATGGGGAAATGCTTTTGTATAAGGTAATTCTTGCATGAAGCTGAAAGCGAACAATTCTCTTTTGCATAAAGATCCTATTACTATTAAACAATGTTCAATAATCTCTTTCTTGGGCTTTTCCTCTGTTGTGTATCTGAATTTGATTCTGTATCCTTGCTTTTATAGTAAAGATGGGTTCTCATCTTCTGTTGTAATGACATATATGAGTAAATAATAGGCATGATCACCAGGGATTAGCGTAGTGGTCATCTAAAGGGGAACCAATTCTACAAGGTATAAGTAGGTTGGCAATCACTTCTCTCAGTACCGCCTTAGAGTGAATTTCCATAAACTGGCAAGAGCATGTGCTTGTAAGTTGAATTACAATAGTTGAAATTCAAGTTTATCTTACTATCTTTCCACTGATTCCCACTTCCCCAGTCGAGTGGAAATAAAAATCTGATTATGAAAAGCTTGGGCAATTTATGAATTGGAGGATTTGGGCTTGAATTAGGTAAAGTTGAATATCAGATCATAGCTTTAAAACTCCTTATTTTTTGTAGATGAAAATATTTATGTCGATAACATGTTTTTGGTGAAAAAAATGATGTCTTGTAGATTTTTGGTATTAGAATTAGATTGATTATTATTATTATTATTTTTAAATATTTTACATTGTAATGTGATGCCTACATGCTAGGTGATTTTGAGTGTTGTATTTTCTCATGCAAAATTATGTTCTTCTCTTACTAGGAAAGTGGTGATAACTTGTGAGATATATTATTTTCTTACTAGCAAAATAGATCAAATAATTTGCAAATTAGTAAAATAATACTGGGTGGGAGTTTAACAACTCAGCACAGGTTAATGGTATTAGATCTAGGTGTTAGGAGTTGGAAAAAGAACTTCTATAGAATTGCAATACAACCATCAATGTTGTTGAATTATTATATAATATATATGACAAATATATACACACACATATATAAAATGAATATAACGGAGATGAAAATGTTAGCATGGATGATTGGAGTAACAAGAAAAGACAAAATTAGAAACGAGCATGTTGGTTGGAGTAATAAGAAAAGACAAAATTAGAACGAGCATGTTGGTTTAAGAGAAGGTCCAAACATCGATCAGATGAGAGAAAATACATTAACATAGTTTGAGCATGTTGAAATAAAGGCCACCTAATGCTCTTGTTGAGACCACTTAATGCTCTTGTTAGAAAGAGTGATAGTATACATGTCAAATGTGCATTTTAATACAGTTGAATGAAAAAGACGGATTCATATAGCTAACCCCAACCATGTTAGGATAGAAGTTTAGCTGAGATGAGAAACATGTGGTCTTTTAGAAACTCCTGTGAATAAAATCACATCTAAAACCCCCATTAAAATGTGGGAGAATTTGTCTAGTAACATGCTTTGAAATATTTGGTGCATTTTGTCACCTCAGATGTTTTTCCTCCACTGTCCGAAATATTAAAGTTGTTTTATGTTTCTACTTAGCTCTCCATTGAGAGTCAAGCGCCATTGTTATAAAATCCTGGCCTTGCTCATTTTTATGATTAATACTGCAGTCCTCCACATTCATGATTTTGCTAGCCCAAGGATCCCATTTGAAATCTTCCCCTTCTCTGATTAGCTCTTAACCATTCAAGAAATATCTTATCTAAAACCAGCCTTTCTCACTTCAATCAGCGAAATAAATCTTCAATTCTCGTTCCTTTCCACACCACAATATAAAATTTCTTTATTGAGATCTCATATATATATATATATAGATATATATATTTTTTTGACCCATTGCCTCTCCCCTTTCTCATTCCGAATGTATAAGAACAGGCTCTAGACCATCGTCCTGCATATTAGAAAATTGATTTCTTCCAAATTCTCAAAACATACCTATTATCCATCATAATTCAAAAGGGAAATCGAAAGACCTCCTCTTATATAGTTACAAAAATTTTGTTGAACAACTTATTGTCTGTTCAAGTGGGACAGCCACTTTTCATAGTGCTTTAGGTCCTTTTTGTTGTATGGCTA
This sequence comes from Dillenia turbinata, assembly GCA_037126225.1. Classification (NCBI taxonomy): domain Eukaryota; kingdom Viridiplantae; phylum Streptophyta; class Magnoliopsida; order Dilleniales; family Dilleniaceae; genus Dillenia; species Dillenia turbinata. The sequence continues at coordinate 16,233,149 of JBAMMX010000028.1, forward strand.
TTGGCCATCCTCATGTCGTTTTTGTTACATACTTAATGCCCATTGCTCTGTTATAGTTTGTTCCTTGATAATTTTAACTTCATGTTCCACAATGTCAGTTACATGGGTATCCCTTCTCTCATGCTTGAAGACTTACTCTTTTTTTTGGGGTAATATTCTCATGATAGTTTTAATCATTCTCTAACTTTTAAGTTCTTTTGTTCTTTATTCTCCTACCAAACATCATGCAACAAATGATTCTTCATACTTTTCACCCGAATCTTTCTGATAATGTTACCTTTGCACATGCTAGAGATGAGGCTTTCGTGGTTCAAATTGCTGTTGAAATGAAAATAAAAACTGCAGCCATATTATGATTAACACTGTGTTGTCAAAAGTTGAACATATAATAGATATGTGCTGGATCACATTCGTGTAATGCAAATGCTATGATGTCAACATCATGAGCAGTCTCTGGCTAAAAATACTATGGCTTTCTGAAACATGATTGTTAAGCCAGTGTATATCCTGTTGGATTTTAAAAATTGAGTTGCCTTGATAACATGCTGAAAAAGGTTTCTTATATCTTATGAAAGATCTTCTCTTGCTATTAATGATTCCATCTTCTTGAGCTTTGGCTAATCTCCATTATGATTCTTGATGCTAATTTAGCAAATAAAAAGTCTATGGTGACTGCCATGTAGTTGTATTCATCGTAATTAGTTGTAATGAGGACATATCCTGTATCTATTTATCCTGGGGGCATAGCTTTGTTGTCCACTACATGATGTTATTACCATTATACTCATTTTATTAGTGTGATAAATGATAAGGAGAAATTCTACGGATGAAGTTCAGTACTTTATATCCATTGCAAACTGTGCTTGGTGTTATTGATTAGGTTTTTGCGTAATGATAAACTTCATTGCGTTTAGTAAATTCTCATCTTCTTTTACAGAACTAATTGAAATGATATTCTCATCCAGATTTCTCTATTAGAGGAATGTGGATTTTTTGACAGGGCTTTAGATGAGTTGTACAAGAAGGAGCCAAAAATTGTAAGTGTTTGTTCTTGGAATTTTGACATGTAGGACTCTTGGGGTGTTCATCTCAGGTGCTGGAATCTTTTCCTTGTTCATTATGTTCTAGGTCGATAAATTGGCTTACAAGGAACAGGAAGTTTCTCTCTTAGTGAAACTTGGACGCCCAGAAGATGGTGAAAAGTTATCTGCTGCTTACAAGGCTTTGCTTTCAATGAATCCTGACAACTACAGGTATATTTGTCTGCCATCTAACAAAAAAATCTTGGCTCTTTAGGAAGACTTGTGGGTGGTGTTTTACTGGTAGTTGGTCTGCCTCGGTGGCATGAATTTTCTATTTATTCTACTTTGTTGTTGCTGAGTTTGGGAATTTGTTCTTCATGGTTACATGCTTCCATGAATCTTCACCATCTACATAATTTAAGATTTGGATGATGCTGAAAGGGAGCTAAAAGATAGAGATTGTTAGGAGGTAATATCTTGCACCAAGTGTTCGGAAATAAGTGTCTTTGTATCATGTCCCCCTTGGGCATGGTTGTTAGACAAGACACCATATAACACTTTGTTGTGGAAAATTCTTATACCTTTTCCTTGTGACTGTATCCGTGTTGTATTGCATTTTATATCCGCATCGGTGCTTCATAAAGAGCTAGACAGAGTACTTGGATGGTTATATGCAGCATAGTCTTAGTTATGATTTGATGCCATTGTTTTGGATGGTATTGGCAAAATCAATGATCTGATTACTATGGAGTTTGAGTTTTTGGGTGTATCAAGGAGGCTAAGTTACCATGGCAAAGTGTCAAAGTGTCTCTTTTGGTGCATATGTTGGAAAAAATGGAGTTGAAGGGATTGTATAAATTGATCCATGCATTTCTATTTCTTGTTGGACAAGTTTGATGCAGTTTTATGGTCTCTGTGACAGAAGTATTCAAAATTTTCTGCTGATATGAAGCAGATAGTCTGCCCCTTTTGGTGCCCCATTCTCTGCCCCCTTCACGGCATTCGTTAATATTGTATTTTTGCCAATTTTAATCAACATTTTTTTTAAATCTGATTTTCTGAACTAAACTTTTTTATTATTAAAAAGGTAACCTAATATAAAATGGAAAGAAATCTTATCAGGTGTTTCTATAACAAAAATCTCAATAAATTAGGAGACTAGTTTAGTGAAAATATAAACTACTTCATCTTAATCAATTACTGTTTCAGAATTATATCTCATGATCTTTGAATTTTAACCTTTTTTGATTGGACTATGAAAGCATTCATTTTATGCTTCTAATTAATTAGATAGAATTTTTTGGTACATCCGCCAATACCATTTGTTTAGGCAATACTAATAATTTTTACTTCTGGAGAGCACGATTCATTCATGCTCCAAGCAAATATCACCCTACTTCACTTTATATGTTCAATGTTTTTATCCTTATTTCCCTATTCTACTTTTTTTTTTCCTTTCCCAAAATTATCATTTTGTTGGAAGTTATGTTTGTATTGGACCAAACTCAATAAAGTCCTAAAAATAATTTTAATAGCTCTGGAGTTTTGACATGGAGTTTGCTCCCCTCCTCTCCTCAGTTGAAGTCTCGGGCTTTCTACTTGGTTGAAAGATTAATTGTTTAATGAATAATCCCATATAAATGAGTGTATCTGAATTGTCCAAAGAAAAAAAAAATACTTGGACAGTTTTTATAGAATGACTAAAATAAATAAACAAACAAAATAATAGTAGTTTCATATTTTGTACACTTTTAGCTAATCCAAACTTAAGTTGTATAAATTTAAATGTTGATAGTTAGAATAAAAAAAATTTAAGACCACACATTCAAAATTTGTTTAGTGTGCATGATTCATAAACTGTTGTGTGTGCTTTAGTGTACATTAAAAAGTAGTGCTAAAATTCCTATTACTATTAACAAAAAGTAATTATGATTTATAAATTTGTCTGCAGTGCATGATTTATAAACCATTATGTGTGCTTTAGTCTACATTAAAAAATTTTAACCCCACACATTCAAGACTTTTCTACTGTGCATGACCTATAATTTATTCTATGCGCGTTGTGTGCATTAAAAAATGAATTGATTAAAATAAACTAGTTTATTTTTGTAGTAAATTAATTTCCTAACTTATTGAGATTTTATTATAAAAATATCTAATAAGATTTGTTTCCATTTTATATTGGAGTACATTTTTTAATAATAAGAAAGTTTATGTTAGAATATTAGATTTAAAAAATAATTTTTAAAATTGGCAAGAAATAATATTAACCAAAAGATGAATGGAGCAGAGAACAGGATGCCAAAAGGAGGCAGTAGACGATCTGCGTTCGGTAGATGTAAAGTGGATTCAGGATGATTCCCTTTTAGGATCTCTTTCTTGGCTCATTTATTTGTTGATTTCATTCTTTAAGTGGATTACTCATTCTCTTTCCTGCTACATTTTTCTCTCTTTATTTTTGAATCCTTCTCTTTTGATAAAAATTATCATCGTTGCAATAGTAATGGAGACTAATACCTAATCAAAATTTCCTATAGTTCTACTGCATCAGTTTCAAGATTAAGTTACCGCATCACTTAGGAGATTGAAGTGTTGGATTTGTCTTCTCCCTCTCCCTCTCTCTCTCTGTGACAAACATATGTGTGTTTCTTTTCCTTTCTTTTACAGCTATTATGAAGGCATGCAAAAGAGTGTTGGACTGTTTTCTGAAAGTGATCAATATTCTTCTGACCAAATTGAGCAATTAGAGATCTTGTACAAATCACTCGAGCAGCTGTACACCTGGTCAACAGCTGTTAAGGTGAGATTTAACATTGTGCCACTTCTTTTTCATTATCTTTTGTTATTTCCCTTATTGTCTGATTGATGTTTCTGAAGACCAACTAATTGCAAATGCATTCTCTATTATTATCTTAGAAGTAATCCCGATCCTTCTTAGCAAGTACATATATGAAGCATTTTATGGGGCTTCTATTTTTTCATCAGGGCCATATATTTATGGGCAGTGGTAGATGAAGGTGTGAGGTTTATTACGTGAAGCTCGTTGAAGATAGCTTGAAATCAGTGTATTTTCCTGAATTTAGTGACCGCTTGCATTTAAAAGTAATGGTCATCTTACGCTTAAAGCATCCTGTAAACACATTTTTATAAGGTAGAGGTAGTATCCAAGAATCGAACCCAGGATCTCATTAAGTATAATGCTTCTGGAAAATAATTTAGAGGTTTTTAATGAGGTTTATAGAATTGAGATGGGGAAGGCTGCTAATGAATGTGATAAATTAATAAATGGATGTGGTACTATCTTCCTCCTCGGGGATCTCATTCTGTGGATCTTGTGTTTGGCCTTAAATCAATGACCGCTGTGGTTGAAAATTTGTCAAAGTACCCTTTGTGCTTTATTCTGTTAGAAAAATTAGTCTTGTTGACAAATTCACTTATTTGAAGTCAATTAGCTTCTCATTTCGTAAATATAAGTAATGCCCACTTTGCAGTTTTCTATTAATAAAAGCTGTCCTTTCTTGAGAGCTTTTGATGGCTAACACTGATTTTAGTGTGGAGGATGAATATGGCCAACTTCGACAAATATTCAGCAAAGGGCTGTAAAGTGTTTTTAGGCCAAATCATGCAATGAGACCATGTGGAATTCTCTCTCATCCTATCTATAACTTTCATCTATATGTAAGTGCTCAAATGGTGAATCTACATTTTGAAATTAGTACGATCATGTCACTTGGTGCTTATGCATATTTCCTGGCAGATAGTCCATATAGTTTCTTTGTAAAGAAGTGAAGGAAAAAGTTCTACCAAAGTTAAGGCTTTTACTTGTTTATGGTGCTTAACACGATCAATACAAATAATTTGTTAATTGTTGTAAAAGAAAGAGTGTTTTAAAGCTATCTCTTTGGATGCTTGTGTCATGTGTTACAATGATCCTGAAATTAGAGAGTACCTATTTTTTCATCGTTTTATTGCATGGACAATGTGGAACCGCCTTTTGTGTTGTGTGGCAAGGAATAAGTTTCTCCTTGAAGCATGCTTTTAAAAAATTTTAGTGGTTTTGGAGGGTGGAAAGATGTTTTTTCGCTTTAGAGGATGGATGCTCTTGTGATTATTGTTTGCGTATTTGGAGGGAGTAGAATGCTAGAATTTTTTGGAAATAAGTTTCTCCTATAAGCATGCTTTTAACAAATTTTAGTGGTTTTAGTGGGTGGAAAGATGTTTTTTTCACTTTAGTGGATGGATGCTCTTGTGGTTATTGTTTGGTGTATTTGGAGGGAGTAGAATGCTAGAATATTTTGAAAATCTGAATATTGGTGCCCCTCTTCTTTGGGTCAAGATTGTTTTTTACACTTCCTGTAGACATTAGGGTTTGAAGGAGTTGATGAGGGATGAGAATGCAGTTCTTTACTGGGTTCTCTTTTTCTTTATTTTCTTTTGCTTCTAAGGACTTATCCTGTAGCTTTATGTACCTTTTTAATACATCTAATACAAATCTTTTTTCTATCCATGAAAAAAAATGGTCTAGTTATTTGGTTGCAGAAAACTGGAACTTTGTGGGATATGTGTATATATATTTCTAGCTGAGATTGCATTTTCTTGTTTCCTGTGGATATTTCCTTTGTCAACTTCCCTTTACCTAGTTTTCTTGAAATTTTTTGGGCTGACGTGCTGCTGCTAATTCCCTGTTTGCATTCACTATCTTTTACAGCTAATTTATGTTATTTTTATTTTTTGAATGAAAAGTGTTAAAATTTATCTTGTATAATGGCATAGCATATAGAACTGGAATTACCAAGGAGAATATTGCAGAAGATAATTAACCAGGAGTCATTTGTGATGCTAAAATACAACACTGTCTGATCCCCTGTGCCTTAATCATGGTTGTTGCTAGATTGCTCCAAGTTGATATTCATCATTCAGTTAAAGTCTGACTTGTCGGTAGAGTTCATCGGTAGGAAACTTTTTTATTTTTTGAATTATAGGATGAATTATAAAACTTACATCTAACTTGTGCCTCTATCTAGAGAATACCACTTGATTTTCTGAATGGAGAAAAGTTCCGGTCTGCCGCGGATGCCTATATTAGACCACTTCTTACCAAGGTATTTGCAATCCTGTGCTTCTGTTACATTTATTGGTTTACGTACATATATCTGAGAAAACTTATATTTTCTCTTTCTGGGGTTCAGGGGGTTCCTTCATTGTTCTCTGATCTTTCTCCTTTATACAACCACCCTGGAAAGGTCAGCTGGTTCTTTCCTTCATCCAACTAGCAATATTAAATTGTCTGTTTGATTTCTTACTACTTCTTTGTCCTTAAATCTTTTGTACAGGCAGACATTTTGGAACAACTGATTCTTGATTTAGAGCAGTCGCTTAGGAAAACTGGGTGTTACCCGGGAAGGTAACACCTATTTGCTATTGGCAGTTGCTCGTTATTGTATTCAAATTATGTTTGATTTGCCGTGGGGGTTGGGCTTATGAAAGGTAGCTAAATCCTGAAGAAGAAAAAGGTCACAAGCCATGGCATCATTTTTTTTGCCCCCCTCTTTTCTGTTCTTGTCCTGGATATCAAGTACTATCTTCTTTATGCCTTGCCTTTTAGGATATACTATGTCTTCTGCATTACAGTGGTTTCCTGCTGGTACTCTAACCTCTCAAGCTGAGCTATGTTACTAATTTTATAAATATTTTAAGCATTATTACATGGTTGAATATTTGAAAGAAAATTAAATGAAGATTGTATCTGTAAGATTTTTTGGAGAGCAGGAGTGGCATAGTACTCATGATTTCACAAGTAATAGGCACAGTGGTCAGAATCTGAAAGCTAACTGCCCATTCATGTGGTGGTTCAATTTGCATTAAAGAGGATGCTGTGAAGTTTTGTTGTCATTATGTTGACTATGAGAGTCCTGAACTTTTGACACACATTTTAAGACAGAAAAATGGAAAATTTCTCTCAAAATTTGGTCTGAGGGAGTAAACTTTATTTCTTGTTATACCGTGCAGTTGAATTTATGTGTTGCATGTGAAAATGAATTAGGATTAATTCAATGTGGTGCTGATGTGCTGCATGTGAAATACTATAAACACTCCAGAAAGTCATCTGCTAATGTCTTATGTATTGCAAGTTCATCATGCTGAATCTTGTGTTCTGATTTAACTAGTTGGATGTTTGGATTGGGGTTAAACAGTGACCCTTTTGATTGCATTCCATACTGAATGCAGGAAAGAAAAAGAGCCACCTTCAACACTTATGTGGACTTTGTTCTTATTGGCCCAGGTTTGCTGCCATTATAGTTCAACTAGTTGTCATTTTGAATATTGTTTTATTTTCTGCATTCACTTATTAAGCTTTTTCTGATCCAGCACTATCATAGACGAGGCCAATTTGATGTTGCTATTGCTAAAATTGATGAGGCTATAGCACATACTCCGACAGTCATTGATTTATATTTGGTTAAGGTCAGTTTTTCCTTTTGTGCCATTTTTTATTCTTTTGGTTGTCTGTGTGTGTGAGTTTTTATTTTAATTTTCATTTTTTTGGCACTCATTACTTGATGCACAGTATTAGCTTCATTCTATTGGCCCCCTCATTTTGGTAGTCTACTTTCTGTTTATTCTTCTTTTTCTTATTATTATTTTCTCAGTATCTATTCTTTGATTTGTTTAGTTGTAGTTGTTAATTAAAAACCTTTTCTGAATGTTTGGTGGTGTTTTTTTTTGTTTCATTTTTAGAATACAGTTTGTACTTTATTTATTTATTTATTTTATGTATTGTTATCTGAATAAATCTGTCACGATCGATCCCGAACCCGGATAAAGGAGTAGGGTTGCGGTAGACTGACAACTAGTGTAAAACCTTTTGTCAAATTAAAAATGAGAGACAAATATAGGAAAAAGTTTGGGGCGTTTCTCCCTCAACGACGTGCTGCATCAGATTCTAGGTGTAGTGGCAAATTATCAATGGACATTATGGTGTAGGTAAATAAGATAGTCCATGAAGATAGAATTCGTTTAGCAACTTGGAACATAGGAACATAAGATTTCTGATCGGAAAGTTAGGGGAGAGAGGAAAAGTAATGAGTAGAAGAAAAATTAATATCATGTCTCTCTAAAAAACTAAGTGGGTGGGAGAGAAGGCTAAAATAATAGTCTTATGGTCATAAGTTTTGATATACGGGTAAGGATAGGACTAAGAATAGGGTGAGAGTAATTGTACATAAAGCCTTCTAAGGGATCAGTAGAGATAAGAAGGAAGTGAGATAGAATTATACTTGTGAAGTTGGTAAATAGAGAAAACATAATTAATATACTTAGTGTGTATGCGTCTTAAATAGGTATAGATGCAATTAGTAAAAAACAATTTTAAGAAGATTTAGATGAATTTATACCACTCATACCTAGGGGAGAGAAGTTATTCATCGGAGGAGATCTAAATGGATATGCAGGAGAGAAAACTGAGGGATTCGAAATCATATATGGATACTTTGGCTTCGGTAGTAGAAATGAAGTGGGAGGTACCATTTTAGAGTTTGTTGTAGCGTTTGATTTGGCACTCGTAAACACCTTCAAGAAAAAATAGTCGTACATAGTTACATATAAAAGTTGATTGAATGCTAGTCAAATTTCTTCCTCATTAGGAGAGGTGATAGAATGACTTGTAAGGAATGTAAAGTTATACCGAGGGAGAGTGCAGCAACTCAGCATAGACTTTTAGTTTTAGATGTACGTGTGCCTAAAAGACAAATAGTGTCGACCATCTGTGGAGACAAGAATTAAATGGTGGAACCCAAAAGAGAAAAAAGTGACGACTTTTAGGGACAATAATTAAAGTAACAAATTGGTTTGTAAATGATGATTCAGAAACAATGTAGAAAGAGATATCTAATCATATTAAGAGTATAGGTAAAAAGTTCTTGGAGTATCAAAGGGTTGGGCACCAATAAGCAAGGAGTCGTGGTGGTGGAACAAGAAAATATAAACTGCTATTTGAATGAAAAGAGAGTGCTATAGGAATTTTAAAAGTGATCGTAGTAGTAAGGCGTATGAAAAATACAAGTGTAAAAAAAGACGTAAAAAAATTATCCATGAATCAAAGAGTAAGGTGTATAATGAATTATACAAGAGGTTGAAGACTCGAGATGGAGAAAAATCTACTGAATTGCTAAATTAAGGGAGAGGAAGGGAAAAGATTTAAATGAAATTAGATGTATTAAGAGTGAAATCAATAGTATAGTTGTAAGAAACGACAACATAAGAAAATATTGGAGGGATTATTTTGATAATTTGTTTAATGTTGAGAGTATAATAGGTATAGGAAATATTGCGATACCTGTAGAAGAGATTAATAAAGATTTTAAAAGTAAGATTCGTCCCTATGAAGTAAAGGAGACCCTAAAGAGAATGAAAAATAACCAAATCATAGAATCTGATAGCATCCTTACTGAGGTGTGGAAATGTTTGGGTGAATTCGACGTAGTAATGTTAACGATATTTTCAACAAATTTGGCAAACAAAGAAAATGTCTCAAATATGGAGAGAGAGCACACTTGTCCTACTGTATAAGAATAAAGAATAAATACAAGATTGCTCCAACTACAGAGGAATTAAACTCATGAGTCATACTATGAAATTATGAGAGAGAGTGAGCATAGATTGAGACCGGAGATAAATGTGTCTCAGAATCAATTTGGATTTATGTCAGGACGATCAACTACCGAAACAATTCACTCATTAAGATAGTTGATGGAGACATTTAGAGTACAGAAGAGAGACCTATATATGGGATTCATTGATCCAGAAAAAGCGAATGATAGGGTTCCTAGGGACGTGTTGTGGTGGGCACTGATGAAGAAAGAGATTTCTTTGAAATACATTAATCTCAATAGGGATATGTATGAAGGAGTTGTTACTAATGTAAGAACTTGCGAGGGTTGGAGCGATAGTTTCCTTATTAACATTGGGCTCCATTAAGGTTTGACATTAAGTCTCATACTTTTTACAATAGTGATAGGTGAAATCACAAAAAATATCCAAAATGAAATACCATGGTGTATGCTTTTCACAGATGATATAGTATTAGTTGATGAAACTAGAGAGTGTATTAGTATTAAATTAGAGTTATGGAGGGTCACTAGAATTCAGAGGATTTAGATTGAGCAGATCCAAAACTGAGTATATAAGATATAAATTTAGTGGCAATTATTAGGATGATGAAAAAACGATTAGGTTAGAAGGAAGAGAAGTACCAAAAAGTGAACGATTTAAATACTTTGGTTCCATCATTCAGAACGACGGCAACATAAACGAGGATGTGAACAATAGAATTCAAGCGGGTTGAATGAAATGAAGAAAGACATCCGACGTTCTTTACGATTGTACGATACCATTACATTTAAAGGGAAAATTCTATAGAATCGTAGTAAAACTAGCGTTATTGTATGGTACTAAGTATTAGGTTATTAAACAATAACAAGAGTATAAAATGGTTGTAATTGAAATGAGAATGTTTAGGTGGATGTGTGGCAAAACTAGAAAAGATAGAATTAGAAATGATGAGATACGTAATAAGTTAGGAGTTAGTTCAATTGTAAATAAGATGTGAGAGTACTATCTGAGATGATTTGGGCATGTACAGCGAAGACCGAAAGACACACCTGTTGAGAGGATCGAGAACTTAAATGTAGGAGATTTAATAAAATATAGAGGTAGACTGTTGAAAAATTGGATGCAAGTTATTTGTAAAGACATGATAGTTATGGATTTAGTTGGATGATCTTAGATAGGAATGAGTGGGGTAGGAGAATCTGCATAAATTAAGTCAACCTTTTCGTTTTTTTTTTTCCTTCTTTTATATTTGTCTCTCAAATGACTGACATCAAATTTTGGGATAAAATATTTAGGTTATTATTGTTGTTGTTGTTTGTACTTCCCGCCTTAAAGTTACTGGCAAATTTGCATGGGCTTAGTCCAAATTGTTGTCAGGGGTCTTAGAACCCTTGTCTGATGGTAGGTCACGAATCTAAGTCTTATCCCTTCTTGTTGCCTAGCAAAAAGAAAAGGAATGAGCTAGATGTATAACATTACAACCAACAAAGTTTTCATGATATATTTTTATTTGGATCCGAGTTCAAAAAATGTATCTCTATTTCTTCTGATAATATCATAATCTCAAAACAAACTATTTCAATTTATTTGAAATTCATAATGCAACAGTACACACACCATGTAAGGACTATCTACGTCATAACTCATAAGTGCAGTACTTGAAACATTTAACTCCTTTCATCACTTGCTCCATCATGCATAGACATTGGACTCATGATAATCTACAGGTTGTTGGGAGCTGAAACAAGGCGATTACCATGTAAAAAAGGCATAAAATCTTTCAGAGTCTACTCCATGCTGAAAAGGGTTATCTGTTATTTTGAGGGCCCTTGGGGGGGGGGACAGGATGAAGGACAGACAAATTTATCTGTCTCAATAAAAAACTTTAATGAAAACTAACGACCATGACTTATTCCAAAGCATAATTAGCTTGAAGTTGTGGCTTTTTACCATATGTATCTGGAAAACTGTCCATGTTTTCTACCTTCTTAACAGAAAAGCCTCTCAATTGCTTTCCCCTTCCTGTGCTACCCAATGAGTGCTCTGATAGTGTGGCCATTGCTTTCTCTTCCTGTGCTCAAGGAATAACTAGCGTTCTACATTTTTAGGGAAAAACTTAACCATGTTATTCAAGAATTTAATGCCATTACCATCTCTTAATGAGAAAATAATTTCATTCACAGAGTCCTTATTACAAAGTTCTTTATCTTGCCCTTACAACATCCAGCCACTTTCTTATGCTTAAGTTGCCCTCTTCTTGCTACCATATTGTGAGGAAATTACTCTTTCTTTATTCTCTGTGCTTCATATATGGCTCCACACTCATGATGACCATAAAACTTTTATGCATTCATGCCATGTAATATTGAATTTTTTGAGTTCTTATCCATATCAATTCAGTTTTCCTCCGTATTGATAAACAAAATTTCACAACTAAACATCCCTTCAGTTACCTTTTTTTTTTAAACACTATTTCTATGTCCTGTTTATTGCTGAATTTCGAAAATACTTGGTTTACCCTTCTCTCAGTACATGCACCAGTAAGTGAGATTCCGTCTTCTAGATGAGCAGTCCCTTATACTGTGGCCGAGACAGTTTGACATGATGTTCACTTCAGACTTTAATTGATGGGCTTGATTTGGACCATCAGTAGGTGTACTGAAAAATTGCTGATTAAGATTCTTTGAATGCTGGGTAAATCTAGTGAACCTTAATAAAAAGAAAAAATTGTAGTGTTAAGAATTTCTTCATGTGTGAGTTCTAGAAAATATTGATTTTTTTTTTGTCAGTTCTGAATTCTTAATCAGACCTATTATTTGACCACAGGGTCGCATATTGAAGCATGCGGGAGATTTGACGGCTGCTGCTGCATTAGCAGATGAAGCTAGGTGTATGGATTTGGCAGATCGCTACATTAATAGTGAATGCGTTAAAAGAATGCTGCAGGCTGATCAGGTCTGGAAGTTGCATCTTTGTCCTTGCCATCAATTTGAATAAGATTTTATATTTGTAACTTCTATTTGGGTACTTACGTTTTTCCCTTTCTGTTTCTTGTTATTGTACAATTTTTATTTGAAATATTTTGTCTTGAAGGTGAACCTGGCAGAAAGGACAGCTGTATTGTTCACTAAGGATGGGGATCAGCACAATAACCTGCATGATATGCAGTGCATGTGGTGTGTGTTTTCTGTGTGAAATGGTTTTTGGTGTTCTTTTTTCTTAAGTAATTTTATACAGAAGGAATCCTGGTTTGCTAATCCTTCCTTGTATTGTGTTTACCTGCAAGGTATGAACTTGCTTCAGGCCAAAGTTACTTCCGCCAGGGTGACCTGGGACGGGCCTTGAAAAAGTTTTTAGCTGTGGAGAAGCACTATTCTGATATTACAGAAGACCAGTTTGACTTCCATTCTTATTGCCTGAGGAAGATGACTTTGCGTGCCTACGTGGAAATGCTAAGATTTCAAGATCGATTGCATTCACATTCATATTTTCACAAAGCAGCTGCAGGAGCTATCAGGTAACTGCTTGATGTGGGCGGAGACAATTTTTAGGTTTTACCATCCTTTGATCTGCTGTTTGGTAATGAAGTTTCGTCATGTCTCTGTTGTGCTTTTTGTTAGTTTATGATATTTATCGGTATCCTTGTATTACTGTCCTTTCCTTTATTCGTTTTTGGTTTACTTTCTGGGAGGACATGTCTCTTTCACCGTGTTGGTCCCTATGCAACCAAGAAGGGGGGGTTAAATTGATTGGCTTCAAATCTAAGATTTTACTCCACTTGGTCAAACTAAATGTAATATGCAAATGCAAGTGCAAAAATAAAGAGAAGGGTTAGAGAGATCAAGCTTGGTATATAGTGGTTCGTCCTTGTACTTATGTCCACTCTTCCTGCTCAGCAAGCTAGGGTCTAGGGATAGTTAGTTTTCACTATGCACAAAGAGTTACAAACATGAGTACAATCTTCTTTTGTTGACGATTTGCACGTTCCCTTCTTGAAGATGGCTTAGTCCAACAAGGAAATAATTTTAACCTCACTCAACTAGCTTATCTACCCATAAAAGTGTTCCTCACACTCTTCCTAAGCTTATTGAAACTTTATAGCACAAATAAGCACAAAACTATATCAAAAAAACTCCAGCAGTCAATTCATAGGCTGTTCAAGTAGCCTACTTTGAGATCTAATATCTCATTCCCAACACATCAAATTTACTCTGTAAAAAATGCTGAATATTCTCAGTATATAGCACTTTAAATCTCCAGAAGTTAGCCTTCAAAACTGGTCTCGAACATGAAGATATAAGGCTGCAAAGTTGGCTCCTCAGCACATTTACTGCTGTAAAAAATCTGTTTAAGTTCGTCACTTTGTGTTTGATTTTCTCTACCAAAATTCTGCTGTTATTTTTCAAATTCAAACACCAATAATCTCCTTAAAAGTGTGGAGAATTCAAATTTCAAAAAGCTTAACTGTTGGAGAAGTTATAGGAAACAAAACCTCCTTTAAAACTCAGCTTGTAGTTTTCCAAATGATTTGAATTCAAATCACCAATTTGAACAAATTTGGGATTAAGAGTAGCTCCCAATCTACACTTAATATGCTGAGATAGGTCTTGAAATATTTTAAAAACGCAGCAGACAAAGCTGTTCTGAATTTCAACTGTTTCTACCCAGCTTTGCTTCTATCTGGTTTCTGTTCTTTTAAATTTTCACAGAAATTCTCAAACATATGTTACTTGAAAGAATAAACATTTTAAAGACCTGCACACTTGGTAAACTCATTAGTAACATATATAGGGTTTTGTTATCATCAAAATATTAGGGTCTGACAATAATTTCCTTAACACACCGTAGTTCATCTTTTTCTATCTGACTTAATACAGAATGATTGCCAATACATCAGTTCCTTGATTCATCGTGAAACTTATTGACGCACAAAATTGTTTCTTATAACTGATGCATTTTGTTGTTTGATGTTTGTTCTTACTTCCAGTTTTAAACTTTCTACCCATTTCATTCGTTTTATCGGAATGGATCTGGTTTTGCTTTTCACTTTTTTTGTATAGTTCCATATAAGCAAAATGAGTTTCAAAGAAGCACCTCATCAATGTGTATAAAAATAAGCAGAATCTGTACTTGAAGCACTTTAGTGCAGTTATCTTGGAGTCTATGATGTTGATGCTGCCAGAAGCCATAGCCCTCTTTCTTTCTAAGCTAAATAAATCTTCAAACCTGTGTGATTTCTTACTAATAGCTTTTTGACAATATGAGAGCTGATAATGATGACTTTCTTTTTGTTTGCTTTCTGACAAGTCACAAAGCTTTATCAGGTGAAGGGAGCGGTGAATACATGGAACTCTGGAAGTTTATAAATTTTTATGATTAAAAATAGCCCTTATTAATGGGCAGGGCTTTTTCCCAATTGCCGATGACCTGTGTTGGTTTGCAATGTTCCTTTTCTTTTTGTATTATTTCCAGCAGACTGGGTGGTATTTAAACGAAATTCATTGTGATTACGTTTCTCTGTATCAATGAAAGTAGTGTATTTAATATTTCATCGATCCCACATGCATGCTTGTATATATCAACATATTCTGGGTGTTGTAAATTTGATTAGTTTTGGAACCATATTGCTATCTGTGAACATTATTGTTGTTAGTAAGTATTTTGATGCTTCTTGCATGCCATAATAAGAAGAGAGTTCTTATATTTCTTTTTTTTTTTTTATTGTAGATTATTTTCTGAATTTGAATTACCTCTTTTTGTTCTTGTTCCACTGTTCTCCTACTTTAGTTCTCTTCCATTTGGCTCAACTGTCTTTATGTTCTTTTGATGATCACCTTTGATAGATTTGCGCATCCCTCAGTCTCTCTGTCTCCCTTTGGTCCATGCTCGTTTTGTCTTCCTTTTACCTTAATTTAATGTCAAAATTGTTTGAAGTTGTTGGTTTCTTGGGGCAGATGCTATATACAGTTGTATGATTCCCCTCCAAAGTCATCTGCAGAGGAAGAGGATGAGATGTCAAAGTTGCTTCCTGCACAGAAAAAGAAAATTAGGCAAAAGCAAAGAAAGGCAGAAGCCCGCGCTAAGAAAGTACAATATATTTCTCTGAGTTTGCAGGTTTGCCTTGTTAGTGTAGTTGATTTTGATCTAGTATCTTTTGTAATATCCTAGGAAGCAGAAGAAAAAAGTGAAGAATCAAGTGCCACAACAGTCTCCAAGTCTGGAAAACGGCATGTCAAAGCAGTTGACCCAGATCCACATGGGGAGAAGCTCTTGCAGGTTTAATCACTCACTGCTTTGAGCTCATGTTAAATTACTGCTCTGGATGGTTTCTGAGGTTTCTTAGAAAAGTGCCTCTTTTAGTTTGACCATGACAGGATGCCATTTCTTGATTTTTCATGTGCTTAGGTAGAAGATCCATTGTTGGAAGCTACAAAGTACTTGAAATTGCTTCAGAAAAACTCTTCAAATTCGTTGGAGACTCACTTGCTTTCATTTGAAGTAAATATGAGAAAGCAGAAGATATTGCTTGCTTTACAGGTTTCATTCTGAAATTTAAAAGGCTTCCATCTTGGCAACCATCTACATGGGATGCTCATGCCGAATTTGGGCTTTTGGGGTGTGCATAGATGAGATTAGGAACACTTTTCTTTATTGAAGCGTCTTTGGGAATTTTTAATGGTTTCCTGCATTGTCTAGTTAAAGTAAAGGATGTTGCTATTGGTCATTGAATCACATTTTCAGATTTCGAAAACCATAAGCAGTCATACTTTTTGATCAATTCAATGTCTGGAGAATTTAAATTAGGATGTCTCATGATTGAGTTGCTAATTCTCCTGCCTTCTCACCATCTGTGGATGAAAAGCACAGTAGCTTTTGCTTAATCTATATTATTCTGGAAAGCTGAATGTTGTGGTGCTAGTGCTGTTTTTCTTTTGATTCTTTGATTTTTTTTTTTTAATTTTTTAATTTTATATATATATATATATATCTTCACTTGTAGGCTGTAAAGCAATTGATGAAGTTGGGTGCTGAAAGCCCGGACTCACATAGATGTTTGGTATATCTTCTTTATCTTCTGCCTATTCTGATTTTCTTTTCCTTTTAAAATTTTCATCATAATATTCGCCACATGTAAACTGATGCAGATAAAATTCTTCCATAAAGTGGGTTCAATGGCTGCCCCGGTTTCTGACACACACAAACTTATTTGGACTGTGTTGGAGGCTGAGCGCCCTACATTCAGGTTCTTAGAAATTTTTCGTTTCATTTTGCTTAATGTTGCTATTAATAACAACAACCACTAGAGTCTTAATCCCAAAATTTGGGGTCGGCCGTTTGAGAGACAAATATAAGATAATTCGATTAAAAACACAAACAAAAAACTATCCAACTAAACTTATAATGAATTGGTCACATTAATGTTGCCATTAATGAATTGGTCAAATTATTTTGGTAGATTTAATGTGTATTTCTTTCGTTTACAGTCAATTGCATGAGAAATCGTTGATGGAGGCTAACACTGCTTTCCTTGAGAGTCATAAAGGTAATCCATGCACATTTGTATTCAACTCACTGACATGTTTAGTTTGCCAGACTCCATTTTTGTGTCTTTTGGTGTACCCCCGTCTTATATTCACATTTGTTCCCTGCAGATTCCTTGATGCATAGAGCAGCAGCAGCAGAAATGCTTTTCGTACTGGAGCCTAACAAGAAGGCTGAGGCTGTCAAACTGATCGAAGATTCATCCAACAATCTGTTCTCGACGTAATGTCTCTTGATAAACTTTGTTTGCATTGATACTTTGCTTCTGTTCGTTCATAACTTCCATAAATCTTGGAGGCTTCTGTGCTTCTTCACTTTTCAGAAATGGAGCACTTGGACCAGTCAGGGAATGGAAACTTAAAGAATGTATTGCAGTACACAAACTTCTGCAAACTATTTTGGCTGATAATGATGCAGCTTTAAGTAAGTCTGGCAAATCATCAACCACTGTTCCTTCTTGATGTTGCTTATAACTTGTACTTTGCATCTCGTGGTATTATTTCTTTTTCCATGGCACGTGCTTTTCTTGTCGTTGTCTCATTCCAAGTCTCATTAGAGGCTTTTTCTATGCTGAAATTAATTTTGGTTCATTCAATATCACAAATTCTTTGATATAGTAATTATATTGAAAAGGGGTTTTATCATATAGGGGCGAAATATGCTAATACTTAACTTTTGGTTTCAAGGATATCTTTCTTTTGTATTTCATCAATGTCCATTGCGAATGGGGCCAGCTCTGTTGATAATACTTGCTTTTCTCTGACAATGGCTATTTCTTGAAGCTAATCGATTTCCGTGTTGATAATTGAAAGACAGAGAGATTTTCCAGTGGTGGGAATTAGACTAGCTAGATGCTTAAGATAGGTCCTTTCACTAACTTGATACATAGGGCTTTAGTTGCCTAAGACTCTACAGTGCTTTGATGGTTCATAATAAACTCAATGTCATGTAGTTAAATGTTAGATTCCCCCCCCCCCCCAAAAAAAAAAAAAAAACACACCAAGATTATCAGCACGACGGGAGTAGCCTACTACCCTCTCGAAACTGCTTCCGAATGTGCATATCATTAACATATTTTCCTATTTCTACAGTCAAAGCATTTGTGAGGCCCAATTTTTCATGGAACTTCATGAATATCTGTCAGCGAGTTGGAGTTATATTTTTGCTCTTGTTTTTAGTTGATGCCCTCAGTATTCTTTCTTGAACAAGCAACTTCTCTTGATTAAATCATTTGAACGGCTTATGCCTTAAATATATCCTCTATATGCCTTATCTGATGTAGTCTTAGTGAGAATGGAGTCTTTATTATGGATGAAATATGTAGTAGTAAGACTGAACTTATTCCCTGCTGTAGGATGGAAATTGCGTTGTGCCGATTACTTTCCTTATTCAACATACTTTGGAGGTAGCCAAAGCTCTGCTCTTCCCACTGCGGCCTACAACCAGGTATCTAAGAATGCTGCTAATGGCACTGTAAACCATGCTGGAGTGAGTCAAAGTGTAGACTTCCTTGCATCAAATGGTAAACTGGAAGGTTTCAAGGACCTCACAATCTAGTTGCACTTCAAATGCGTTTTGAAGCTACCTTTGTGCTGGAAGTGATAGATCCTCAAAACCAACCTGTGGCACCAAGGTATATCGAACAGAGATCTGGTTGGCTGCTTATGCTCTTGGATGACTCCATGTTCTGATGCAATATACAGAAACCACCCTGGATAGTTGCTTCAAGATTGAAATATTTTCCTTTTGCACAAGTTCTTCCACCAGTCTGATTTGGAATGGATTTCTTCGCAAATGTGTATAATTTAACCTGTCTCTACAGTTACCAAAGTCTTTATTTGGTCGGCTTTTCTTCTGAGATCCCAGAATGGTGGGTGGCCCATTTCATCTTTTTGGTTCAGGATCAAGGAGCAGTTGAAGCCTTTTGAGCCATGGCACTGCATTGATCGGCATCCCTTGCTGCGGAGCTTTGTTGTACTTGATGTTTCTCCTTGGATACTATTTCCTGTATACACGATAAAATTATGTGAAAAATTTTGGCATGAAATTATTACTTTTGCATAATTTATGTTCCAGAGATGAAGTTTTACATGACTTAGGACTGAATTTGAGTTGTCTGCAGTTCATTGTTCTGTTATAAGTTTTTGTAAAATAAAAAATCTCTTTTCATTCATGTCTAAATAACCTATTCTGTGTCATGGGCCGAACTTAATTCAGATGCCTTAAATTTCCATCCCAAGGTGTTGACCAGAGGATATGGGGATGATGCCCAGTTGATGCCCGATTCATTTGGCGTCTTAAATTTATAGTTACCGTTTGATGGAAATTGCGGCATATCTTCTTGCCCACTTTGTAGCGTTGCGACCAAGGTGCAGTGCAGCATAAGGCTGGTCTGAGGCCCAGGATATGGTAGACCGGCCCAACCGAGAAAAATGAGGAATTCAGAAAGGGATCATGATCCAAAAGGCACACCTTCGACTGCCAATGACTGGTTATGCAGGCAAATGGCTATGCTCCAATTGCAGCATAACTGTGCTCTCCAATACTGATCAGACGACAGTGGGGAAAACAATTCTCTGAATCCCATTTGTATTTAGCGGCCATGAAAACGCTAGCATCTGGACAAGTACATGAAGGTGCAATAAGCATTTTGTGCATCATGAATTCAAGCTGGGGAAATTGGCCTCTACAAATCAAAATGGAAAACGAGGTTATATGCTCTGTAAGGTATTGCTACTTTTCAGGGGAATATATGGTTCCCCCACATTCTTCAAGTCCCTATGATTATGTACATATCTTACATGACATTCAGAATTGCATAAACCCATTTGCCACTAGGATGAGATAGCAGCAGGTTAAATTCATGTACAAAAATGGCATTTGACTCTGCTTGGTCTGCGCTTCTATAACTATTTCAAGGATTAAAGCATTGTGGACCCATAGAAAGCTCCTTCAGCTGATCCACTTGCCACTCTTCTTTCGTTTTGCAGTCGGGTCGGAGTGGATGCAAAAGATGAATCCCTATTTGTCTCCCCAATCTCATATTTACAGAGGGGACACTGAGCATTGATCTTCAGCCATTTATCCACACACTCTACGTGAAAGAAATGGGAGCATGGAAGCTCCCTTAACTCATCATTGTCAGCATAATCTGACAAACAGATACAGCAAACCTGAAACATATTGACGGGGAAAGAGATGAACATTCTTTATAGAGAAATATATGAATAAACTAAATGCTGGCAAGGGATCAGATAATCCAGTGAAACTAGAATTCCTTATTCTCATAAGAAATTCAATGGCAATCCGTGGAGCTTTAAGAACAGTATGTTGGGTTCTAGTCACAAGATAAATTCCTACCCTAAGAAGGGCTTCTGGGTGTATAGAACTGTATAATTAATGTGAACATGTCAACTATAATCCAAAACAGCTTGGGTGGCATTCCATCCAGGTTATGAAGTACAAACACTGATATGGGACTCGCACATGGCAAAATGACAAATTTTTTCGAGAGTAGGATAAGAGCAAGGCCACAGCCCTAAACTAAGATCATGCTCATGCATACATATAATTCACATAACATAAATTTGTTCCAACCATAAATATTGTAAAATTGGCAAATAAGCAGTTTCTATAGTTTGAATGCAACTGTGATTAATAAGTGCCCAGAAAGCATCCAATGAGTGTCCAGTGCCCGATGTTTGAAGAATAATAAAGAAACCGGACACATCACATGCTGTATCAGCGCAGGGTGAGTGTTCAAAGGGTATCATTTCGGACATAATCACTTTTGTAGATTGATGAGAAAAGTTACTTGTACACATCCCTTCTGGGTCAATATAATTTCGGCAAAAGCATAACATATTCAACTTACAGCATCTTCCCCAGAGACAGCACGCTCCTTTTCTGTACCTGCGGCCAAGAGACCAACTTCACCTGTACCAGGGCTGACTTCTTGACCAATACAGTTTCTATTTTTCTTTAACTTAAACTTGTAGGTGGGCAATGCATTGATGGATTCTTCAGCAGCGCCTCTAGTTTGAGATTGGTCCTCCCGCAAGCCTAGAATTGAAAGTATACAAGGCAGGCAACAACAGATTGTTGCACATAATATAAATGGCATAGCATACCCAATACAGCTGAAGATAAGAAACACTATACATAGCCTGCAAGTGCAAAGCAATCTATTTAGACAAATCTTATGATAGACACGAGATGTCACAGTAAATTTAGATTAAGTGTTACCTGTACAACTTTGGAGCATCAGCAAGGGAAGAATGACCTCCAAAAATCCACACATTGCCTACAACAAACCAGACAGCAAAGAAGCAGTCCAAGGCCATCTTGAAGTGATTCACAAGGCCATTCAGCCTGCAAGTCAGAAATTATCTTCTCTGAGGTCATAAAGTAGATGGCAGATGAGAAAAGAAACTCTAATAGCATAGGATGGATTTCAATTTCCAGAAAATCACAATACATGCACATTGGACGACAAACTTAAACCTAGAAATTACATGTGAAAAGAGAAAAAAGGGGCGTGCAGCTGATTCTATAAGGTAGACTTGATTTCATGGCTACAACAACTTCATGTTTCCTAATATTGTGAACAATTGAAGACAAAGTTGTCTTAATATTTCATCAGAACAGTGCAATCACGACTGAAATTATACCTAGCAATATGAAAAGGAAAAAAAGGGGCATGTTGCTGATTCTTTAAGGTAGACATGATTTCATGGCTACAACAGCTTCATGTTTCCTAATATTGCGAACAATTGAAGACAAAGTTGTCCTAATATTTCATCAGAACAGTACAATCATGACTCAACTTTGAACAACTATCATCTCA
The DNA here is from genome assembly GCA_037126225.1 of Dillenia turbinata. NCBI lineage: Eukaryota > Viridiplantae > Streptophyta > Magnoliopsida > Dilleniales > Dilleniaceae > Dillenia > Dillenia turbinata. The sequence continues at coordinate 16,255,169 of JBAMMX010000028.1, forward strand.
TTCGAGAATTGCTCTAATGACGTAGATTTAGAAGGTACTGTTTTCACTTTGCGGCACTTTGGCTCCTGAAATCTTCTCAGACTAATAACACTCCCAAAAAGGTAACAAGTATTCTTCTTGTAGCAGATTATATGTGTCCAATCTAGAGAAAAACAGCAACCCTGGACCGAACTAGCTCCCACATGCACCCAATTTCAGATAACCAGCTCCTCCCACCTTAGTCATTAATTTTTCTTACTAGCTTAGCTAGTGCACTGAGAAAAAAGGAACAAGGAGGTTGTTATGATGAAAAAGGACCAAGGAGGTGGTTATAATGTTCATCATAACCACCTCCTTGGTCCTCCTTTTGTTTTTTATGTTTTTTTTTTTTGTTTTTTTGTTTTTTTGTTTTTTTGTTTTTTTGTTTTTTTGTTTTTTTTCAGTGCACTAGTTAAGCTAGTAAGAAAAATTAATGACTAAGGTGGGAGGAGTTAGTTATCTGAAATTGGGTGCATGTGGGAACCACCACATCATCATCACCACATTATTATTATAATACCATGGAATGTCACCCTCACAATCTGAATGAAACAGTGGCTATGAATAATAAGAGACACACCCAAGGTATTCAGTAAAGAGAGGGTTTTGAGCAAGATATCTATTGAAAATGGAGGAGCGAGATCTGTCCTTTCCTTCAAAGATCCTTCTATTTCTCTCCTTCTAGAATAACCCAAAAAGAATTGAAGAATCGGACAATAAAATAAATCTTCCCGATGGAAAACAACCGCACTCACCAGCGCCTAAGCTTCTGGACAACAAGTATTACTGGCAACCACTATGAGACAGCCTTTCAACTCCTGAACAACGAAACAATGAATGCTAGACTTTTACACCACTTCTGCTCTTATTCATTAAGGTAATTAAGTTATAAATCAGAAGAGAACCCCTAAGAGGAATCCAACCAAGCAATAACTGATCACATTTAGGAACACTAGAATTAGAAAACGAAGGAAAATTGGAAAAGATAATTATTGCATCTGGTGAATTTTTTGAAGATAATATTGGAAATATGAGATAATTAATAAAGTCCTTTTTGGAATATGAATAGAAGTCTTAGGAACCATACATCAAATTTGTTATCTTGGGAATGCTTCTCTTGGATATGGATAAAAATGGGTGTGGTGAATGCTAGTCACTTGTGCTAGTAGGGATGGGTGCCACCGCAAGGATGGGTACCCATGGGGATCCGCCTGTATTAAGGTGGAGGTGGGAGAGATTTTGGCCATGGGTTAGAGGAGAATTTCCCCCCCGTAGGGGTGCAGGTATGGGAAGTAAGAAGTGCTCCGTTCCCTGCACCACTGTGTGGATCCTGGAGACAAAACATTACATATGCATCTTTATTATAATACATAGTATATGTTATATATAAAGACTATCTTAATAATTTAATTTATCTTCAAAAATAAAATAGAAACCCAAACCTAAATCCGTGCATCCTTTCATCCAGTTCGATCCATTTTCTTTCTCACTTAAGTTTTTGAGTCTAAATATTCTGTAGCTGCTGCTCCTTCACTCTACCTAAGTGTCTCCTTACTCACAAATTTCACTTATAATTCATATGCTTCAGGTACAAAACCCCCACCTTGTATAATAAATGAAGATTTGATGTTTTGTGGTGTAATGTAGTTAATAACTTAATATGAGTTTAAATATATATATTTAATATTATTTTAAAGAGTATATTTATAATTTTAATTTGCTTTCTAGCAGGAGTCCAAGTATTATGGGAGAAAATTTTGATAACTTGATCAAATGTTTGTTTAGAAGAGATATAAAAAAGTTAGATAATAGAGTGATCACGTGGTGTTAAAATTTTAATTTATATTTAAATTATTTTCTTATTAATTTGTGACCGGTTAAGTAAATTTTATATTTGTTATGTTGAACTAAATGAATGTTGAACTGATTTTGTATAAATTTGCGTTGAAAATTTAAATATTTCGCTTTCTACTACTTTGTTTCTTGAATAGTATGGGGATCCCCATGCATATCGAGGATACTGTAGAGTGTGGGGGGGGGGTTCAGTTGAAATCCATGGGGGTGGGTGGGATAAATTACCCCCAAAACGGGTGTCCGTATGGGGAGTGAGAAAGTCTCCCCACCTGCCCCATTGCCATCCCTATATGCTACCCCTTTACCATGTAACCACTCAAGTTAATTGGTTTCCCCTTTTTCGACACAAAATGAAAGCAATCCTACCATCACACTCAAGATAATATTTGTTGAAGAAACATAACAAACCAGAACAGTTATTATCATAGAAAACCATCGACACTGACGCGACCACACAACACAGAGAGGCAGAACCCACACTCTGCACCTCAAGAATTGGCAGAACCTGGTTTGAGAGGCAGCAGCGTGGTTGGTGCTTGTGCTACATGTACCCTTGAACTTTAAAGTTCTCATCTGCCTCTGTCAGTGTCATATGGTCATATAAGCGCAACTGATGGCCTATCTTATCTATTCTATTTTAATAATTGTTCTATTATGTTATGTTTCTCCAGCAAATGTTATCTAGACTGTGATGGCCAGATTGCTTTGATACCATGTTTTGACAAAGGAGGATAAATAATGTTATGATTACACAATTGACTTGAGTGATTACATGGTGAAGGGGTTGCATAAGTGACTAGCACTAAGCACACCTATATTTATACATATCAAAGAGAAGTATTTACAAGATATGAAGTATGACATATATTTCCTAAGGCTCCTATTCATATTCCCCTAGAGGGCTTTTTTGATTCTCTCCTATTCCCAATGACCTTATTGATCCTTTATATTGTTATACAACACTCCCCCTTTCATGTTGGAGCATATGACAATTTGCACCATGTTTGTTGGAAACGTAATGGTGAATTCTTTGCTTTCAAGGAAGACACTATTGCAAACATTTCTAATACCTTTTTTTAAGGCTAATTTAAAAGAGAAAATGATGCAAAGAAAGGCCACTCAGGGCACAGGTTGCTGGAACAGGACCAAACTGGAGCAGTCAAGAAAAGGTACTGTGATGAGGCCAGAATGACAGCTATGAATCAGACCTTGTTTGGAGCAAAGAATCACCAAAATGGTGCATACTGAGATGACTGGTGGTCTTACTTTACTGACTGAAGGGGCCGGACAATAAAGCTGTGGACAAAACTACAGAGATGACCTAGAAATTTGATGGTTTGTTTTCATTTATTTATTCATTTACTTATTTATTTATTTATTTTTAAGCTTCTACCCGATCAAATGGCAAACTTTTTGATAGAGACCAGACTTAATGAAGATATTGGGAATTGCTTGAGCAGATGGCAGTCCTACAGCAGCTCTGCAGGACTAGAGGGCAGATGAGCTTGACCGTAGGAAGGACAATGGGCAACAACTCAAACTTGACTGAATGTTGACTGGACTCTAGTGGCTTGTGATTGACAGAAGATAGACTAGAGGAAATGTAAATTGAGCTCCGGCTGAAGAATAAATGACTCTGATAACATGTTGAAAAAGGAGGAGAAACAATATTATTATGAATCAGTTGACTCGAGTGGTCACGCAGTGAAGTGGTTGCGTAGGTGACTAGCACTCAGCACACCTATATTTATACATATCAAAGAGAAGGATTCCCAAGATAATAAAGATCGTGTATATTCCCTAAGACTTCTATTTGTATTACCTTAAAATCTTTACTAATTATTTCTTATTTCCAATAAACCCTATTAATTCTTTATTGCTATTTCCAACAGATGACTAGCATTAAGACTTGCCATTGGAGAAGAAATAATCTAAGCTTTTTTGTAAACCTTATTTGTGTCCACACAGAAAACCTGAATACACACGCGCACACACACAGAGAGATCTTCAAAAGAATTCAGTTCGTTCAACTTTAATAAAATGTGCAGTTGATATGATTAAAGCACCTGTTGCCCAAATTCTTACATAAAATACAGTCTTAGGGTAGATGTCTATGAAACTAGGAGAGCAATCTTTTTGTTCTGTGAATGAGAGCCCAAAACCTCAATGCTTATCATAAATACCAAAACGGAATGGTCATATATGGAAGATACTAAAACTACTCTATCATAAATCAACTCAATTGAAACAAAACAATCGTGAAAAATTCGTGAGAGGCCAAATGCACCAAACCAAACTAACCAGAAACAAATCTATTCCAAAGAAACCGAGAGACCTTGCTAAAGAAAAAGATGACTCTGGACCTCGTTAGTCCTATGGAACATGACACCAATGGACTGACAAAGGGCCTAATTTAGCGATTTAACCTGAAATACATGATTAGAATCAATTTAAGGAATAAGTGACCAAAACAAAAGTTTTGAGCCCAAGCGAAATTTTGCTTTTTGAAAGATTTAAAAGTGAAAATGAAAAGGAGGCCTAGTAGAATTTAGGATAAGATTATCAAGGAGGATTTACACACGCAGGCACACAAACCCATCAAAATCATGAAGCTTCAAATCCCTCCTGCCAAAACAATTGATCAAATCAAGCAAATTATCCAAGAAGTGAATTCAACGGTTTCTCTGCAATCTAAATTTACCATCAATGGAAGAGATCCTAATGTTGGAATCACCCAATAGTAAAGTAACTTCTTGAATCACTCAAATTGAAATCTGGATGGTGAAAAAAATAATATGACAATGAAAAGAAAATGATAATTGAAATTGAAAAAAAAAAGAAAAGCGCTCCATGCTTAGCTTTTTTAAATGAAAAAGCTTATTCTGTCCCTTTTTAAGTAATTGCAATCCATAAATCAAAGCCTGAATAGATACAAGGTTGGACTAACCCAGCATCTAGAATGGTAGGACATGGCTCATCTTTAAACTGGCATCATCTCCTAAAGGCTAGGTAACACCATTTTGTCGTGTAGACAACACACTCCACTGCGATGTAAATACAAAATTACAAGAAGACCTTGTCCTCCTTAAATTCTCCATGTTCAATCTTTTATTAAACCTCTTAATCTATTTAATTAATTTTGTCCATTTCCATTGGCTTTTGACCACAGGTGCTAATCTAATCTAATTTCTTTTTTTTTGGTGCAGTTTGACTCAATCTTCTGAATATCTTGGCTTTCGCTTGGACAAGTGAAAGATAACACAAATGACTACAGTAAAGAAAAATGAAAAAGAAATATGGTAAAGTGGCAACAACACCAAGGAAAAGAATCCAATCACGTTGCATGTCTTGCGAAGAGTGTCCTCTAAATGCTCCATGTTCTGAGTGCCGCAGTGATGCCAAGGAAACAATCTTGTTCCATAAAGATAACAAAAGGAGAGATTGATCTTCAAAGGCCGCCCCAACCAAATACACCAAATCACCACATTATTAGTACAATGTCACATCTGGCTTTTTACTCGACTTAAAATCTTTAAAAATCTTTAAAATGCGAGAGGAAAAAATTTTCAAGAGACTTTAAACTACCCATCTCTTGCCTATCATGTGAAACCTAGTATTCCAAGGTAACCATGCAACCGTATCATATAAAGAGGTGATTACTTGATTCATTGCACTGCACCTGATATATGATTTTATTGTCATGACCTATCCATGTCACATTCTATATATTGGGCTTTTCCATGTTATGTTGTCTCATTGATACATTATATATTTTACTCGACTTAAAATCTTCAAAACCACAAGAGGAAAAAATTTTCAAGAGATCTTTAAACTACCCATATCTTGTCTATTATGTGGAACTTAGTATTCCAAAGTAACCATGCAACCATATCGTATAAAAAGGTGATTTCTTGATTCATCGCACTGCACCTGATATATTATTTTATTGTCATGACCTACCCATGTCACATTCTATATTTTTGGGATTTTCCATGTTATGTTGTCTCACTGCCACATGTTCGTGTCTATGCTTCCCAAAGGTATGCCCTGTCTCCATGAGTTTCAAAATTATCCCATACTTTCCTAGAGAAACCTCCTTATCCTAGCATAACTTGAGGCATAACTAGAAATGCATCGACTTTGAAATGCATTTTTTTTTTAATGATTTGTAATTTTTAATGATTTCCTAGTTTCTCTAATATTGATGATGGCATTTGTTATAATGTCTTCTCTATTCTTGCGATTTTGATGCCAAAGGTAATGATGGAACTATTGCTGAATCACTTTTTATGTTGTTTTCCTTTAGTGAGATTTCATATCATTTGTACATTTGAGAACTACAGTATAAATAGATGGAGTAGGAAGCAAACTGAAGTGAGGAAGATGGAAAAAGAACAAAAGTTGAAATTTAAACATATGAAGCTTGGACATAAGGCCAATGTGTATAGCATAGGTGTTATTCTTGCTTACATATTGGGAGGGAATGATGTCGTACCAGAGATCAGTCAGATTGGAAGTGACTAGCCGTCAAATACAATGTTTGAAGATCTAGACGGCCACTTTTTCTGACCTTAAATAATTGTAGTATGGAGTATCAAAAACAAAAATCCTCATTTTTATCTATGGTTATATTAAATAATATAACCATGATCTTTTGGAAAAGGAAATTGCAAGAGTAATATATGCAACACATATAGACGTCATTACCTATGAGAAAGCAACTAAGAAATCGTTAGAAAGTGCACAGTGCACAGCCTTAAGATATGTCAAAATTAGGGCATCTCTTGTGGTTGTATGACTTCCGAAATCCTCATCGGTTTGGGATGACATCGTTTAGCTTGACATTGATCTATAACTCATTTGACGAAGTTAAGTCCTTAACATTGTCAAATTCCATTTGAGGCTAGAAGATTTCATTCATCTCTCTATTAATCTAATCATACAGTGTCTGGGCTACAAGTCCATGTATATATATATATATATATATATAAATATATTTTTTGTCAACTACGCAACGACTTTTTCAGGACTCTTGAAACTTCCCACAATGTCCGTAATCTACTCTCATTTTTCATCAAAATGGTGAATATCACAACTTCACTGCACCATCAAACAACCTTATTGCTTGATACTAAACGACTCCTGTTTTTCACGTGAGAGAGAGAAAGAGGAACATAAAGAATTGGTTGCGTTCATGCTCGTATGATGTAATATGGTGGCTTCATGTATTATAGGAAGAAAGAAAGATTTAAAAAAGAATTTCTATCATATGCATTACATTGCATTGTGCATCATAATTGAAACATTCACAAGATGTTTATTGTTTGAATAGACGTGCAAGTCTATGGCAGGGTCTGGAGTTCTACAATTTATTGGTTTTCAATAAATTAATAAGGAAGGAAATGTTCAAAAGTTTTTGTGTGGGGCTCCAAAGTTCAACCTCTAACACAATATCCCTAGGTAAAAATACCATGGACTCCCAATGATAATTCAAGTAGCAGTAAGACCGATTATTAACATAAGCAGAAAGACAGATCACTCTATGGTCACACACAATCCAAAACTAGCCCAGGAATAATAATGAATAAGCTTACCGGGCATTGAAACTTCCAGAAATTCTGTTGCTGACAGTCGTAGGCACAGTGGTATGACCAACTTCCTCTTCTGATGCTTGAGCCATTGATATAGCTGTATAAGAAGCAGATTCAGTTTGAGCATTTGCTTGGGAAGAGGTCCTATGAGCTTCGGTTGAATCTTGTTCTAGACCTTGATTCTGGATACGATAGCGCCAGTAAAGAAGTGGAAGTGTTGCAACACAACCACATGCATATCCCACAATCCATTCAAACAAAGGGGCTTGTGGATTTTCATCTTTGGACAAGGATAAAACAACAATGGATGCCACAATCTGACTAACAGTGACTACAAGCTCAACAGAAATCCATAGTCCAGAATTCAAAGGACTCCGACGACGAAGACCATATCCATCATGCCTCCTTGTCAATGACGAATTTCTAGAATTTGACCAGTTTGAAGAAGAATTTTGGTTCACAAGGGTTCTTGTGCTACTTGACAGTCTATCCTCTAGCTGTGTTTGGTCCACTTCACGAGAAGGCTCATCATTCAATGCACTCGGTGAAGCACCACCACCCCTGGTAATATCTATGACATGCTCATGGCCATTTTGGTTTTCCATTAGCAAAGGGTGTCTATCAACTTGGATCTCACTATGTGGTACCGGGGAGGTAACATCCATCTAACTTTGTCTGTCACAATAAGCTCAACAATACTAGAAACCATAAGCTTTTGCACTTCTTAAATTTTCTATCTACCAAAAGTAACATATCAGCGTTCTTCCCTCAAAAGACCAAAAATAAATCTTGCAATTCTCACCCCCATGAAATTTTGAAGATTTCACAAAGCTTGAGAAGCCAGTAGCCACAGTATCATAACAGAATTGCCTCTACACTTTAAATTCCAAAAATCATCATTTCAAGATAAATAAATATCTGCAAACAAGAATTGACTAGAAAGTCAAGAAAATAATCAACCTTTGAGATTCCATAAAAGACTCTCACACTTAAGAAACCAAAAGCCAGCACAGCAGAAGTCCACAATTATAAATTAATTATCTGCAAATAAGATTTCCTTGAAAAAGTGTAGTTACAAACACAATTGATGGCAACTCACAAAGTCTGCAAACAAAACCCTTTTCTAACTTAATCTGATAAATCCTAATCCAGAATAAACATGAAAATGCGACAACATCCTATTCAATTAAACCTCAAAAACACCAAGACTTGATTCCACTATGGTACATACCTGAATATCAAAGCAACAATAATCCAAAATCAAACCCAGAAAGGAAAAAAAACTCCAGAAACCAATTGGCCCCAAAATCGGTGCAATAAACAAACTTCACAAGAACTAACAATGCAAATACCAAAAATCCCCTACGAAACCCACAAACCATTAAACTAAAAGATGAAGATAATCCCATCAGGAAAGTGTGTACTAAAATAAAAAAACCCATTGATGTGGTATCAGAATACGCATCAGTTATTTCATAGAGACTAAATGAGAGAACCGTCTCTACGTACCTTGAACACATCGCAGGAGGAGTGGAATCAGAAACCCTTTAGAGAGAGAGAGATGGGAGCTGTGGTGAGAGCGAGGGAGACATGTTCGAAACTGAACAAATGAATAAAAAAATTTAAAATACCCCGGTAAAACTTAATTATCACCGTTACTGTTCATTATCATGTAGAAAGTTAATCGTATTTTCAAAACTCGGCCAACCTGATTCTTTAATATTATCAAGTGTTTTCAAAACTCGATCAACCTTATTCTTTAATATTATTAATTCAATATTATCAAGTGATAACAGTAAACTCGACCAACCAATTTTAGAAAATTTTTATAATTTTCTTATTTATAGATTCGAGCTTAACTCGAGAGCGAGGAGAGCCGTTCGATACAAAGGAAGAGATATTGCGTGCGGGAATGTCATGGGGGGTTTTGATCGGACGGTAAAGATTCGTGAGGTGTGTGGGCCTGCAGCGTACCGTAACATTTTAGCGTCAACGACTTGCAAAAGGCATGAATAAACTTTCGTTTGATGATTAGGTGAGTCAAATAATTTAATTAATTGATCAAAAGTTGAATTATTAAGAGTTTAAAACTTAAAATTATAACAATATTAATATATTTATTTGAATCATGAAATTAATAATTTTGAATTCCGTTCGGATGCCGTCTAATTTGAAGTCGATTTCATATAAATTTTTTTTCAAATATCCTCTGTTTTTCTCTCGAAACCCACACATCCATTTCTCTATCTCTCCAAACCCACCTCGTCTCTCTCTTCCCCCCCCCCCAAAAAACCTACTAACCTCCTCTCTTCCTCTCTTTTTTACTCCCCTCTCTCCCTCAACCCTTCACAAATGCGGCATGTTCAAGTACAATTTCACTCTTATCATCTTCTTCTGTAAATTAAGCTTTCAATTTTTAAAAACTTTTACACATAAATGTGTAGAACAATTTCCTTCGTACGATTAATATTTTCGAGTGATTGAGTTTGTTGCTCTTGAATATCCTCCATCCTCCAAGTTTCTCTGCAAAGAAACAAATCATCATCAGTCATACAAAAAACTGAACTAATTGAAGGTAATGAGAGTGGTGCATACATGTGAACCTAGAAATCTCAAGAATCCCAAACGATCGGAGAAAGTCTGACAGATTCGAGGACTTCGATGAGCGAACCCAAGTGGGCTTTTTTTGTTTGTGTGCTATTTGTCGAGATCGAAGAAGATTCTAGAGAGAGAGAGACCAGAGAGAACCCAAGTGGGTTTGAATAAGAATAGCAACCGAGAAATGCATCATTATAGCATTAAAAATTAAAAAAAATTTAAAACAACACCATAAAAAAAAAATTCTATTTCTAATACCCGTATATCATATTTTGAAAACATATATACTGTTCACGTGAACAATACATGTCGCGTATTCAAAACATGACATGAACGCACTGTTCACGTGAACAGTGCACGTGAACGGTGTATGTCGCGTTTTGAAAACGCGATATGATGTTTATTTTTCTAATGTCGTGTTTTAAACACGCGATATGCACCGTTCACATGAACAATGTATATCGCATTTTCAAAATACGACGTACATGTGTTAGAAATTGAATTTTTTTTTTTTTATGTAGTGTTATTTTAAAATTATTTTTAATTTTTTAAGTTATAATAGTACATACAGCTAAGGGGAGACTCTGACTACAATTGGCGAGCTAACTTTATAAGAGTTGATTTTTTGAAAACGATTTTATAATTGATTTCTAGGATATCGAAAACGACTTTAAAGTTGATTTCTAGATATTGATTTTAATGTTGATTTCTCAAAAATCGATTTCACACACACACATATATATATTATTATTTTGTTTTTGGATAAATTTCAGGTAGTATTTGAAATCGATTTTCTAAAAATCAATTTTAAAATCGATTTTTAGGAAAACGACTTTACTATTTTCATGACCAATAACAATATTTTTATAATTTTAACTCCCTAAATCTAATATTTAGGGAAATAACCCATCAAAAGATAAGATAGAAAATTCTATACTATAAAGAAATTTTTACTTATCAGTTAGGTAATATCTAGTTTATTTTTCGATTAAACTGTAAATAAATTCATTAGAAAATTAATAAATTATTTTGTGAATAATTTGTGTTATAAAATATTGTACACCCAAATGCAATAAAAATTGAAAACAAACAACAATAATCTGAAATAGGGAATCGAATGTACCTTCGGCCATTCACAATTCTAACAAACTTTGACTATTGCAATACCTTCAATCAATTTCTTGGGACGTGTAAAAGCCTTTTAAACTCTTGATTTTAGTCAATAGATAGTGTGGTGTTATGAAATTTGGATTTAAAAACCCAATACACTAGGACGCGATTTATATAGACTCTCAACCATCAAAGAGTCATTAAAATCCTATAATTATCATCCTAAATTATTGCTAAACGTTATAGAAAAATAATTAAATATTCAAAATGAAAAAATAAAAATTAATTGTGTGAAAGTTTGAATGAGCCACCAAAATCCCGTCAAATGCAACCAAATTCAAATTTTTTCTATTTTTTATTATATTTAATCTCTCTATTTATATTTTTCCCATTAACTTAATTTTAAATGTATTGAATACATAGAATTTGAATTTTTTGAAAGATTTCTAGCATTCTTCCGCTTGGCCTACAAACTGACTTGAAGTCAAAATCAACTCACTTTTTTTTTTTTTTTTTTTATGAAAATAGAATATATGAGTTACAACAATAAACCCTCTAAAAGCGAGTATTATCTTCTATATACCACAATGCATTCTACTTTTAAGCTTATAGTGATATTTACTTTATGAATAAACTCTACATTTATTCAGAATCCAAATTTGATAAATTTATCTAAAAAATTATATATATACACAATTTTATTAAGAAAATTCAACTCTAAATTTTATTTAAATAAGACAATAAGTCCATATTTACAATATCATCTCTGAACCCATTAGTGGCATGCCATTGGTTAAAGAATCAGCCAATATACAATCAATACTAATATGTTAGATTACAACTTTATTTTTTAACATTTTTTTCCTAATGGTTAAGTATTTTATGTTGATATGATTATTTCGAATACCACCCTTATTATTCTTAGTAAAAAATATTGCATCTGAATTGTCATAAAATATAAACAATGACTTAAGTACAGAATTTAAAACCCTAAATCCAGATATGAAACTCTTGACCCATACTGTGTGTGATGTAGTCTTAAAACATACCACAAACTCAGCTTCCATAGTGGAGGTCGCAGTCAATATTTGCATAGCACTCCTTTACAATACAGCTTCACTAGCCATGATAAAGATATAATCTGACGTTAATTTATGGGAATCAACATGGTTGGTAAAGTCCAAATCGTATCCGACTACTTTTTGACTATTGATAATTTTGCATATAAACATGTGCTTTTTGGTGCCTTATAGATGTCTCAACACCTTTTTTATAACCTTCCAGTGTTTTAAACTCTGGTTATTTTGATATCTTCTTAACATTTTCACAGCATGTGCTATATCAAATTTTATACAGACCTGTACATACATGATGTTTCTAATAATGGAAGCATATAAAATGTTAGTCATCTGTTCCCTTTTCAAATTTATCTCAGAAAATTGGTCTAAATTGAATCTATTCCCTTTGATAATCGGAGCTATACTTAATAAACAATTCTCTATTTTATATCTGTTAAGCACTTTGTTGATGTAGATCTCTTGAGATAGTTCTAAAATGTTATGAGATCTATCTCAATATATCTTTGTGTCGATTACATAAAATGCATCACTTAAATCTTTTATCTCAAAGTTCTTATAGAAAAACTGTTACAATTCATACAACATTCCCTTATCATTTGTGACAAATAGTATGTCATCCACATATAAGATAAGGAAACAAAACTTGCTCCTACTGACCTTAAGGTATATGTATTGATCCACAATATTTTCTTTAAAATCGAATGAAGTGACTAGATTGTGGAATTTCAAATAACACTGACGAGAGGTTTGTTTCAATCCATATATGGATTTTTGAGTTTGCACACCAAGTGCTCATTACAACTAAAGAAGAATCCTTCAGGTTAACATATGTAAATCTCTTCCTCTAGTTCTCCATTAAGAAAAGTCATTTTCACATTCATTTGTTACAATTTTATGTAAAAATGTGCAATATGTGCTAAAATGATGCAAAGGAAATCTTTCTTAGACATTTGAGAAAATGTTTCCAAATAGTCGTTTTCTTCCCTTTTGGGTGAACCTTTTAACAACGAGTTTGATCTTATATTTCTCGATATTGCCTAATAAATTAGTCTTAATCTTGAATACCCATTTACATCTGATGGGTTTTACCCCATTTAGAAACTCTGTAGGATCTTAGACTCCATTGCTTCTTATGGAGTCCATATCATATTTCATGACGTTCAACTATAAGTTCGAGGTCTTAAAACTCATGACTTATGAAAACATTTTCAAGTCCTCTATAACTCCAACATTATTGTCAAACTTTTGAAAGTATACCACATAGTTATCAGGTATAGTTGATCTTTTTTCTCAAGTAAATCTCATTAATGTTGGTTCAATATTCTTCATATGAAAAGGTTGACTAACTCGATCTTAGTCAGTTGTTTGTGGAATTTCTCGGTTGTTATCCGTATCCTGATTTATGTCCATAGGCACTTGAGCGTTATTTTATATGACAACTAATTTGATACTGGAACATGATGAGATATTTAATGGGTCACTTTCAAGAGTTAAGTTTTAAAAGTAATCTATCTCACTTATCAAGACATTTTATAGAAATATAATATTTCCAGATTTCACAAATCTAGTATGATAGGATAAACAATAAAATTGGTATTTCTTAGACTTATCAGCATAATCGACAAAGTATTCACTCACGATCTTTGGGTCTAATTTCTTTTCTTATGGATTGTAAACATTTATCTTTATAGAATAGCTCCAAATACGTACATATCTTAAACTAGATTTTCAACTCTTAAATAACTCGAAATGAGTTTTGACTACAATCTTGGTGGTACTTTATTTAGGATGTACATTGCTGTCTTGATAGTTTTAGTTCACAGAACTTAAACAATTTGAAGTTAGCTATCATGCTCCTAACCATATCAAATAAGATCTTGTTTTTTCTTTCAACTACCTCATTCTAGTTAGGTGAACTAGCTATGGTGTATTGGACAAGAATTCCATTTTTCTTAAAGAACTTTGCAAATGGATTTGGTGTTTGCTCATTCTCTGTATACCATTTACAGTATTCTCCATCTTTATCTGACCTCACGACTTTTATTTGCGTACCACATTGTTTCTCTACTTTTGCCTTAAAAATTTTAAAGACATTCAATACTTCGTTCTTATGGCAAAGGATATAGAAATACATATATTGTAAATAGTCATCTATAAATAAGATGAAATAATTATGATCGTATGAATATGTGCCTAGAGTACAAATATCCATATGTATGATTTCAAACAATTCTGAACTCTTTTTGGTACCTTTTTGAATCTTATTGGTCTGCTTTCCATTAATGCAGTTCACACAATTCTCAAAATCATTGAAGTCTAGAATATCAAATATTGAACATTTACCAATTTTTCTATTCTCGTTAGAGAGATGTGTCCTAATCTCAGATATCACATTATTGAAGAATTTTTCTCAATGACACTTCTTTTAACCCCTGTTACATTCATACAAATATTGTCTTGTAAAATAATATTATACAATCTATTTAATAATGAACTATAACTAACAATATTTGAATAAAAAAATAATGTCATTTTATTATTAAATTCGAAAGAGTAACTAGATTGTATAAGTTTTGAAACAGAATTAATTTCTTAGAAAACTTAGGTACATGAAACAGTCTCTCCAATTTCAAGACATGCCCACTGGCTAAAATGAGATTGCAATCGTCAATACCCTTTACTCGTGAACTCATCTTATTGCCCAAATAGATTAATTGTTCATGATCCATTGGTTTTTTTAGCTTTGGCAAACCTTGTAATACATTTATAATGTGGATGGTGCAACCAAAATCAATCTATCATGTATCATGAGAAATCTCAATCATCTAAGATTCATAAAAAAGTAATGAGATTTTTGTATTTTTATTCTCAAATCATCGCTTGTATTTAGTATAATCCTACTTCATATGTCTCTTCCTTTTACAGAAGAAACATTTGAACTCTTTCTTTATGTTCGCTTTCGATTTTGTGTCTTTTTGATTTGGTTTGGATTTGCTCTTCTTCTTTCCTTTCACTGCTACTGTACACTTGCAGAATCTTACTTTATCTCTATCAACAGCCTTCCTTTCTCCTACACACGCATGGCCATCAACTCAATGATAAACCATTTCTGTTAATGTGTATTGTAAGAAATCTTAAAAGGATCCTATGGTTGCGGGACAAGAGTTCAAAATAAAGTACACAAGTAAAGATTTAGACATCTTAACCTCTAGGGTTTTTAAATAAGCCGTTATGTCCCGCATCCGCATAATATGCTTGCACACACCATGAACAGTAGTGAGCTTCATGGAGGAGAGAAATGCATAATGATAGTACTAGCTAAATATTTCTCTAATACCACAAATAGCTTATCTACAACCTTAAGAAGAGTATGGACATTACTATGATGGTTGACCAAACCACGGATACCAGTCAAGATCTTACTCTTTAGGAACATGGTATTTAAACGATTAGATTGCTCCAAACATTCATAAAAAGTCTTATTAGCCTCAGAACTGGTATCTTTCATCGGAGGTGTCTCGTCTTTTCTAATAGCATAATCAATATCCAAGCAGTTCAAATGGAGAAGTACTATTTATCTCTATTTCTTATAATTTTCTCCATTTAAATAGGAAAAATTGGATTTCAAATTTATAGTTTAGAATACTGTAAAATAAATAAATATATTTATTAACTATATATGAGATATTTAATATATGTCTATTAGTGTAAATATATGAAAATAAATTTATGACATAGAAATTGTTTGTTAACTAAATTTCTAATTCTATTAGATTTATTTGATTTTATGATAAAATTGTAAAAAATAGCTCATTTCCCAATAATTGTGAGTTAATTAGAAAATTATCAATAACTAGTTTATCTCTAATTACTTTATCCTTTTTTATTTAGACCTATAAAATGACCTTTCTACTACAATAGGTAGGTCCCAAGTAGATGGAGGGTCATATGTTTAAGAACCAGTCAGTTTTAAACTTGTCCCTATCTATTTGACAGAATCAACATATACATAAATTAGATCAATCGTACTTATAGTATCATATAGAAAATAGAGTTCAACCAGATAGGCTACTATTGAAAATAATTATTTTGATATTTCATCTCCAATTTTATTATTTTTATACAACAAAAATTCTTATGGGATAAGATTCATTAAAAAAATAATTTTAATGACAAATTATCATTTTTCTAATGTGATCATACCTTTATATATAATTTTTTATTTAATTATGGATGTTATGACTAGATTTTAATTAATTTTAAAAATTATATTGATCACAAGGATAATAAGGTTACTTATATATTTTGTCATACCAAAATGTATAAAATTTTAATATAAAAATGCAACCAAATTTGCCAATATTTTTTATTAATTTCGTATCTTCCCTTATGTAAAATTATACTTAAAATTAATTTTATACTCGATTTTCTAAAATTTGGGTTTACAAGATATTTTGAATTTTTTTTGGATATTTTTGAAAATCTTTTTGAAGATTTTTCGGTCCAAAAAATATTTTAATAATTTTGTACACTTCTTTATGTTCAAAAACTTATTCAAAAAATTTCATGCATTAAAAAAAAATTATTTTACCAATTTTGTACTTATTTTTACGTACAAAATTTAATTTTTTTAATTCAAATGACATTTAAACAATTTTAGGAAACCACGTAGTTATCAAAAGTTTTTGAACAAAACGGTAATTATCTACCAAAACATGTTACGATTCTACATGAATTCCTTTAATAATAATAATAATAATAATAATAATAATAATAATAATAATAAAAGGGCGTATGCAGTAACGAAACTCCCACATTATAGAATTTGGATAAATGAATATTTAGACAACCTTTTCCTTACTCTTTTTGCAAGGAGGTTGATTGGAATCCTATACCTCCAAAATATAATAGAAAGACTCCATCATTACGTCAGACTCGCCCTTCTAATAATAATAATAATAATAATAATAATAATAATAATAATAATAATAATAATATAAATCAAAATGTGTTTTCATGTGGTGGTATTGTTGTTGACTTTTCGGTTTCCAAAAGTTCTCATTTAAAACTAGTAGGCCCACTTTTCATTCAATGCACAGTACATCTAACACGGTTCTTCTTCACTTGACAAAGATTACGAGGGTCACAACCGACTCGACGGATCTTTGACGATCGGAACTACGTCAAAAAATGCAAGAATGTTTCAAAATGATTTCTGAAGACATGGTTTTGATCATAATGATACAAGAATTCCAATTCTAGACTCAATTTTTTTAAAAAAAAATTAAGATTTTGGATAAAATATTCAAAAATCCGAAAATCTTAATTTTTGAAATATCTTGAAATTCGTCGGAATCTTGAAGGTAGAGGACAAAGATGCTTTGATACCAAATATTATAAAATATTACACTTCAAATGTAATAAAAATTGAATACAAACAACAATAATCCGAAACAAGGATCGAACATACCTCCGGCCATTTGTAATTTTGACGAACTCCCACAACTGTAATACCTCCAATCGATTTCTTGGGATGTGCACAAACCTTCTAAGTTCTCAATTTCATTCAATAAATTGTGTAGAGTTACAAAATTTAAACTAGAAACCCAATGCACAAGGAGAGAGTTTATATAAGTTTTCAACTATTGAAGAGTCATTAAAATCCTATAATTGTTAACCTAAATTATTATTGGATGTTATGGGAAGGCAATTAAACATTCAAAATAAAAAAAAAAGATTAATTGTGTGAAGATTTGAATGAGCCATCAAAATCCGGTCAATTGCAACCCAATCCAAATTCTTTCTATTTTTTATCACATTTAATCTCTTTCAATTATTTTTTTTCTATTAACTTAATTTTGAATGTACTGAATCCATAGAATTTGAATTTTTTGAAAGATTTCTAACAATTTGTAGATTATTACATTAAAAGTTTAGCTCCTCTCATTTATTAAATTTAAAAATCAATTATAGGTATAATTTTTATATACTTTTATTTTTTTTAAAAAAATAAAATCTAAAGATATGATTCAACTTATTCAATTGGGTAAAAAGATCGAAATTAAATATATTTTTCAAAAATCTTGACTATATAATTTTTAACTATTTTTAAAAATAGTATATTCTTAATTTAGATTATTTAAGAAATAAATAATTGTAAGTGCTTTCTTTTTACTCAATTGGCAAGTTATTATGCACTCTTTCAAGGATGGCTATTTTTAGGCAAACCTCCTGAGTGTCACTACATCCCTACTTCCTTTATCACCGAGCAATCATTTAGGGGTCTCATCTATTGAAATGAGTTGTTTCCCTCTCAAAGATGAAGCTTATTACTCATCGTTTCACTCGCAACCTTGACCCCTGTTATTTTAGTTCATATCTTGCATTCTGATTTGTTTCAATTTGATATCACTCTCGTGGTTTGTGCTAAAATAGTGTTTTACCCCTAAATATCACTGCTATGCCTCAACACATTTCGAGGAGATCATGCTAACTCCCATTCCAGAGGCATTTCATCAGTAATCACAACTCATCTACTAATTCTTCAACATCAATCAATTTAGACCTCTAGTTAGTTTCACTTGGTTTCATCCTAGTTATGGATAGATCATCTAAATTTGGCTCCATAAACAGTGACAATTGCTTTCTGAAAACTCGCTTTTGCTATGGTTTTCATAGGGTTCCCTTAATCAAGTCACTGCCCATGAGTTGTTTGCTCATTCTTCAACATGCACATAGTCAGAGCCCTCGAATCCTCCCATTGCTCGGGAGCTTACTCTTTCATGTTCTTTTTCACTTCCCTATGGGAATTCTTTTTTCTCTTCCCTTACAGAACTATTTCATTATCGGTCACCCAAAAGTACTTAACCTTGCAAGCCATTGGACTCTCTCTATTTAAGGTGTAGCACTCCACTACTTCATCTAGCAACACAACACTTCTATCGCTTTCTCACAACTTCGTCTTTTACTCGCTTTGTTAACAAATTTATCGGGATGATAAATTGAATATCACTATCATATAATCATTATATTTATTTTTTTAAAATGTAATAAGAAGGAATTTCATTTTTTTTTTCATGGTCATATGACGCATGGGTTGTGAGTCTTGTTTGTGTAGTCTCGTGGCAATCCAAGTTATGCAGTCTATCTTTGTTAAATATACTAAACTTATGAACTCTCTCTCTCTCACACACAATTTCTCAATTTTGGCGTAGTTGGACAACTAAACATTAAAAGAAAAAAGAAAAAGGAAATCGTTGCAATTTGGGACAAGACAAAAGGTCGTAAAAATAAAATGATGAATCTTAATCGTGGTAAATGATTTTTTTTAAAAAAAAAACTAATATGTATACAAACAAGGAAAAAAAAAAAAGAAAAAACAATCTAAAAAATCCGAAGTGCAAAAGTTTTTCTAACTCGTGGATATAAGATTCATATTCTTCATAATGTAATTATTAATTTCATAAAAAATATATTTTTTCATTAAAATGATCATTTAATTTCAATTAAAATATTAAATTGAATTAATGCATGAGCAAATATATAAACTTAATACCTAATTTGATCATAACATAAAGGAACGTAATTGTTAGGATAAAAAATTCCATCAATATAATTAGAAAACAAAGAGAGAGAGTAGTTGAAACAAACGATAAATTTATTAACAGGGAAAGTGAAAGAGTAAAAACATAAGCACATTAAAACAAGTTAGAGAGTGAAGATTTTGAATTTTCACAATTTTTTTTTTTAATTTGACCATTGAAATTTAAAATCTCAAATAATTTGATTTATGCAACTGTGGTATCTAATTTAAGAACTGATTTTCTTAACACTTATTTTTTCATTCCCAACTTTTGAATTCAAGATTTTGATTAAGAGTCTAATGATCTGCCATTAGATTCATAGATTGTATTCTCACAAGTTAAAATCTTTTATAAAACTTTATGTCTTGAATGATAATAACCAAGTTATATACAAATATTATTCAAGTGGAGTAGTGGTGGAGCAACATGCAACGGAGGGTGGACAATTGCCCATACTAGAACAAAATAATTATATTAATTTTTATATGTCAAATAAATATTGTCTCCATTCAATTCAAGATATTGCTCCTACTATCATTGATACTTTGTTCCATGAAAATATTGTATCTTAAAAATATATGTTATCCTATTTTATGAAAATATTTTGCCCTCACTGCCATTGGGATCTGGATCTGCCACTAAAAGGAGTATAATAAATGAAGTCCGACCCTTCAATTGACAATAGTGTTTTAAAAACCGAACCAGACCGGTCGGTTTGACCGGGAATCATTCTCTAGTTCGGTTTAGTTTTCACTACTAAACCGAAGGAAGTAGAATCCAGTCAAGACCGGTCAAAACCGATAAAATCGGTAAACCAGTTCAAAGGAAAAAAAAAAAAAACAAAAATCAGAAAAAGGTATGGTTGACTTATCTTTCCTTCCATTCGCGATTACCTTTTGTCTGCTTTAAAAAAAAAAGGCATTGACTCTTTCCATTCTATTCTTAACTTTTACTTTAGTATTTGAAGTTTCATTTCAAACTATCCATTCTTGATTCACATTTCGTCTCCTTTAAAAAAAAAAAAAAAAACCGCAATATCTTCCTAACTCTCATTTGGTTATTTCATTCGTCTCCTCTTTTCGTATTCCTTTCTCTCTCCGTGACGGTCTATTCCTAACCCTCATTTCTTAAAAGTTCAGTTCCATTTTTAATTAAATTAAGTCATAGTTTAATTAAATTAAAACAAACTAATGATGACGATGATAGTAACAATAGTGGTGACATGAATGACAATTTAGTTTAATTAAATTAAGTCATAATTTATGATGATTCTGAAATTTGAACATTTTGTTGTATCAAATTTGAATTATTAAATTAAAACTCATAATCATTATTTTTGTTTGTTTACTTTAAAAAATTAGGATAATATTTTGATACTATTATCTTGATTTAAAATCTTTCAATTGAAGTTATTTGAGCTAAAAATTCAATGAATGTGATTGGTTATTTTAAAATTTTATTTATAGCATGTTATTATATTCATGTATTATTGATAGATTTATAGAAATATTTGGATTTTATTATATATAAATTATATATATAGCATCATGTTAATATTTTTCAGTTCATAAAATGATTCGACCGATCCGATCAATGAACCAGCCGAGTTGTACATCGGATTGATTTTAAAAACATTGATCGACAAAGGAAATGAAGCAAATAAAATACGACCAACAAATTTTCATATTAAATTACGGGCCAAATTGTAATCTGACCCCACAAAATTTTAATTTATCATGTTAACCCATCAAACTATTGTTTCATGTCCACAGCCTTTAGACACTCACCAATGGGTCAATAAAAAAAATGAAGGTTTTGTAATGGAAATTTTTAGAATACATTTTTTTTGGAATGTATTTTTCAATTTTCACTAGAAAAGTAGAACTTTGAGATAAAAATTATTTTTTTGCTTTTACATATTAAAAAAAAATTTCTATTTCCTACTTTGGGCAATTTTTGATGAAAGCTTTGATTTCAAAGACTTACTATCCCAAGCCAAGATTATTACTATAGGATTTTCTTTCTGCGAGTACCCAGTATTCAGAAATTTTGAATGAAAATATTCTTAAATTAATTCACAATTTATAAAATTGATTTTTCTAAAATTTATTGTAATTTATTAATTTATAAATATTTTTCTAAAATTGATTTTTCGCAATTTATAGATATATGATTCTCTTTGCTCGAGCTTTGGTGTACTCTTTGTTCTCTTTTCTCTCTCCCAACCTCCTTTCTCACTCTTTCTTCACACCCTCTCCCACAAATATAAAGTGAAAATTCTATTTAAGCTTTAAGATATTTTGGACATATGAAGATATATAATTAATTTTTAGGATGAAAAGTGTAAAAAATTAGAAAAATTAAAAGTGTAAAATTCCAAAAAAGAAAAAGTAAGGCACGACGGGAAAGATTCCGAGAAAAAAGGGTTTGAAAGATATTTTTTGAAATAAATTTTGTGATGAAAAGGCAATTAAAAGATTTTAAGAGGGGAGAGGGGGGGCAAAGGAGTTTTAATAATATTTACTAAAATAATATGTTAATGAAATTGCTATTGGAGAGAGACAGAGAGTCCACCGATGGTTTTTTTTTTTTTGGCCAAATAATATTTAATTTAATTTTTATATAAAAAATAATACTATTGTCGGTTAAATAATTATCTATTTGACTACAATTAATATATCTTTTTGACATTATTTAAATTATCTTTTAATTATATCTATTATTTGCACCCTTAATAAAAAAAAATCCATGATAAGTAAGAAGATTTGATCTTAGATTTAAAATCATTGGATAGAATTTTTTTATTTTTATTTTTATTTTTTCTGTTTAAAGGGGGTGCATATTAAAAGCAGCAATCTCACATGACACGTGCTCAGATTGGTGACACGTGCGTTGGCTTTAGTAGTTGGATTTTTCCATTTATTCCAAAGTACACTAAAACCAAGAAAATAAGAAAAACCCGGAATCATAACCCCGTTTTACCTCTTCCACATTTTTCTTTTTATTTTTTTATAGGACAATAACTTATAATTAATTTATTAATCTTAATTAACTCGTTTTAACTCTTCAATAATTTTTTTATGTAGCAATATCTTGTAATTAATTTATTAATTTTAACTTGGTTTAAGTTAACAATTAGATTTATTAAAGAATGAGTACTCTCGATACCTTTTTTTTTTTAATCCTAAAACTCAAATTTAAGAATTTGAATAAGGGAATCCAGTACTTTTGTCACTGGATTAACAAAATGTTAATTAATTATTCACCATATTGGTACAAGAATGCTCTAACACACCCAATTTCCCTTCCATTCATTATAACTTATTAAAATTTTTGGCCCACTAAATAAAATCTTTTTTGGTTCTTGACTATCGATATTCGGATTATCTGATTAATCCAGTTTGAGTATTATGAGACTCAATTTAGAGCTATTTTTTCATTCTCAAAGTTTAAATTCGATATTTTAATTAAAAGAGATTAATATCCTGTCACTGTTATTGGACAAATACATGCCTAAATATTTGAGGCCCACAAAAATAGATAATTATGACCCTCCAATACTTGAGAGGAAGTATAAGCAAAGCCTCACCAAACTCCATTGAATTGAGTGACCGGACACTCTACCTACTCTACCTTCTTAACTAAAATTCTTGAGTCTGAGAATAGAGAAAAAGAATTTAGAAGAATCAACCTCTTAATGAGCCCTATAGTACTCGGACTGAATTAATTAACGAAATTCAGATACTAATCGATCAAAATCAAAAAAATAAAAAATTAATAAAAAAAAAGCGAAGTACCCTGCGTTAAAAAAATCCTCAGCTCCCCTC
This sequence comes from Dillenia turbinata, assembly GCA_037126225.1. NCBI lineage: Eukaryota > Viridiplantae > Streptophyta > Magnoliopsida > Dilleniales > Dilleniaceae > Dillenia > Dillenia turbinata. The sequence continues at coordinate 16,278,829 of JBAMMX010000028.1, forward strand.
CTGAAAGCCTTTTCAACATGCTGCAACATGATATTTCGGATAAAGGCTCCGTTAGAGTGAAAAGAAGAGGGCCTTTGGTCCTTTTGTAATCTTTTGTGTTGCTGGGCCTTTCGGCCTCCCCCTCTCGGCCGAAAAAAAAAGGTAGCATATTTTTGGTGACTCCCTTTATGGTAGTAGCATTATTCTGTGTACCAAAACTCTTTTAAATGTGCAGTACAGACCTCGTAGGGAAAGAACACAGGTGGAAACTTTTGCTGCTTTGCTGCCTCTACGACTCTGCTTTTCATGTGTGAGCATTTGCTTTTCTACTAGAAATCAAACGAAAGTGTAAAGCATTTCTCACTTTTCATCCAAACAATACCTCAATCAACACCAACCTTTGAATATCTTTGGGTTTTAATCCTGTCGAGTGAAATCATTTTTATGGAAATTGCAATACTACTTTCATAGATGGAAAACTCTTTTGTTATTGCTAGCCTTACGCTTCAACTTTTTGCCTTTTTCATGTTGGCCACACAACTCCTGCAAAATGCCATAACCATTAATTTCTTTCTTTTTTTTTTTTTAAAAAAAATTGATGGGCAAACTAAAAGAATTATGTTTGAAAATTAAGTCATATAATTTAGAAAATGATCAAATTGTACTTTTTATACAACCAAAACCATTCCTTTTCAATTTTGCACTTATATATTACTCAAACTCTTTTATTATTATTATTATTATTATTAACTTGATGACTGATATTTGAAACCTGATTAATCCGATTTGAACAGCTGTAGGGGACTCTCTTCACGCTTTTTTTTTTTTTTTTTAAAAATCGAATTCAAAATTTTGATTAAAAGAATTTAGTATCCTATTATTAGACAGAGTTAATTGTTACACAAATTCTTTTATATCAAAACATGACGAAGCATTTTCTTATCCTACTTATTCAATGTTGTTTCCTCTCTCTCTCTCTCCCCCAAAAAAAAAAAAACAATGCAAACTTGTCCTTCTTTCAATTCAATTCAATGACAACTTTTTAATACATCCCAAAAGGGTAATTTAATGATATAATTTTTCAGTCAATTTGAAATTCCCAAATTAGAATCACCGTAAAACCCAAAAAAAAAAAAAAAAAAAAAAAAACTTTCTAATGCACTATGGCAAGAGAAGTCCAACGCATGAAAAGGTCCACAAAATGTTTCCCCTTGCTTTTGGGGGTTCCGAAAGGCTGTGGCTACATGAAAAGAAATAATGAGTGCTTATTAGCGATATGACACACGTGAACTTCACATGCACGATGGGCCTCACTAGTGAGATCCACGTGTCATTTGATAAACCACCCATTCCATATCTCACTCAACGGCTCTGATCCGTGCCAGGTGGTCCAAAATAATTGCCTTTGGAGGCCCCAATCCTTAGAAGCAACCGAGCAGCTCTTGGTATTTTATCCTTTTTTAAGAGAAGCGTGGGAAGGGCTTGTAACTTATTTTTATTGTTTTAAAAATAAATTTATTAGTTTTTCAGATACAGATCAAACGATAAAATTTTTTTATTTCTATTTTTTATTTTTTGAATTCGATTTCATTTGGTTGCATCTCTTTAAAAAAAATTATCAAATAATTTTTATTAAAATACTAGTAAATTAATTAAATTAATAAAATAATTAATTTATATATTATAATGTTCAAAAGGCAAATCTTTGAATAGTGGGTTTTGCTGTCTGGGCTCTGAATGAAATCAGAGAGACAATTGGATCCAGTAAATGTGCTGGCCCGAGACATCACGTGTGGAGGAGCCCTTCATGTAGTTTCTCATTGTTTTCTCTGTCTATACCACAGGAAACATATGTTGGGTTGGCAAGAAACATAGGCAACATTTTTTGATTTTGCATATGTTCCTAATTGTGTTCTATTAAACATTTTAATTAGCAAATTGAATTAACACTTTTACCATCGAGACGGTTGTTCAAGTTAATATATAATCCCCGGCGTATGTTGTTGGAATGCCTGGTTGTCATAATGCATACTTCTAATGCAAAAATGAATAAAAAATTAAAGTGAAAGTGAAAAGGGAAATTTGGGTTACCTCTGACCAAGCTATTTTTCTTCACCTTTGATGACTGCAAAAGTATCAAAATAATCCTCAGATGTACAAAAACTCTTTTAAACTCTCAAATTCACTCAATAGATAATGTATAGTCACGAACTTTGGATTTATGGATTCTCTACTCCGGAAAGAGATTTTATAATAACTATTATTTAAATAAGATATTTTATAACAGTGCCATCTTTTCATTTTTCAAAAGAAAAAAAGAGAACACCTTGTTTCTTTCTTCTTAATTTGAGTAATATTTAAAAGTTAATTACTAAAATGATAAAAATAAAGATATATTAGCTCGGGTTTAAAGTCGTTTCTCTCGGAAAATCAAGAAGGGCTTTTTAAGAAATTAATGTGAGTTTATGATTTTAAAATTCATTGAGCTTATGTTAGTTGAGTAACTTTATGATTTTAAAGTTCATTAAGTTTTAATTAGTCATTAAAATAATTTAAAAACCTTGACTTAATTCGAGCGTTACCCTTCCCAATCTACAAAAATGTGGTCATCTATCACGTTGTACGAAAAAAGAAATGGATACGAAATAATATGAAAAAATGATACTCGGTAATAATACAGTTTATTGTGAGTTGGAGATTAAACGGTATTTTGCATCTTTGAAAAAATTACACCCTTCTTATTTTATTAAATCGTAAAACATAATATGTATTCAATAGAATAGTTCAGATAAAATATAAATGCAGGATTTGATCATTAATAAATGAAAAATATTGTGTTTAGTAGTAGTTTTTAATGTTAAGTATCATACTACAACTTATACAATAATCTAAATTTGTTTCAATATATATTTTGGTAATTTATCTATTTTCATAATTAGAATAGAGAGTAGAACGATTATTTACTTGGGTTAACTTTAAAATTCAGCAAAAAAGTACTAATATTTCAGATTTTATAAAACATCACCTTAGGTAAATCTCCAAATAAAAGAAAACAAAAAGGATGTGTGCAATGTTATCTATCTATAATCAGTATTGAAGTTATAAAAGTCGAAACTATTGACTCAATCACTACAAAAAAGGGAACTTTTTCACTTTTTTTTGACATTTACTGAAATTTAGTAACGTTAGTAAAATTTAGACCAACACAAGAGAAAACGTCGGAGAAACAACAGATACTAGATAAAATGGGTAAAATTTAGTACAGATCTTTTATTTTCAAAGATTTTCTACATTTCTAGATACTTGAACTTTGGAATGGGAAAAATATGAATTTTTTGTTTCAATCTCAAAAGATTTTTACACTTTATATAGATCTGAACATTTTCAAAGACTTGATTTGCTATATCAGACCGACAATCTCCAAAAGGTTTTAGGGTATTCTTTTTTTCTTTAATTCTAAGGGCATGGTGGTAGATGGGTTTTGAGCTCACAAAGTTGACTTAGGTTACATGATGGACCAAAAGATTCTCCAAATAGTAGCTTGTGACGCCCATGCTACACGCAGAACCCACTTGGGGGGTGGGATTTTGAGTCTGAAACATCTTTGAATGTAGGGAGTTTTTTAAATACGTCTTCTTCTTCTTCTTCTTCTTCTTTTAATTGACACAGTCTAGTGGGACTGTTCATTTTGTGGTTTTGCTTCAACATAACATCATGTGTTGTGACCCACCAAAATTTTTTTCCAAGTATGGATTCTCCTAATTCGTTTCCATTGCTTGAGGAATGGGTTTTTGTTCACGAGCATGATCAAGTTTCAAGATTTTGTTAAGATGCCAAAAATCAAGAACCTGCCTTGTAATGTCCAATTATAATAAAATGGATTGTCAAAAGGGAACATACAATCATAAAAGGGTTCATTTTTTAATTGATACCATAACACCAAAGTCTCCTCACAGAGTTCGTTTGTCATGCTTCTTTGCCATACATTGGGGAAACAATCATCCTCATAATGGAAACCCATGTGGTTTCTTGGGTCAATAACCTCATTATACAAAAGATTGATGGCCCAACCAGACTCTTATAGGTGTAGTATTCGCACACTACACTTCCAATCATAGATTTTGAGTTCGACCTATAAAAATAAAAGAATAGGATTTAAGAGAGTCAACTACTTACGATATATGGACCGGATTAATTGCGTATCTGAATATCAGTTGATGACAAGTAATCCTCTTACACAAAAAAAAAAAAAAAAATAAAAATTGATGGGCCACAAATTTTCTACTACTATCATTTTTCTTCCACAAGTCCTATTGATGCTCTAAGAAAATTAAGCAAAAAAATATGCATGGAATAATTATTTTTTTTGGGACACTTCCTCATATTAGGGGAATATTATCTGAAAGGGTATGAAAGTCAAGAAAAATAATACAAAAGAGGTTGTAATTTTTATAATAATAGAAAATAAAATTCAAAACAATTTTGAACTGCTCCAAACATAAGGAAAATCTTGAAAAGAAACTTTTTCTAGAAACATGAATTTCACGACAACTTTTTGTATTTTAAGAGAAAAAATATTTTCTCGATTAGTTGGGGTACAGAAAATTTACATATTTACTTATTACTAGTGATGCAAAGTTTGGGTTTAAGCTACCAACACTCTCTTGACCCACCCTCAAAACCATCTTTCTCATCCAAAATTTCCACAATGATTTACCAACCAAACCCGTGAGAGGACGACAAATCAAAATGCAAAGTGAAACACGTTCATGAACTTGGGCCTTTAGGACAGCTGTTTAGCAATCTTGTCACAAAAGCACATCAAGTTTCATTAGTTTAGTTTCTCCTTATCTTTCTAAGTTTTGCTGTATAAGCTCTAGGACCATTTTTTGGAGATGCACATGCACATGTGCCATATGTTATAAAAGTTTCGAGTTGCATTTTGGGCTTTATGACCCCATTTATCATTTTTGTTTTTTCGTCGTGAGTGTTTGGAGTTATACTCTGATTAATTCATTTTAAGCGTCTATAGAACGCTATTTAGGAGAACGACTCTCAACGTAATCTTTTTCATTTCTAAGTTTTAAACCTAAAATTTGATTAAGAGATCTAACATTTCATTCCACTGAACCGACTGACTATTGGTATAGCCCACTCATCATGCATCAACTAACAACTTCTCTCTATGTTTTTAATTCATATTAATCTCTTTATTAATAGCTTCAGATTTAATATAATAGTTGATTCTCTTTTATAATTCTTGGAATTGTAAAACACTAAGAACTTGAAGGGTTTCTTTTAGAAATCTAATATTCTTTTGGTAGGATTGTTTTGTCTAGAAATGGAACATCAACTATTTTAGAGTTCTGAATTATCCTTTTTAATCAAGTTTGCTAATGTTCATACCTTGCATCTTACGAGGGCTTACGATAGCATAAAGCAAGTGAAACCTTTTGCTTTTGGCCTCGAAGATTTTAGACCTTTCATTATTAATCATAACAAAGAGATACAAAAGAGGCACACGTAGGCTGCTCCACACGTTAACGATTTTGTCCAAATTGGTAATGGAGGTCAAACTTAGCGCGCCTTTGGTTTAATTCTAGAAATTAGAATCAGAATTAAAATCATATCTTTTAAAATTAGAATAGACAGAATCATTCTAAATCATCTATTTAGTTCAATATACTGGAATGTGTATCATTACTATACTTAGTGTTTGGTTTTTTTTTTTTTGAATAGTAATTAATAATTTTTCAATTTGACTCTTATTCCAATATACAATAAAAATTATAAATAATTTAAAATAAACTGTTTTAAAATATTGTATGAATTAATTTCACTTAAAAAAATAAATATTATATGAATTTATCAAATAAACTTTTTATCATTTTCAAAAATTAAAAAAAGAAACTTATAGATGAAAATTTTATATTTTTTCACTTGTTTAGTTTTTATATATATATGAGTAATGGGTAATTTTATAATAAAAATTGTATGAATAATGAATAATGAGTAATTTTATAATAAAAAAAATAAATATTATATGAGTTCATCAAATAAATTTTATATTTTTTCAAAAACAAAAGAAAAATAGAAAGTAACTTAATAATGAAAATTTTATATTTTTTCATTTGCCTAATTTATATATATATATATATATATATATATATATATATATATATATATATATATATATATATATATATGAGTAATGAATAATTTTATAAAAATATTATATGAGTAATGGGTAATGGGAAATTTCATAATGAAAAAAATAAATATTATATGAGTTTATCAAGTAAACTTTATATCATTTTCAAAATTTTTTTTAAAAAATTAACTTAATAATGAAAATATTATATATATATGTTTTTACTTATTTAGTTATATATATATTTTTAAAAAAAAGAAAATAAAAAAATGAAATATGAAAGTGGAGAGTAATGAGTAATTTTGGGTAAGAGTGAGAGTAAATGGTTATTTGGAAATCAAATGTGGGTTTCCAACAAAATCCACCACTTTAATTGGATTTTGTGGATTCCTAAATTTTTGGGTATGATTCCAAAATATTCATTCTCATAGTATTAATCCAAACATCATTTTTTTGTTTTATTCCGATTCCTCATTTTGATACCCTCTTACCAAACGCTCCTTAGTAATTAACTCCTTGTAGAACTCCAATTGCCCACCCCAAACCATAGTCATGAAGAGCGGAATTAAAAATTAGGGCGCGTGCGTTTGTTTGTTTGTTTGTTTTCAATTCCCTTTATTCGAGAGATCAAAGAGAGGGAGGGTGATACTTGGACTGCTGTCTGAGCTATTTACGTAGGGTTTATGCAATAAATAGTATGTTGAAACTTATTTAATAAAATCTATCATCAATATATGAATCAAATAACTCTTGATCTATATACCAACCAAATCATTAAGGAAATGTAAATAATCGAATATAGTAATTGAAGGAAAGTATACTTGAATCCATACTTTCCAAATCTACTTAGATGATTTCTAATGAGTATTAATTGTCTCGATTGTCTGCTTCCAATAATCCTGAATTAGAAGTAGTCTTCTAGATTTTTGTATTCTCCGTAAAGAAATCTCTAACTAATGATATATTAGGGATAGAAGAAATACTATATTTAAGGACCACAATCCATATTTAAAGATAACTGTGTTATCTCTTGATAACCCTATCTAAACCTATCACTCAGATAGGAATTATCCCTTAGATTGTTGCACATGTGGGAATCACACCCTATTAAATACTCTAGAGTCCAATATTAATCAAAACTTTAGTAGATCACTTTTCTACTTTCCCATGGACTCATCATGATAGTCTAAATTCATAATTATTTTACATATTAAGCCAACGTTGGATTAAATGATCCAATAATCTCCCACTTGAGCTATATATATATCTTTATAATTATGTATAACCGAATGAGCATTCAACTTTGCTGTCAATATTGAAATGTATTTATAACCAATCTCGTCCATCAGTCACATCATTATACGATCAGAGAGACCTTTGTCACATTTATCATAACTCGACCCAACATTGGTTTCGTATGCCAATACAATCGAATAACATGGATCATGATGTGGATGTGCAGTATGGAAATTATATGCAATGTGATCTGTAACACATCTATTTCCAACTGATCATCTTTAAACCACAATGAGATCAACTGTACTTAATATTAGAGTGTAATGCAAAAACTGAATCTTTATTTTCGTAGAACTTAACCTTAAATATCTGAATTTTAAACTGAAATAACTGAAAATGTCTATAATAAATGAATATCTAAAATCATAAACTCCCATTAAAACTGAAAATTCTGAAATGATATGACAACCATACAAATAATATGCACGTAAACCTTTTGGGTACAAATCTCTTAGTAAACGGAACCATAATTATGGAGTTTGTATCAATGTACTCTATAAACAATTGTCTACTTTGAATTCTTTCCTTTAAACTGACAAGTTATTGTCATATAATAATTCAAGTAGTCTGACAATAACATCCATTATGTACAATCCCATGACAAAATTTCGTGGTCATATTTCATGGATGGATGCCTCATAACATGCTGGCCCAATACTATTCTGACATCCAATAAAATCAGAGTCAGTATATTGAATGATCTTAATTTGATCTGACCTCCAACATGTGAGCATGTGTCCTTTTTGTTCTCTATAAGTACTATAAGACCTGTTTGGCTGCATTTCAATGGTCTACTTTTAAGTACTCGCCCAACACTCCTATAATGTATATAATATCCGAACGCGTACCGATCTGAACATACATCAGACTCCATACTACTGACACGTAAGGAATCTTCTGCATTTCTCTATGTATAGGATCATTCTTAAGGCACTGGTTGAAACTAAACTAGCTTCTCTTAACTATAGGGGTACCTTCTGATTATAATTCCAAATGTTATATATTTTGAGAATCCTTCTCCCATAAAGCTTGTGATATACACAATTTTCAAGCAAATTCATCTCAAAATGTAATGAGATGATTATTTGATGAAATTTGTAATACCACGGTATCGGTTCTAGAGGTAGTAGAGTTTGTTCTTCCGGAATAAAGATTTTCCAACATTGTCCCCATCTATTTCTCCCCCCGCAAACTCAACATCCTCAAATAACCTTGCACTTCTCAATTTCATATCTCCTTTTATTGGTTTGTTTATCTTTTATATAATTTAAACTCCAGGTATTAGTTTGTAGGGATTCACCAAAAACAAGCCAGGGTATCAACTAAAAATTATTGGATCCTGATAAAGAATCAACCAATTTTGAATCAAGAAATAAACTAACTTTTTCATTTATGAAAGAACAAATAAAACTCAATTTGTCCAATACAGAAATAGTAATCAAATCCAATCTAAAAGATGGAACAATAAATGTTTCATATAGATCCAAATAAAATTTGGTTCCTAACAATAATCTTAATCTACCGATAGCTTCAACTGAAACTTTATTATTATCACCCCATGCAGATGTATCTTTTTCCATCAATCAGCGCTTGACAATTCAGGCAATCCTGTATTGACACACTCAATGTGAGTAATGGCAGCGGAATCTGACCATCAAGTGTGTCCCAATACCTAAATTAATCTTAGAACAAAAAAAATTAAGGAACATACCTTTCTTAACATGCCAAGCGTGGTCGTAGGTATATTCCTTCTTGTGCCCTTTAGTACCACAAAAGAAGTAATCATTCTTTCCCAATTCAATTGAAACCTTTTGTTGCTTATCTTATGATACCGTATTTGTAGCATCCTTATCCTGTTTCCCTTTCTTTCATTTCCTTTTGTTTTTAGTGGTTAGGTTTGCACTTTTTGTCCTTTCTTGTTTTAACCTTTCCTTTTCCTAGACACAATGCAAAATGAGCTTTTTCAGAGACCAAATCTCTTTCTGGCAATTATAGTTCACTTTAAACTGGTTGTACTGTGTAGGAAGAGATATAAGAATCAAATGCACTAACAAGTTCTCAGAAAGTTCCAGCTGGAGTACTTTCATATCTTTTTATATTTCAAAATAAAATAATTTTTACAAGAGAGTCCACTTTGGTGAGATACTATTTTAATTAAAATATCACAAAATATACATATAACAATTATTTGAATTAAAAATCATATCCTTAATTGGATCTATGTCCAATTTTAACCTAATGGGTTTAAATTTGAAAATTGGTCTTACACTTGGATCCAATTTTATAATCTGTTTGGGTCTCTGAATTTAATGACCCATACACTTTAAATTGGATTTTGATTTAGATCTAATTTTATAATTCATATTTATCAAATTAAATAAACTTTATTTAATAAATTTATTATGCACTCAAACCAAGGAGTCTTGTAAATTACGTCCGCTAAAGGCCCAATTTTATTTCAAAAATCAAGTTTGGAATGGTTTGGTTTCAATACCAAAATTAAGCCTTTGATGGACTAATTATATATGTGTATATATATATATGTGTGTATAGATATATATATATATATATATATGTGTGTGTATATATATATATACACTAGGCGGTTTTGGCTGCATAAGGTGTGGCCGAGACCCAAAAACTTTTATAATTTTTTAAATATTTTTATTTATATTTAATGAATAATTAAATTTAAAATTTATATAATATATTATTAAATATAATTACTCTTATACAGTATACTAATTAAATAATATTTATAATTCTTGTTAAAAAATTTTCGTCGATAACAAACGTATCTAATTTTTTTTCTATAAATTAATTCTATCTTTTAATAAATTTAATCTCTTTTTTAAAAACTTTTATAATTTTTTTAATATTTTTATTTATATTCAATGAATAATTAAATTTAAAATTTATATAATATATTATTAAATATAATTACTCTTATACAGTATACTAATTAAATAATATTTATAATTCTTATTAAAAATCTTTCATCGATAACAAACGTATCTAAATTTTTGTCTGTAAATTAATTCTATCTTTTAATAGATTTAATCTCTTTTTTATTTGTGAATTAAATAATATATACATACATACATATATACATACATATATATTTAATATAACTTTGGAATTTTTTTTTAAATTATTGATATTCAAACATATTCTTACAAATTTATTATACTTCTTAATTTTTAAATTATTTTTATTTGAAAATTTTAAGTACGATTTAATTTTTCATTAAAAAACATATAATTATTATTTCTTTTTAATACATAAAAAAGAGTCGAATTTAAAATCTCTAAGAGCAAGAAAATAATATTAGTTGAATTATAATTCATTAACAAAATATGTAAGTGTAATGTTACACGATGAAAGTAAACTTTCTCATAAATTATTAAATAATTTATAATTTTTATTAGGGGTCAAAGTTATTTTGTTGAAAAACTATTTGATATAAATTTGATTATGAATATTTGTGTATTGATTTAAAATTTTTAAAATTTTGCAACTTATTTAAAAAAAGAGGGATATTTTTTTACTTCAATAATTGCAGAGTACAACTTCATTTACTGTTAATTAATAAAACTTATCGATATAAGTTTTTTTTATCAAATAAAATCATTAGATAATGAATTTTATATTTTTGTTTGTAATTGTTATCTATATCTCTAATGATATCCTTTCTCTCATTCAGCCATTCTCACAAATATAAGTATAATTGGAGGAACAATACAAATAAGAGGTTTTATACTATGTTTTAATTTTTTTTTTTTACTCAGATGAAATGACAATTAATATATTAGATTATAAAAAAAGTTTAATTTGTATTTCATAATTTTAAAATATTTTGTTTGATTGTTTTATTGTTGGTGTCTTAAGTAATACATGAAAAAGCAAAAAAAATAAAACATGTAGATATTTACTTTTCTTTGTTTACCTTATTTTAGAGATGTCACCGGGCCGGTTTAGGCCCAAAAATCTGCCCAATCGACCCGAAAAAACCCGGCCCGTGAACTGGATTGGGATGAACAGTAACCCGAACCGACCCAACCCAGATACTGTAGCGGGTCGGACTGGTTCAACCCTTTTTGGAACCACGAACCGGCCCGGCCTGGGACCGACACGGAACCGACCCGCCGACTCCAAAAAGGGTAGAAAGGCGATGGAGCAAAAAAAAAAAAAAAATTCCCGATCGGAACCGTGCCCGACTAGGCATGAACCGGCACGCCGGTTCCGGTTCACTGGGTCGGGCCGGTTCCACTTAAAATAAATTTGGAACCAGCCCGACCTGGACCGGACTGGTCTAGGAACCACTGCCAACCCGGCTCGCGGTTTCGAGAACCGGCAGTGAACTGACCGGGCCCAGCCCGGTTCCATGTCTGTCTTGTTTCTTATCAAACAATTTAATAATTTACATTATTTATTTTTTAAGAAATCATTTCAATTATTTTTTGTACTTTCAGAGTTTATATTAAATTTATAAATCTTACATTAATCAATCATGAGTTTTTTCTTTCATAAATTATCACCAAAATCTATTCAATTATTTTTTGTACTTTCAGAGTTTATATTAAATTTATAAATCTTACATTAATCAATCATGAGTTCTTTCTTTCATAAATTATCACCAAAATCTAATTTGGCAATAATCATAACTTAAATTGAACGAAAATAAATCAATATTTATGTTAAGCAAATTTATTTATTTTTTAAGAAATCAAATTAAACATTTAAAAATATTATTTATGAAATTATTTTTTTTACAACTTAAAGATGATTTTATAGAATTATTAATATAAAAGTAGATATTAAAAAAAATGTCCAGCTTGGTAGGAAAAAAACAAATTATTTTACCTAAATATTTGCTTACCACTGTATATTAAATTAAATTAAAAAAATATATGTCATTATCGAGTCGTTTGAGTGCGAAGTAATAAAAAAATGCCTTTTAACTCTCCTCCATTTTTTTCTTATCATTTTTGGCCACGTGTTATATTCTGAGTAAAATATGTGGTTAAATGTAGAAGAAGTGTTTTGACTTTTTATATATATGTAGCAAAAAAATAGAAACAGTGAATCTCCAAAGAAAAAAGAAGTGAAAAAAAAAGTGGAGAGAGAAGAAAATATAGATTAATAAAGGAAACAAAAGAAAAGTGAAGGGTGAAAAAAAGAAAAAAAAAAGAAGTGAAAAAGAAAGAAAGGTTAAGGGTAAAAAAAGTAAAAGCAAGAAACGAAATCCAAAAACAAAAAAGAAGGACGAAGAGTTAAAAAATAAAAACCCATAAAAGCAAAAAAAAAAAAAAAAAAATTGAGCACAGTAGCAAATTGTTCCCATCTGAGGTGGCATCCGCTCCCCACTTCCTCTCACTTATATTTTTATTATATAGTGAATCTCACAAAAAAAGTGAAAAAAAAGGTAGAGAGAGGAGAAGAGATGGATTAATAAGAGGGAAAAAAGAAATGTGAATGATGAAAAAAATAAAAAAGAAAAAGAAGAAACCAACAGAAAAAGAATTGAAAAAAAAAAAGAAAGATAAATTGTGAAAAAAATTAAAAATAAAAGAAGAAATTAAAAAAACAGTAAAAAAAAAAAAGAATGGTTAGGGGTTAAAAAAAAAAGAAGAAGAAAAAAAAGAAGAGTGAAAAGTAACAAAAAAAAAAGTAATAAAAAAAATGAAAAACAAAACCCAAAGAAAAAAGCCAAAAAAAAAAGAGGAACAGTAGTATATTGTTCCTATTCTAGGTGGTATATCCTCCCACTTCCCTCACTCCCACTTGTAGTGATTCTCACAAGTAAAAAGAAGTGAAAAAAAGTAAAGAGAGGAGAAAATATAGATTAATAAAGGAGAAAAAAGAAGGTGGAGGGTGAAAAAAGTAAAAAAGAAAAAGAAGAAACAAAAGAAAGAAAGGTTAAAGGTGAAAAAAAAAAGGAAAAAGAAGAGTCAAAATCTAAAAAAAAAAAGGACAAAGAGTTAAAAAAAAGTAAAAAAAAAAAACAAGAAGAAGAGTTAAATCCAAAAAAGGCAAAAAAAAAAAAAAAATTGAGCATAGTAGCGAACTGTTCCCATCTAAGATGACACATTCTCCCCACTTCCCATCACTTATGTTTTTATTATATAGTGAATCTCATAAAAAAAAGAAATAAAAAAAAGTGGAGAGAGGAGAATAGATGGATTAATAAGAGGAAAAAAAGGAAATATAAAGGATTAAAAAAAGTAAAAAAGAAAAAGAAGAAACCAATAAAAAAAAAAGTGAAAAAAATAAAGGTAAATGGTGAAAAAAAGTAAAAATAAAAGAAGAAATAAAAAAGTAAAAAAAAAAAAAAAGAATGGTTAGGGGTTTAAAAAAGAAGAAAAAAAAGAATGGTGAAAAGTAAAAGAATAAAAAAATGAAGTAAAAGAAAAAAAGGAAAGAACAAAACCCAAAAAAGCAAAAAAAAAAAAAAAAGAAAAGGGAATAGTAGCATACTGTTCCTATCCTACCCAGCGCCTCCTCCCACTTCTCCCTGCCCTACTTACGTTTTTATATAAAGGTAGATTTAACTTCTCGAATCATCCCGATCAAATCTGAAACCAAAATGACAGAATTTTTTACCTGATGGGACGTGACCCAAAAGTCCAGACCAAAAAACTCAATTCTCAAGAAGATCACGAAGGGCACCTACGGACCGGTATCTAACGATCGTCATGATAATCTACCAAAGGGCCATAGCCGCCCAGACGATTTATCGAGGGGTCTCAATCGCCCAGGACTACCGAACGATAGGTTTCAGTCACCTCGCCAGCCGAACGTAACTCACTGAACAAAGGTAATCGCCCCGATCGGGTAAGCAGACATCAACTCTTCAATCGGACGGGTCACAAAGATCCCTTACTCGATCGAATAACCGAACGTTGTGCTAACACCCCTAACAATTCTAAAAGAAGGTTATAATTCCCTTAACTTCAATCTCCTATTTCATAATGGCAAATCCCGGATCTTTCGAGTAAGGAAAGTACATCTCCCGAAAATGATAGTTCTACTGATAAATGAGGATCGTAATCAACTCATAATATTAATCTCTGAAATTCTCGGATCAGTTTGATAAGTAAGGTATGGTTGAAGGCCCCCAACGGCGTGTATCTCTCAGAGGTATAAGTGATCCCAAAAACTCTCAGAACGAGGTACGCTCTCTAGACCTAACACTTTGGACACACTGATCACATGGAATAGTTTCCCTCAATTCTCACTCTGTTTCTTTCAATCAAAAATCGTTCTTTACTGACTTGAGTATCGGAACCTCCCCGCCGAAGCACCCTCCGACTATTTTTGCAGGTGCATCCACCCATTGACAACTATTGTTCGGGTCAAGAAGGAGCTGGTATCTGTGGAGTCATAACTCACCCCCAACGATTGACGCCGTCTGTGGGAAATAGACTGGAGAAGTTTCTGTCATTTCGATAATCATACCTCCAAGGATTAGAGCGTCTTCGAGAGCCACACCTGCTGTAGAAGGGCACATCCTTATGCCCGCTGAATCTATCGCTCCCCCGGTAACGAATCCTCCAATTCGTAATCCTGTGTTTTCTCCCTAACCGTCGCATCTAGAGTTAATTCCGCAACATACAATCCAAGAACGACAAGTCATGGCCTTAGGACCAGAACAGACAGACCAGCCTCAAATGGAAAGATTGGTATCTGGAATCCAAAGAATAAGTAAACAGTTGGAAAGACTCAGTTGAGCCCTCGGGTCGGACAACCACTAATCTACTGCAGAATCCAAATATAAGCAACCACCCAGACGAGAATTCTCAGAACCATCGGCGGCCTCCCAATACAACCCCCAAGATCTGAAAAGACAGATTGAACAGATCATGGCCGCTGAGTTTAAAAGAGCGGGCATAAAGGAAATGGAAGCTCCCCAACGCTCCCAAAGCGAATCACCATTCGATACAAAGATCTTGTCAAAACCAATGCCAATGGATGTCCTTCTACCTCCCATGGAGCGGTATGACGGGACAAATGACTCCCGCAACCATTCTACTGATTTCATAACAGTTGTGGTCTCTAGAGACCTCTCGGATGCCGCGATATGCAAACACTTTCTTACCACTCTTAAGGGTAATGCCCTTAGCCTGGTTCAATTCTCTTTCCCCGTTTAGTATCAAGAGTTTCGCATAATTCCGACAATATTTTGAGACCCACTTTGTAATCAGTCGAGGGGTTAAGCGGAAATCTACATCCCTCTTATCATTACATCAATGGAAAGGGGAATTTCTCAGAAACTTTATGGAGATATTTAAGACAGAAATACTGAAAGTTCCTGATCTTGACCATAACATCGCTTTGGCCGCGCTCCTAACGGGTCTGCATTCCTCTGATATGAAGGTCTCAATCACAAAGAAGCCATCAGCAACCATCCAAGAGTTTTACTCCCGAGCGGAAAAATATATTGCTACGAAAGAAATAGAGGTTTTCGATCGACAAAAAGGCGGTCATAGCAGAAAAGAACGTAGTCGGTCGCCACGTCGGCCTTCCCCGAAGAGAGGCAAACTAGAAATTCCGCCTTCGCAAAGGTTCAGTGTCTACACTCCGTTGAGTGAAACCCCAAGTCAGGTTTTGTATCAAATAAAGAACAAGTCATACGTCAGATGACCCCCGCGCCCGACAGAAGAAGATCCTAAAAAAGACAAGTCCAAGTACTGTCATTTCCATCAGGACTACGGCCACATGACCGATGAGTGTAAAAGACTCAAGGATGAACTAGAATTCTTGGTCCGCAGTGGAAAACTGTAAAAGTTCATCAGTATAGAAAGAAGAAATCTGCCTTCCCCCAACAGGCGTGACGCACCAAGGGAAAATGAGTTGCTTCATAGGCCAAATCCCAGACCATCACGCGAGGAACCAGGAGGGGTGATCCTCTAAGTTCACAATGAAGACGGCTGGCACGAGCCATACGTTCCTGCTAGCATCTGTCCAGCATATGACCCGGATTTAGCATATGACCCGGACTTCCCGGCACTCTTCCTTTAATGAAAATTTTGATATTTTCTACTACTCATTAACTGCGTGTGGTATGGGACTTTAAATCTCCTTCGAAGAAAACACTCTCCGAACGAGTGGATACGAACCTAGTTCCTAAAGTTTTTAATCGACCGAAGGGCCTTAGTCACACAGATCCTTCCGAACAAATGTATCGTTAATATAGAATGGAACTCCCCGAACGGGTGGACACAACCTTAATTCTTAAAGTCTTTAATAGACCGAAAGGTCTCAGTCGTCCAGATCCTTCCGAACGAATGTGTTGCTAATATGGGATGGAACTCCCCAAATGAGCAGATACGGCCCTAATTCCTAAAGTCTTTAATCGAACGAAGGGTCTCATCGCCCAGATCCTTCCAAACGAATGTGTCGCTAATATGGGATGGAGCTCTCTAAACGGGTGGACACGGCCCTAATTCCTAAAGTCTTTAATCGACCGGAGGGGTTTAGTCACTCAAATCCTTCCGAATGAATGTGTCGCTAATATGGGATGGAACTTCCCAAACGGGTGGACACGGATCTAATTCCTAAAGTCTTTAATCGACCGGAGGGCCTTAGTCGCATGGATCTTTCGAACGAATATATTGCTAATATGGGATAGAACTCCCCGAACGGGCGGACACGACCCTAACTCCAAAAGTCTTTATCGACCAGAGGGTCTTAGTCACTTGGATCTTTCGAGCGAATGTATAGCAGAATTGAGATAAAACTCCCTAAATGGGCAATCACGTGGCTCGAAGGTTCCTAATTGAATGACAGACCTCGAGAGTCCCAAGTCAATCGGCCAAGCATCCCCTCAGAAAAGGGAAGAATTTCCCAAACGAATAGATACTTCCCTCTTTTTATGATGAGTTCAAATTGTCCTCAACTTCATCAAACAAGTGAGATGAGACATTTAAAAACCTTCTCGAAAAAATTGTTACAAGAAACAGAAGGAAAAAATTTCCATATCAGACATTATGGAATTACAACGAAGCAGAAGCAGGGTTTGCAGTAGCGTGAGCTGGATCTGAACACGTTGATCCTTCTGGAGGGGGCAAGGCCTTGTACTGGCCGACGCGCCGAAGGATCTCCTCTACACACCTCAAGCGTTCGAGCAACCTACGTTGAGAATGTTGGGTTTCGATAGTATCTTTGGCAACAAATGTCTTGAGAATGGTCATCTCTTGTTCAGTACTCTGAAGGGACTCCTCCTGGAGACGAGCCAACGTTTTGGCAGTCGTCAGTTTTGCTTCCCTGATGCGTACCGCCGCTTCTACTATTTATAATGATCATGAGCTAAGGATAAGTCCGCTTGAAGGCACTCAATTTCCTTATTTTTTTCCTCCTCAATTCTCTGCTCCTCGTTCTCCAGAGCGTCACGAAGCGCTGCCACTTGTTTGCCTAGGAGGAAAAACTGATCCTCAAGCTTTTGCCTCCTTAACTTTTGAAGTTCGGTCAAGGCAGAGGTCTGGAAAGAGGCACGGTATTCAGGATAACGAGATGACAAAAAATCAAACTTTAACTCGTACAAAGAGAACACTTACTGTAAGGCAAAGAGAGTGAATGATCTTGTCAATGCACTCAAGAGGCATCTTTCAGAGGTCCTACTTCAGAGGAAATTGGAACCGCTCGACCAACTGTAGCTCTTCCTGCGGAGCAATAAGATTGAAGTTACGACCCTCCATAAAGATCGTCATCAATCCTTCTTCAGAATTACGTACCTCTCCAACCGGAATAGGCGGAGGAACGCAATAGTCATCCGGTATATCTATCAAAAGACACTGAGATCCCCGAGGAGATTGTTCCGATGCTTCTCCCAGAATAGGGACAAAAGTTTGCGTCACTGGAGGCTCATCCCGCCTTTACGGATCTCGAGCCAGAACACTCCCGGTCACCTCAAGAAGTCCCTCCTCAGAACCACCTCCCTCTTCGACCTCGATAGGCGCATCAAAGGCTTCTGAGTAGCCGACTAGATGGCCCCTCCTATTTCAGAATGCTCTTGAGAAGGCTCACGCTCTCTAGATTCGGTTTGCTCTTCTTCTCCAGCAGATGGGCTAGACGCCCTAGTGCTAGACTTTTTTTGTCAGAACTTAGGAAAAGTATCAACTGTCTTCCTCTTCGTATGAGACCGCACTTCCCGCTCAGTGGAAATCTCATTGAAAAGACGAGCGTTGATGACCGACATAGTATCAACCAACTCCTTCCCCTGTTACTCCAGCAAAAGAGGTCTGGTAATCCGCCTTGTCTCATTTACTAACAAACCAGATAGTAGCAACATTTCATCCTCTACCAAAGAATCCACCCATAGACTCCGGTGATGTTCTTCGTAGTGGCATCCAACAACTCACAAAAAACGAGAATGACGAAGGATATTGGGAGTTATCATATTCAAGAAAGGCGCTTGATTAGCATCTAGAAGTATCAGAAGAAAATTACTATTCAAGAACCTCACATAGAAAAATTTCTGCATCCAGTGCTTGTCTTGGGATTCATTGTAGAAGAACCTCCAATGAGACACCTTGCGAGTTTGGAGTTTATGCCAGCCATGAGTAGAACTCTTAGAACTGTATCGCCCCAAAGAGAAAATGGCACCCAAAATCTCCGCTTCAAAACGAACACGGAATAACCCTAACAGGGAAATTAGGGCAATCGTAAAACGCCGAGCACTTGGGGTAAGCAACGAGGGATGGACGTTCCAGTACCTCAGAACCTCCGCCAGCAGGCCCGTATACGGATTCCTTAAGCCATACTTCACACATTGTTTATACATTGGAACACAACCTTCGGGAGCGTGACTCGCCCTGTCCCTATTACCTGGTAATACAAACTCAAAGTTACTCCAAAGCGACATTTCCTTTTGAACTTCTCTTAAGTCCTCTTCAGTTATGGTACTCTGGATACTATCCACAATTCGCGACGAGAAGGAATTTTTTGACATTTTTTCTCTACGAAAGGAGGTTTCGTGGAGAAAAGTCAGAAGAATGATGAGGCTGATGGGGGAACGTAACCCTCCAATAAGCACGAACCTATATGAAGCGTACAAAAGACGGTTCACGAAAATCGAAACGGCATAAGTCAAATTAAAAAAAGGCGCTCCTTTTTCGAAAATTATCACTCATGGCGCTTCTTTTCCTAAGAAAACCATGAGTCGGGGGCAAATGATGAGACATGGTCCAAAAGTCCAGACCAAAAGAGTCAATTCTCAGAAACCCACGAAGGACACCTACGGACCGGTATTTAACGATCGTCATGATAATCTACTAAAGGACCATAGTCGCTCAGATGTCTACCGAGGGGTCTCAGTCGTCCAGGTTTACCGAATGATAGGATTTCAGTCGTCCCGTCAGCCAAACGTAACTCACTGAACAAAGGTAATCACCCCGATTGGGCAAGCAGACATCAACTCTTCAATCGGATGGGTCACGAAGATCCCTTAATCGATCAAGCGACCAAATGTTGTGAAACGCCCCTAACAATTCTAAAGGAATATTATAATTCCCTTAATTTCAATCTCCTATTTCATAACGGCAAATCCCGAATCTTTCATGTAAGGAAAGTACCTTTCTCGAAAATGGTAGTTCTACCGATAAATGAGAATCGTAATCAACTCATAATATTAATTTCTGAGATTCCCGGATCAGTTTGATAAGGAAGGTAGGGTTGAAGTCCCCCAACGGTGCGCATCTTTCAAAGGTATAAGTTATCTCAAAACTCTCAGAACAAGGTACGCTCTCTAGACCTAACACTATGGGCACGCTGATCACAGGAAAAGCTTCCCTCAATTCTCAGTCTATTTCTTTCAATCGAAAACCACTCTTTACTGACTTGAGCGTCGAAATCTTCCCGTCAGAATATTTTTTGACGATTTTTACAGGTGTATCCATCTATTGATGACTATTATTCAAATCAAGAAGAAACTGATATCTGTGTAGTCATAATCCACTTTCAATACTACCCCTGTTATAATAGTGAATGGAGAATAATAATTCCAAAAACCGGCAGCTTTGTGTTTTATTTTTATTTTTTCAATTTGGAAATCTGAAGGTTTTGTTCTGAAATCTGTAAATTATATGAGCATTAAATGGAGCACGCCTCGGGTTTGGTGTGCTTATTGTGAAAACTGTATGTTTGGTGGGTTTTGAATTCACAATGTGTGCATGCCTCGGGCTCTGAACCGTGAAAGAGACAAGAAATCTCTCTTCTTTTCTTTTCTTTTCTTTTTTTTTTTTTTTAATTCTGAAAAGAACCGAAATAGAAGATAAAAAAATAATAAAAAAATCTCCTTTTTATAAAATATAAAATTTTCCTTTAATTTTTCTTTACCTAAAAACTAAATCCAAATATCCAAATATTCTTAATTTCTTAATTTCAAAAAATCAAAAATCCTAATTTTCTTTATGATTTAAATATATATGGCTCTGATACCACTTATTAAAACTTATTTGATGAAATCTATCATCAATACATGAATCAAAGAATACTTGATTTACATGTCAAATTATTAAGAAAATATAAATAATCGAATATAACAATTTAAAGAAATTACATCTGAATCCATACTTTTCAGATCTCCTTTGATAATTTCTAACGAGTGGTGATTGTCTCGATTGCATGCCTCCAATAATCCTGAATTGGAAGTAGTTTTCTAGAATTTTGTGTTCTCCATAAACAAAACTCTAACTAATGAGATGTTAGGGTTAGAAGAAGTATCAGATCTAGAGACCACAATCCATATTTAACGATAATTGTGTTATCTTTTGATTACTCTATCTCAATCCATCACCCAGATAGGGATTATCTCTTAACTTTCTACACATATGGGAACCACACCCTATTAAATAGTTTAGAGTTCAATATTAACCAAAACTTTAGTTGATCACTTTCTCACTTTTTTATGGATTCATCTTGATAGTTTAAATATACAATTATTTTACATATTAGCTTAATGTTGGATTAAATGATCCAACATAGCAAGATACATTGAGTTGTGAGAAAGGGATAATAAACGAACGAAGAGAGTGAGAGAGGGAATAGAAAGGTGTGGAGAGAGAGGAGAGGAGAGGAGAGGAAATTAGAGTGCAAATGTAAGGATTAGTCTTTGGAGATAGATAGTGGATGGAAAGTGTCAATGAATTATAATTTAATTAGCACTATCTTCCCTTTTCTTGTAAATATCTCGGCTTTGAGTTTCCATATATACCCAAAAAAAAAAAACAAATAGTGGATGGAGAGTGAACAACATGGGGTTAGGGTTTTGGAAGCAGACGAAAGAGAGAGGGGGGGGGAAGAGGGAATGACCTCGCAAAGAATAAAACAAAAGCCAAATAATGGTTAAGGGCAAATTTATCCACTTGAAAAATCTAACTCTCATTAACTCATAAAATTGTTTTTCCTTAGTTTTCATCCTTAGAAAATAGATAGACACCCTCTATTTCACCTTGGCTCGAATTTCACCTTTTCCTTTTCTCCTTCCTTCATCTCTCTAAATTTCCCTTCTAAATTTCTACCTAATTCATTTCATAATTTTTAGGTCACTCTTGCTGCTAAAGTTGATATTTGTATTCTATTTAGACACAAGTGTTTATATATTGGTTTACATTATTATGCAAGGAGGATATATCAATTTTTCGATATTATTATATGTATAAGAAAATTTAACTTAGTTGAAACACTATTAATATAAAAATAAATTAAATTTCTTTATAGAGGAACTTTAATTTCTATTCACAAAATCTTATACTTTCTATAAAAAAAAAAAATTATTTTAATTGAAACATATTACAATTAAATAACACAAAATTAGTTAAACTAAACTTTGCCTACCTTTCCTTAGAGTAAATTTACAAAAAATAAAATAAAATGTTTTATTAAATCATAGAATATGTAATTAGCTTGAAAATTCTATATGATTGTGTTGTTGTAGAAGGTATATATGTTTTGTACAACCAAAACATTTGAAGAACACAACCTTCTTGGTGCCCATAATTATTAATTTATTAAATTAATTTCTTTCAGCACATAATTTTTGTTTTTTTTTTATTTATAAAAATCACAAAAATATATATTTTTACGTACATTCAAATACTATTTTTTTATTTGTTCAAATGTCAAATTACTATTAAATAAATTATATACATATATTTTTTTGATTTATTCAATTATTATCGAACCCTAATTGATTCAACCACATTTTATAGGGATTATTCCAATTGAATATGAATTATTATTTATTGGGCTAAGGTTAGTTTGGCTAAAATCTTCCTCTTTCTTATAATAGTTATGTCTTTTTTTATATACATATATAAGAGATGTTCGAACTCAGGACCTTTGAGAAAGAAATAGATAATATCAGTTGAATTATAATTCATTGTCAATATTTATATCTGTTTGTAGAAAAGTTTTACAACTTTTGAGAATTGAACATTATAAAATTAAAAATCTTTTTGTCCTAATTGAAAAATTAGAAAAAGAAAGAGGTAGTTACCAGAATCATTAGCCTACAACCAAAATCCCTGTGGGGGCAACTAAAGCCAAGAATCAGAATATTCATATATAATCTCCTATTTTGGTAATCATAATCGTATAATACATTCTGATATCTTCCTTAATAAGTTAGGGCAGGTGATATTAGTATGACATAGAAGACTTTTACCCAATTTGATTGAGTGCATTCATCAAATTTCAATGGCTAAATCAATATCCTGTTGAATCCGAGAGAGATTGAGAATTATATGGTTTCTTATGTACGAGTAAAATTGTTGCTAATGATCATGATCAATCATAACCAAAAACTCACTCTCAATCTATTTTTTTTCTTACCATTGGGATCCGAAATCATATAATGACTAATATGATTTAAGCATTTGTAGAGTCTATTTAGGAAGGTGGATCTCTCAGCATAGTATTTTTCATTCTCAAATTTTAAATTCTAAACTTATTAAGAAACCTAACACTCCATCCTATTAAACCAAAAACCTCTCTCTCTCTCTCTGATCCTCTAGATGTGGTCCACCGTTTAGTATCCGGAGTTTCATTTCAACTAATTTAGGTCAAACTGTTGTCGGGTCTTCATTCGGAGGAAATTCTCCCATCATCGTTTTTGTCATTATCAAGATTCAAAATCGAACATGAGATTTTAGTATTTTTTTTATTAGACAAATGAAACATTAGTCTCTCTCTTTTTCCAATAACAGTGATGCCGTGGTTTGACCGACTTCTAATCAATGCTGGCTATACAGAGAGCTTCTCTTTCTTCCCCCAAACTCCCCGCTCCCTCTCTCCTAGAGCCCTACTATAGAGATAATTTCACCACAATTACAAAATAAATTATAATTATCAAAGATCGAATCTATGAGTAAAGATATTAGATACATATGGGCCAAACTATATTTTATTTCTAAACTATTAAAGTTTTCATCATTTACTATAATCAAGAAAATATTAAGTGGAACATTGGGGGAGTTAATGTTATTTTATTAATGCCATTGCAAACTATTAATGATCCAAGCCGTAAATGTTGTCTCTGATTTATGTTCATGCACACACACATGCATTTATCCCTTGCATTTGAGATCATGGGTTGAAATTAGTTCCATCACAGTTAAAAATCAATAAAACCTTCGAGACCCTTAAGAGACCGAAGCCTTCTCAATCAGGTAAATCACATGGGTTGTTTCCCCAAAATCATAGAATCCAACAGCCAAGATTAAAACCCACCAAAATTATCAAAAGACCAACAACCCTAGGATATGTCCAATATATCCAACTTAACATTGCCGGCCTTTAATAGTGTTTATTTGGGTGGCAAATAGCCCCACCTTTGCCTCTCATGTGACCGACCAACTTAACCTCCCTTTACCTGTCATTGCTCCCACCTTGTCCCCCCACCCCCTCTCCCTTTCTCTCTCTCTCTCTCTCTCTCATATCTCATCTCATTATATAAAAACTAGCCGTTTTTCATTTCTTTCATCATAATTCGAAAACACTGCTCCAAAGCTAAACACCAAAAGGCCACCAAACAACATGTCTACACGAGGCGTGGAGGCTGAGATCATCACGGAGCTTAGGTTGGGTCTTCCAGGGAATTCATCATCGGGTGAGAAAAATGAGAAGAAGAAGAAGAGGGTGTTTGATGAGATGGTGAATGATGAAGGGAATAGTAGTTGTTCAGGCAACGAGAGGAAAAATGAGAACACTGAGAAGATGAATAAGGCTCAAGTTGTGGGATGGCCACCTGTTTGTTCATATAGGAAGAAACTGATTCAACGTGACAACACAATGTATGTCAAGATCAGCATGGATGGAGCTCCTTTTCTTCGAAAAATCGATCTGGGCAATCACAAGGGCTATCCTGAACTTGCTCTTGCTTTTGAGAAACTCTTTGATTGCCATGGCATACGTAAGTCTTCTTCTTCATTGTATGCAAATCTTTGTTTTACATAAAGCAAAATAAAGGATAAAGTTGAAAAAATTGATAAATAAAATATGATTATTTATTTATTTTGTTGACAGGTGAGGCTTTGAAGGATGCAGACAATTCAGAGTACATTCCAATATATGAAGACAAAGATGGAGACTGGATGCTTGTTGGAGATGTCCCTTGGGAGTAAGTCTGTCAAGCCCACTACCCCTTAATTATACTTGTGAATTTGTACTTATGATCCTTTGAAAACTTAGAGAGATATCCCCTCAATTAATTAAAAAAAATCATGGATAATTTTAATATATGCTAATTAATTAACAAAATTATTCGAAAATTTTTTTTAAAAAAAAAAATTTTTTTTTTATAAAAAAAATATTTTTGTTTTTTTTTTTTTTTTTTTTTATATTTTTTTTTTTTTTTTTTTTTTTTTGGGGGGGGAAGAAAAAAAAAAGGGAAAAAAATTTTTTTTTTTTTAAAGGAAAAAAAAAAAAAAAGTTTTTTTTCTTTTTTTTTAAAAAAAAAAGAAAAAAAAATAAAAAAAAAAAAAATAAAAAAAAAAATTATTTAAATTTTGTTAAATATATAAAAAAAAAAAATAAATTAATTAAATTTTTTTATAAATATATTTTTTTTTTTTTTTTTTTTTAATTTAAAATTTATTTTTTTTTTTTTTAAATTAAATAAAATAGGTTATATTTTTTTTTTTATTTTTGGTGTTCAAGTAAGGGGTGTGCCCTTTAAGGGGATGGGTGTGGAAGGATCTGGCCCCCTATCCTTTATCAAAAGAAAATCTTTGCCAGTTAATCTCCGTAACCTAATTTTTCTCATGATGTTTACGACTTGATTTTTGTTTGTTCAAAGTTTAGCATCTTTGAATTTCTTTTTGGGCAAATAAAAAAGAGGACAAGATAGAATCCTCGTAGATTTTAACTAGATAAAAATCCAGCGGTGGTGTCGAGGAGAGAGAGAAAATGGAAAAATAGGGATTGTGTGAATTAATTTTTTAATGAATTTTATAATAATTGGTTGAATTAGAAAAAAAATTAATTAAAATTTTAATTAAAGTTTTTAAATTAAAATTTTAAAATAAAAAAAAAAAAGATATTGAAAGAATTAAATTTTTAATAAATTTTATAATATTTAATCAGATTAATCGAACCAAACTCGAATACTAATAACAAATAAATATTCATTTACATGAGAAGTAATAAAAATTTCAATCGTTAATTTTTCTCTTATTTGAAGTTAAACGCATGACATCCCTAACGCATTTAATATCAGAAAATATCTTGAATCAATTTTGATGAGCGTACTCACGAACTAAATTTGAAAAGGAGACCTTGCCGACACTGGGTATTAATCTTTCATAATGAGTTTTTTTTTTTTTTTTTTCCTGGGTAGGTCAGAAAATTGTCCTGTGAGAGAACAGTACTCTACTAGGTGAAGACCAGACATCATCATGAGAGTGAGAGAGAGAGAGACAGAGAGTTCTCTGCCATATTGTTTCATTGTACTACAGTCGGACAAGAAATTCTAATTGTCTTCACAGTACCCTTTCAACTTTTCTTCTCAAGAATTATGGATATTCAAACCGAAATTCTGTAGAAAAGCATGCTCTCCGGAAGCCTTCAATCTTTTTTTCACCGTCTCAAATTATGTTTTAATTAATTTAATTTTATACTTATTAAATATTATTTTAAAAATTAATTTTTTAGACATAATTTTTTTTCATCAATTAAAAATAAATCAATTCAATTAAGAATTTAAATATATAAATACATCTTAAGTATTAACATAAGTATTAACATAAGAGTCATAAAAAGATATGTAATGAATTTCTAAAAGAAAATATTATTAATCGATGAATTATAATTCAACTGATATTATCCTTTTTCTTCTTTATAAAAGTTTCAAATTCGACTCTTTTTATATATATATAAAAAATGTATTCTTAAAAAATTTGAGTAAAGTTACAAAATAAGAAAAGTATTTGCTTTTTTAAAACAATGAGTAAAGTTCCAAAATGATTGCATCTTTGAAATAAAATTTTGGGTTTTAGTTTATTTATAACGAAAATATCTTAACCCTTAAGAATTCAATTTTATTTGAATTGTATTTAATCTATTTAATAAAATTATCATATACTAATAATTTATTAAAAAAATGATGCAATTTCACAAAACCTAAGATTGAAACGATTTATTCCTTCCTATACCTAGCAACTTAAGCTAATCTAAGGGTTTCTAATTATTTTTCCGTAATTTAAAATTTTGAAATATATGATATTTTAAGATGTTTTTTCCCCCTACATCAAGCTAAACCTATGTTAGTTTTGCAGAATGTTCACTGAATCATGCAAGAGGCTGAGGATCATGAAACAATCAGATGCGAAGGGTTTTGGTGCGTTTCCACTGGGAAGCTCTCTCAAGGATATGATAAACAAAGAAGAGTGAGAACAACACTTGTTGTCTGTGGAGAAAATTATGATCTTTAACCCTACCATTACATACAATTATGGACTCTCTCTCTCTCTCCCTCCGCCCCCCCCTGTTAGTGTTGTTTAAGTCATAATTCTATAGCTTATTTGCATTATGGAGGTGTGGATGTTGGCGTCATAGAATGGGCATCAGGACCCTAGATGAGGAAAGGCCATTTCCCATGCATGGCCCTCCTGATGAGAGATTTTATATGCATGTATCTGATGACAATTTTATTTTGTATTTGTGGAGTTGTTTTGTTATATTTTGTGCTTTGTATATGTCAAATTATTTTTACTCTAATCTTACTCCAAACATGTTAATTATGTGTAGATCAAATCATTTTTCAACATTCAAATAAATTAGAAAAATATTTTTTTATATGTTTTTATTCGGGTGAAATAAATAATTAATTTTTTATCAAAGAAATAAATCCATATTTCTTCAAAAATATTTAATTTCTTTTCCATATAGAATTGAATCTCCCTCCATTTGGCCTCATTTTACTTTCCATTTATCTCAACTATTTTAAGTCTTTAACTTAATAATCTTGGTTTTTACAAGTTAAAGTTTAGTTGAATTCGAGCTACTGTAACCAGGTTTACATTATCATATAATACAATAACGTTAAATGAACCAAATAAATTAAATTCTTCTTTTAACATATATTGATCAACTCTCAATCAAATCATCTCTATGTTTGAATTAATTCAAACAAATATTTGATTTATAATTTGTCAAAATAAACCGATATAAACTGTCACGTAAAATTTGTTTTGTTTTCTTTATATTTCTTTTTTGCATCATTCGGCAGTTGCTCCATGAAATTAGATTACTCAAATTTTTTATGTTTTCATTTGAAATACAATAACAACAAATTGAAACTTAATCCTAAACTTTAGAGTCGACCATTTAAGATATATTTGTCTCTCATTTTGGTTTTGATAAAAATTTTATTTTGATAGTCAACATACCGCAATCGTCTCCTTTGACTTAGACTTAGGACCGACCATGGTGGAGTTTAGGTTTCCATTAGAAATATTAGAGAATAATGCAATTTCAAGAATAAATCATGCTCCAATTTGTCTTGATACTTGGCATCTTTCAAAGTTTCAAACAGAGAAATCAATTACATTTTCTTGCACACATTTGTCAATGCCAACATGGAGTTCAATAAACATGTCTTCCATGACTTAACAACAAACCGTCCCCTAGGATCATGAACTTAGCTAATATTAATCTGCATGTACCATGCATTAGCAAATATTTCTGGTTTTCTATTCTCTTCTATATTAGTCTCTCAAACGATAAATCCTAAAATTTGGGATTAAATCTCAATTTGTCGTGTGTACCTCCTCTTTACCAAAACATTAGCAAGTATATAAAAAATTTACAATTATCAAAAATTCATAAAAAAAAATACCCAACAGCATACGCAGACACACACAATCTAGGAACATGAACATGGGTTTTCTAGGTTCTGTCCAAAACCTTTACAAGTATTTTCAGTTTGAACATAGAAACTTAGAGAATCTAAATAAGAGAGACCCCATGTTTGCCATGTTCAAGTATTCTAAGTTCAAAGTATGCATTCATGAATGTGAATATGTAAATTATGCTCCTAATCCACAGCAATATTTAAGGGATCAGCACGTTAACGTGCGATGAATACCCTAATCAACCTAGTTTTAGTTCCAACATGGGTACAGAATCCTATCTGCATTTGTTACTCATAGTTTATGCATATGATTATATTATAATATCAACTAACAAAACTGCCACTAAACATATGTTTGGCTTGTTAATTATGGAAATATATTATATTACGAAACTATGCATTATCCTAGATGAGGGCAATGGGGAGGTGGATTGGATTTATGGTTTAGGTGAGGAGCATTTTGAGTTGTCAGAGATTGCCTATGCCATAAGTCATGCCCTTAAAATTTTTAACACATTGCACATCAATTGGATCTTGTTGAAGCTTTAACAAATCGTCCTTATAAGCTTATTTATTTATTTATTTATTTATTATTATTATGATTTTGTTATTATTGTTGTTGCTCCTATTGTTGTTGATAAATTAATTTAGGGGAATGATATTTGTCAGAGAAATTGAGTAAAAAAATAAAAAAAAATATGAAATCTTTATAATTTATTCATTCAGCTCAACTATTATAATAAATCATGTTTATATAAAAAATTCATTATTATAAATATAAAAATATAAAAACAAAGAGTTAAATATTATTAAAATCAAATCAATCCCTAATTCATACACACACTACACACACGTTCTCTAACAATGTTCATATCTAATATTCCCTCTGTTGTGAGTCAAGTAATAATTTTTTTTTTTTTTTTGGGTTATGATCTAACATCATGAATTTACAAATAATTTTAGCTTTTAACTTGAGAGTTTTATTTTTTATTTTTAAAAACTAATGCAAATAATATTATTTTTTACATATAAAAATTGAACATAACAAAAATGTTATAGAGACAATAATAACTACACTACAATTTATCATTTTACTGAATGAAAATATTAATTATTTTTGAATCAATGACTTATAACTCAACTGATATTATTTTTTTTCTTTAAAAATCTCATATTCAAATCTTTTTTATATAATAAATAAATACATTAATCATTTTTAATAATTTTTATCTAAAAAATTTCACCAATAGAGATCAAATAAAAAAAGTATAAATTTTTATTTACACATATTTTGAGAAAGTACTTGATGAGGAAAATTTACAACGTACACGTTATGAAAATTCCAAACTTTCGAAGGGTTTGTAGAGAAAAAAAAAAAAAAAATTATAAGAGAAGGTGTCTATGGACAATGTTTCTGTCTATTTCCTCGAACCCTTTCAAAGAAAACATCCAAAAGCGAATGGTGAGGGATTAGCACAAAACACCGAACTTGTTGTCGCTCTCTTCGTACATCTCGTGGCCTGCGGTCAAGTCTTGGCCTCGAATTACACGTTTTATTCTCATACGCGAACACTGCAAAGATAATTTAAAATTTTAGATTCCAATTTTATTATTTTAATTTTTTATAAATTATAATAGTTAAAAGGTATATTAAATTAAAATTTTGAAATAACTAATAATTTCACAAAATTGGTATTTAATTTATTTGTAGGTCTCAGTACATCTCATGGCCTGCGGTCAAGTCTTGTCCATGCAGTACATATTTCTAATCTCACACATGTACACTTCATCCGATAAATTAAAATTTTATTATTTAAATATCTTTTTATAAATCATAGTTGTAAGAAATTGATTATACAAGATATAAAGACCCATTGTCATATAAATTAATCCCATGATCCTCTCAATTTGGGGGGATGTAGCCTGTTCTTTTGATTCTCATCAATCAGATTTTACTTGGTAGTAGACTGATCGGTCTTAAAACTTTCTCGATGTTCGGTATCCGATCAACTCGAAATAATGTTTGACTTTCTCTAAATCACAGAAATAACGTTTCGTAATTGACAAGAAGACTTCAAATCCTAATTGATAAGAAAAGCAATCACTTGATAGTTAGAATTTTCTTAATAAGAAGGATTCTGAATTTTATAGAAATCTTTTTCTAAATAGTCATATGATCTCATAGCACTTTTATATAAAAAATAGAGTTTTAACGCGGGCATACGGAACTCACACTTGGAGACAATATATACATTATTAAGTCAGCCAACCAAATATATTCTTTCAACTCACACATAGCACACAAAGGCATAACAGAGTTTTCTTTCAGTCTGTTTTTTTTCTTTTCAAAAACCGCTTTCTAATTTAAGTGTCGGAATTTTCCCGATAGAATACCCTCTGATGATTTTTTATAGATCTCATCGATCAAGATCGTTAGATGGTCAGTCATCCCATTTGAGTCAGTAAAGCCATCATCTATGAAGCAAAACCCACCTCCAACAGATTGACACCACCCGTAAAAACAAATTGATTTCCCAAGTTCCTATCCCATCCCCTTCATTTTACAATCATGGCATTAATCAAGAGAGATATCAACCATCAATTTCGATGACTTCGATTTAATAGGAGTTAACACCGATTGAAATGACCTGTTGATCATCACTGTTGGAATAGGGTCCTACCTCGTCAAAAGGACTTTCATTGATCAAGAAACAAATCGAGATTTCCTCTTTTGAGACACCTTCCAGAAAATGGGCTTCACCTCATCTCATCTTCAACCCTCTAACTAACCTATAAAAGAATTCATCGATGAGTACATACATCTAGAAGGTACCATCTCGTTTGTCATAACTTTAGGAATGCCTTCTCACCTACTACTACCAAAACCACTTTTTATGTAGTGAAACTCCCATCCCCTTATAACGCTATCCTAGGTCATCCTATTTGAATGGTTTTGAAGCACTACCAAGTACAAAACATATGAAGATCAAATTCAAGACACTCTTAGGGATTGCAACACTCTATGGTGACATCGACCCATTGATCGTCACCACTGTAGGAGAAGAGGGAGAAGTTCTCTCATTAGACAAACTGGAGCTTAGAAATGATGTTGAATATCAATCGAAACCTCAGCCTGGAGAAGAAGTGATCAAAGTCCCCATCACAAATGTGCCCAGTCGGAATCCAAGTTGGTGCCCACCTACCGCTATCCCTTCTGAAAGCAATTGTGGATTGTGTTTGACAACATTTCAAAGTCTTTGCATAGTCTCCAAAAGACATGTCAGGTATCCATCATTCGGTTATATTCCACAAATTGACTATAGATACAAGTTGGAAGCTTGTTAAGCAAAATAAAAAGGTATTCGCACTAGAACGTCAATGCACAATATAGGAGGAAGTCTGAAAACTCCTAGTGATA
The DNA here is from genome assembly GCA_037126225.1 of Dillenia turbinata. Taxonomy (NCBI): domain Eukaryota; kingdom Viridiplantae; phylum Streptophyta; class Magnoliopsida; order Dilleniales; family Dilleniaceae; genus Dillenia; species Dillenia turbinata. Next base: position 16,311,022 of record JBAMMX010000028.1, read on the forward strand.
GGATTTATTCAGGTGATGAAATATTTTGAGTGGTTAGCTAACGTGATCATGGTAAAAATGCCAATGGTAAGTGGAAGAAATGCGTAGATTTCATCGACCTCAACAAAGCATGCCCGAAAGACAGTTACTCGCTCTCTAATATCGATAAACTAGTGGATAAATCATCAGATTACCAACTCCTGAGTTTCATGAATGTATACTCCGACTACAACCAGATATGTATGGCCCCCAAGGACAATAAAAAACCAGTTTTATCATAGAATTCAGCATTTACTGCTACAAGGTCATGTCGTTTGGCCTCAAAAATACTATAATGACTTTTCAGTGGTTGGTTAACAAAATCTTTAGCGAATAGCTCGATAGGAATATAGAGGCTTATGTTGACGACATACTCATTAAGAGTGTTGATACTGAAAATAACATCGCAAACTTAGAAAAGATATTTTAAATGTTAAAGTATTATAACATGAAGCTGAACTCAGCAAAATGCACTTTTGGAATCACTTTGGAAAAGTTTCTAGATTTACTAATTACCAATTGAGGGATCAAAATGAACCAGAAAAAATACAATCCATATTGGATGTCACACCACCAAGAACAATAAAGGAAATGCAACACCTTCCCGAGAGGATCACGGCTCTAAACTGGCTCATGTCAAAAGTAGGGGAAAATATAAACCCTTCTATGATACTCTGAAGAAGTATCAAAAATTCACATGTACGCCGAAATGGCAAGTAGCGTTCGAACGGCTCAAAAAATACCTCATGTCACCTCCACTCCTTTCTCGACCTATTCTTGATGAAAAACTCTACCTTTACTTGTCTATCTCTGATCATGCACTCTATTCTATTCTTGTGAGGCTGGAATCCACTACGCAGAAACTAGTGTATTACATCAGCTGCATACTTTAAAAGTCTGAGGTTAATTACCGACCTATCAAGAAAATGACCTTCGCGTTAGTCATAACCACCAAACGCCTCCAGTCTTAGTTTCAAGCTCACACCATTATGATATTGACCAATCAGCTTTAAAAACAGATTCTATAAAAGAGGGATATCTCAGGTTGACTAATTAAGTGGAGTATTGAGCTAAACAAATTCAACATCGAATATCAATTGAGACTATAATTAAAGGCTAAGCTCTCGCCAACTTCATTCTCGAATGCACACTTCCGCCACTCACCGAACAAACCCTGCTGATGACCAAGAAGAATGATCATTGCCCGAATGAACTCTTCATGTAGGTAGGTCATCAAACTCCTTAGGAAGCGAAGCCAGATTCATTCTTGTAGAACTAAATAATTTCAAAACCAAATACGCCCTCCATTTTGATTTTGAAGCAACTAAAAATCAGGTAGAGGATGAAACTCTTCTGACCGGATTGCAAATCATAGCATCACTGGGGGCCAAAAATATATGAATCTTCATCAATAGTCAGTTAGTCGTTAAACAGAATAAAGGGATCTAGGAAACTCAGGAATCGACGATAGCAAAGTATCTTACCAAGTTACATAAACCGATGGACAAATTCCACAAGATGGATATACAGCAGATCTCCCGATCAAAAAATGCACGAGCCAACACTCTCTTGAAACTAGTCAGCTCTGATTCGGTAGCAACAAGCTAAACAGTCCATATAAAAAGCCTACCATACCCGAGCATTGAAGAGCCCAAGCAAATTTTATCGGTAATCTGTTCACTACATAGAGGCTTATTTAAAACACGAACAACTGCCAAGTTCTCCTTCCAAGTCCACTAAGTTGAGACGTAAGGCTGTCCACTATGTCATTATCGACGAAGACTTCTACAAAAATCTTTTACTCATCCGTACTTAAATTCCTAGAGGAAGGAAATTAAGTGCTTTGAGAAATCCATTAAGGAATATGTGGCAATCACTTAGACGTTCAGAATTTGGCTAATAAAACTCTCCGACAATGGTATTATTGGCCTACTTTAAAGACCGACGTGAATAATTACGTCAAAAGATGTAACAAATGTCACACTTCGTCGGTACCACACCAACCTTCCATCGAACTCTACCCGCTCGCAAGTCCATGGCCATTTATACCGTGGGGAATGGACATTCTCAAGCTATTCTCACCGGCTACTGAACAGTGAAATTTTCTAATCATAGCCATCGACTATTTTACTAAATGAGTAGAAACTGAACCATTGGTCTATATCACTACCGGAAAGATGCAAAATTTTGTGTGGACGTCCATCATCACTAGATTCGGTATGCTCTATGTTCTGATTACCGACAATAGCAAACAGTTTAATAGCAAGAGTTTCCAAAACTTCTATAGCAGATAGGAAATCCAACGTCGTTTTACTTCCATTGCATACCCTCAAACCAATGGTTTGTCGAGATAACTAATCGAACGATCCTGCAATGACAAAAAACTACACTAGATAAAGTTAAAGGTCATTGGGTAGATAAACTCTACAATTTTCTCTAAGCCTACTGAATGATGCCCCAAAGAGCAATGGAAGAAAGGTAAATGGAAGAAACGTCGTTCAGTCTAACTTAAGGCTACAAAGAAATGATACCGGTGGAATTGATATTTATTCACTTCGAGTGAATCAATATGTGCACGGGTAGAATAAGCTTGCATTACATGAACCGTTAGATTTCGAATTGCGATAAACCACATTTGCTCAAATAATCGCTTATCAACAACAAATGACACATTATTACAATGCCCGGGTAAAAGCTAGATTGTTTAAACCAGGAGATTTGGTTCTCCGTAAAGTGGAAGCTATCGGACAACCCCTGTCAAGGGGCAAGCTATCGTCCAACTGGGAAGGCCCTTACCAAATACGCTTGGTGGTACACTCAGGGATGTATTAGCTCAACTATCTAGACAGATCAGTTGTGCCCAACACTTGGAACTCTGAAAACCTGCGTATTTACTATCGGTGATGATTGTCACTCACTCATGGAACACGCTCTCCTTCGTACTTAGTCAAACAGTCAGATAAGACCTCTACAGTCTTTCACCCTATTATACTGTCCTATTTACCAACTAATCAGTCTCTATATTTATGTTTTTCAAAACGTGTCATCAATAAAAGATGTATCTTTTCAACGAGTATACATAACTCATTCTAAAGGTTGAACTCTCTCAACCGAATGTTCTATCAAATGTAGCATGTTGTCAATAAAGGATATATCTCTCTGAGGGTAGACACGACTCATCTTATCATTTGAACTCTCTTGACCGAACATTCTATCAAACGTAGCATGTTGTTATATCTCCCCTACGGGTAGATATGACCTATCCTATCATTTAAACTCTCGTGACCGAATGTTCTATCGAATGTAGTGTCTCGTCAATAAGGGATGTGTCTCCCCAACGAGTAAACATGACTCATCCTATCGTTTTAACTCTCATGATCAGATGATCTATCGAATGTAGCATGTCCTCAATAAGGAATGTATATCCTGATGGATAGACACGGACTATACTTTTGATTAAACTCTTAAATGAGTTAACTGACATTTAAGCATACATAATCCACTACGAAAAATGATAGTCGAATGATTCAAATGTATCAAGAAGTATTATTATGCTTTACATCGCAGGTACAAGACAGACATGTAATACAATTTCCAAGAAGAAAAGATAAGAAATTCATTTGCTAATATTATTACAAGGTAGAGTAGATACAAATGAAACGAGAAGTATGAAGTTCTACACAAAGCAAAAGAGACATCAAACAATCAAAAGAAAAATTACAAAATTTTTACAAGAGAAGCTAGAAAGAACTTTGAAAGAGTGAGAGATAGCTAAAAAGAGACAGAAAAAATGCATCAAGTTTCACACCTTCTCCATCGTCCAATTTCTCAACTCCTCTTATCGTCCAACCCAAAAAATGCTGAAAAATAATCCTCAGTTACTTGTTGCATATAAGGGCTGGATGATGATTCTGACAATGAGAAGAAAGCTTTATGTACGAACAAATATCTCTCTTATTCGAGCTAAGATCTCTCTACATCCAAAGCCAGTATTCTCAAGGAACTCCAATAGATTCCATCATAACACTGGGATTCTGAACGTGATTATAAAACCTTGTATCGACAGTCCCATTCTTGATGGTGCCTTATATCGGTAGAAGTTTTCTAAATCATTGGGTTTTGTGGTTCAAAACCCATATTCAAGCTATTTCTGAAAAGTATCGACTCTCAACAGAAGGAACTCATTAAGTCACTTTCAAGTTACTCGAAATCACTTTAAAGGAGTACTGAAATCCTCTCTCCTATTTATAATCATGAAGGCGTGATCCCTATTGCTATGAGCAATTGAAACACCCCAATAAAAGATGTGCTCAATAAATGAAGAATTCAAACTCTCCTTCCTATGTAGCATTTATTCATGGATTATTTATTGGATGGGTACCTCCATTAATACCCCATGACCCTTCAAGTAGTAACCCTTAAACTTATTTCTTATGTTGTTTTCTTTAAAACAACACAAGATGTAGGGTGCAAGTGATAATATATGGTCCAAAGTCCTATTATCATAGAACTTAATTCCATGATCACTAGTTCATGTGAATGAAATGAACCTCTCAGTTTGGGGGGATGCAGCACCCTCTCTCGGTACTCATCGACCAGATTCTACTCGATAGTAGGTTAATCGGTCTTAAGACCTCCTCGATACTCGGTATCTGATCAACTCAAAATAATATTCAACTTTTCTTAAATCATAGAAACAACGTCTCGTAATGGGAAAGGAGATTTCAAATCCTAATCGATAAGGAAAGAAATCCCTTGACAACTAGAACTTACATAATAAGAAGGATTTTGAATTTTATAGAAATCTTTCTTTAAAGGGTCCTATGATCTCAAAACACTTTTATATGAAAATTAGGATTTTAACACCCCGAATATATATGAAATTCACACACGAAAACTATATATATATCATTAAATCAATCGACCAGATATATTCTCTCAATTCACACATAGCATACAAAGCATTATGGAATTCTCTTTCGATCTGTTTCTCTTCTTTTCAAAAATTACTCTCTAATTTGAGTATCGGAATCTCTTCCGTCAAAGTTCCCTTTGTCGATTTTTTGTAGGTCTCATCGATCATGATTGTCAGATAGCCAGTTATCCCGTTCAAGTCAGCAGAGCCATCATCTGTAAAGCAAAATCTAGCTCCAATTGAAATATGTTAAATTAAAATTTTGAAATAACTGATAATTTTACAAAATTGGTATTTAATTTATTTGTTGGTTAAGTTATTTACAATTTAAAATTTTTTATTATTTAGAAAATATGGCGTTGTTCGCACCGATCTATTGTAAATTATTATCAACACAAGATCTGACCCTTAGTTTAGCTATATTATTACTTGCGGGAAGATTTCTTTTCTTTCTTCTAAAATTTTGAAAAGAGAAATATTGTGAATAAATTATAATTCAATTCACACCAATTTTTTTTTTTTTTTTTTTTGTAAAAATCTCTTATTCAACAATCTTATATAAAAAAAAGAAGTCACAAGGAACGGTGGTCAAAATTTGACACCATTAATGTAAAACAGAAGCAATCCAAATGTCATATGCCATAGAAAATCCAAAAACTAATGCAATAATGGCCCATAGAAAGTCCCAAAACCATAAGCAAATTGAAGAGAGATTCTTGGGCAGGAAGGAAGTACAGGGTGCTGAATCAAAAAAAGAAAAGGGCAGCACATAGTTTTGTGACATTGGGTCATGGTTTTTTGTACAAGATCCTAACTCTCTTGTCATCTCTAAATGCCAAGTATTGCAAGACCACAAACAAGCTTTTCCTTCACGAGAGTGGCGTTTTGACATCATTGAGGCTAAGAAAATGGACCATGCATCTAATCATCCATCCCCGTCCAAACCACCCACAGGCCAACTCACTCAATTAGCAACCCAATTAGGCTTTTCCACAAATCGAATTAGGATAGGAATTATAGCAGATGGGGTGTTGGGTTTGGAAACCCCAGATAAAGCTATGTCGGAATAATCGAATTAGGAATCATAACATTTGGCTGTTTACATTAACTTTTGCAAAGCCACCGGCTGCAACCGGTTTGTTAACCCACACGCGCCGTAAAAGACCTTGAATCTGCCTTACTCAGATTGTAATAATTTTTAAAAATTTTTTTTATAATCAACGTTAATATTACATATTAAATCCTAAGCGTAAAAGAGTTATAATTCAGGTATTACTACTCTTTTCTATTTAGAAATTTTAAATTTAAATCTCTTTTATATAAAAAAAATTTTAAATTTCCGTTAATATTAATATCTACCCGGATATAAAATAGATATCAATCACAAAATTTATCCTCAAAATATTTTTAAAATTGTGATAGGATAAAACTCTTTCTATTAGTTTTTTTCTTTTTTTTTAATTTAAAATTTTATTTTTCTTCTTATAGTTTTCACTTAAAATAAAACAAATTATATAAAAATACAAAACTTTGGAAGAAAGAATGAGATTAAAGTGATTATTAACATATCAATTTTGATATTAAGAGTTTGTTTGACCTAACTTTTTTTTTCTGTTAAAAACTTCTATATTTGGTTTAAATTAGTGTGAAAAATAAGAGTTTGAAAATTAAACTATAAACTGTTTGACAATTTTATTTTTTAAAAAAAATTTGCAAGTTGTAATTTTAATAAAATTTCAATAAATGGTAATTGATTTTAAAATTTTATGAATAATTTATAGAATAAATAGTTTTATAAATAATTCTAAACATAAATATTTTAACTTCATTAATGTTATGGATATTCATAAGATTTAACATTCATACATTTTTTTTGAAGATTTTCTAAATTAATAAAAATTAATAAATTAACAATTTATATTTTCTATCAATAGTGAAACAGTTAGGATTTTTTAATATTTATATATGTAATAAAATTATAATAATTAAAATATTAAAAATAACATCATCAGTGCAGATATTTTTATTAAAAAAGTTCATTAAAAACTGTTATCACGAGTTTTTCTTTTATTTTAGTTTTCTTTATTAAAAAAATATATTTTAAGTATCTTTTTTTAAAAAAAATTGTTTAATTTAATTTTTAAAATTTAAACTAACTTTAAACTTGAAAAAATTAAGCTAAGGAGGGACTAACATATCAAGAAAAGGGAAAACGTGGAACCCTTTCTTAGAATGTCTGAAGTTTGAAAATTTATGTTCAACGTGTACTATGGGAAAGGGACAGTCTACCGACAGACCAACCTGATCACATGCTCATGTGGGGCCTATTTACTCAAACAAAGGTCCGCGCTCTCTCTCTCTCTCCTCGTGTAGATGCGATACGAGAAGAGTCTTTGTAGACCCATAAAAAAGGTTGACTTGGAGCCCAGGAAGAACAAGGTGTGGGTCCCCAGACACAGAGGTCCCACTATTCCTGTCATCCCCCTCTCTCCACGAGCATGACTGGGTTTTGCCTCTCTTTACCTATAATGACTTTCAGTTTTACATACTTTTTATCATTTAGAATCATTTTTTTCTTTTTAAATTATTTTCTCCTTTTCTTCTATTCTTATTTTTCTTTTCTTTTTTTAATTAGCAACAAAGTGGGGCCTAAGTAACAAAATCTTCACATTAAGGTTGTTTTTAAAAAAAAATATAAAAAAGATTCAAATTTTAAATTTTAAAAACAAACACATAATATCAATATAATTATAAATCATTGAAATTAAAAAATTGAGCTGCACTCTTATTTCTTTCTATTCCATTACTTGAGACTTAATAATTCTCGGAATTTATTTATTTTATTATTTCAAGTTTTTGATTTACATCTTGTAAAGTTGGGACATAAAATATTTTCTCAACCCATATGCCCTTTTTATAGTAGAAAATGATTTTTCTAATCAAAATCTAATAGACCAATGAAAGGGTTTAAGGCTTATAGATTATGCAAGTTTAAATAATTTTTCTATATTTTTCACTAATGGAAAACAATGGGTTGGTGTAAACTAAAGGATAAACAAACGGGCAAGAGAGAGAGCTCTTCACGCGCAAACATGAGGCTCAAGGAGAGAAAAATATATATATATATATAAATTATTAGAAATTAATGAAAATTACAAATGATTGTCGAATTTTATTATAAAACATTAACAATATTTGTTAAAAAATAGACGTAAAGAGAATTAATTATTAAATTAAGTTTTATAACTAATTGAAATAGATTAATTAACTTTTCAAATATTAATAATTAAGTATTAAAAAAATATACATTAACAACACATTTTAATAGGAAAATCATCAAATATTTTTTCAAAAAAGAAGGATTCTAAGTGTTTTGGATTAACTAATTTAGTTTTTTGTTTTTTTTCACGTAGAGGAAAAAAGGAAAAAACATGCAATTAATGCCCATCAACTCAATTGCTATTGTTTGGACAACATCTACAAATTTGTGGAGTACACCAGACAAACCTGCTTAAATCATAATATGATATTAGGAAAAGGTGAAAAAGTAAACATGAATTCAATGAAAGTGATTCGGTCTCATTCATCAACCCAAGAGCAAGAGCCCCAAGAATTCAAATCACCCAAACAAACCACTAAGCCACGTGGTCCAATCAGAACCGTTCCTTGATGACACGTGTCCAAATGGGAATGATTCCCTCACGTTTGCCGGCCAAACCCACGTCTCAATATAAACACGAAACGTACACAACTCCCCCACGTTTGTTCATCCAAAAGAACAAGAGGCAAACAGAGGACAAAAAACAGAGGAGCTAACAGAGAAAAAAGTAAGCGAAGGAAAAATTCTCAGGATGTCATCGGAAGCTGACAATTCAAGTATGAATTTTGATGAGACGGCTCTCACCCTAGGCCTTCCGGGGAAATCTCGGCCGTCGGTTGGAGAAAAGTCCGGTGTAAAACGTGAATTTTCTGAGATGGTTGATTTGAATCTTCATAAGAAACAGAATAATGATCAAGAACATGATGATGGATCACAGGTTGAAGTTACTGAGCCTGCAAAATCTCCGGCTTCAAAGTAAGTTTTCTTGAAATCCCATTTCAATTTAATACAAAATTTTGTGATATTCTTGAAACCCCATTTCAATTTGGTACAAAATTTTGTGATATTTGATCTTACACTAACCTATGAGCACAAAATATTTCCTAAGCTGATTAATTCATTTACAATTTTTCCTTCTAGGGCACAAGTTGTGGGGTGGCCCCCAGTAAGATCATTCAGAAAAAACACAATAAAGAGTTGCAAGTATGTGAAGGTTGCAGTAGATGGGGCACCCTATTTGCGCAAGGTGGATCTAGAGCTGTACACAAGTTACCAACAACTATTGACCTCCTTAGAATCCATGTTTTCTTGCTTCACAATACGTAAGTATTCAATACAATCATTTAATTTTCTTTCAAAAATGAATTTCTTCAATCTTTGGGATCTATGGCTTCATTAGTGATAATTGATCTTTGTGTTTGATTAATTTTTGTAGGTAATCGTATGAATGATGGAAAACCAATGGATCTAGTAAACGGATCCGAGTATGTACCTACCTATGAAGACAAGGATGGTGATTGGATGCTTGTTGGAGATGTTCCATGGAAGTAAGTATTTATACAAATATAACTCGCAAAATTATTTTTTTTAAAATTAAATTATGTAAAATATATGGTATGAAGGCTGACCCTAGAATTTGTCAAATCCATCTTAAAATTTTGGGATTAAGTTTCGGTTTGTTCTTATATAATATAATTAATACCCTTTTTCCATTTTTGTTGGTAGAATGTTTGTGGAGTCATGTAGGAGGCTACGTTTGATGAAGAGCTCGGAGGCACTTGGACTAGGTAACAGACACACTCCATGCTATAAATTCCCTTTTTAAAGGGACTAAGATTCTGTCTTTGAAATTTTTTAATTTTTTAAGGTTATTACTATTTTGATTATTTATTCATGTATTTATCTTTTTGTGCAGCTCCAAGGACACCTCCATTGTCATCAAGCACAAGTTGTTAGATTCAAATTATGATGGCTTGTACAGAAGGCAAACCTAATTTTTTTTTTGTTTCAAGTACTCTTTTTTTGTTTTGTTTTTTTTTTGGTTAACCCTATAAATCTCTTTTGGGATTGAGGACTTTTTGATTTTGTAGAGAGAGAGAGAGAGAGAGATGGAAACATACATGAATCGCATCAGCACTAGTACAAGGAAATCCCCCCCCCCTTTTTCTTTTAAGGTTCTTGATCTTCAAAGCTGCAAATAAAAAGATCTAATTCCTACTTAAGGCTACCTAAACAAATGTCACAATGACTCGCGGTGATAGTTGTCATTTATATATTTTTTTTATTTCTCTTCATCCATATATAATTAATATAAGGACTGAGAAGCATTTGAAGATCTTAGTCCATTGAAGAAAATGTCTAGCAGGAGAAAGAAGAGTCGCTCATGTCAAACCAAAAGATAGGAAAGGTCACCGGAATATGGCTCGCCAGGATTGTCTCCAAACCTCTCTCAAGAAAGAGCATATGAAGAATAAATGGTTGATGGTCTCTCTTTGACGAGCAGAGTGACAAATTGAAGAATTCATGAGTCTAAACAAATGGTCACTCGTATGCGGCCGCTTCATGAAGACAAGCCACAAGATTACCAGCAAAAGATTAGGCATGGAACGGGAAGTTGATGGGATGGTTTGAAAATAAAGAAACAATGACGAAGAAAAATCCGACATGATTGTGTGTGAGTGAGACTTGGGGCTCCTAGATAAGTCTTTTGGGTAAAAAAAAAAAAAAAGTTTCAAGTCCAGTTTGGAGGGCATACAAGCCAACAAAACAATGCCATAGCAACTTGGAGACATAGAGCTCCTTTTTTTTATTTTTTATTTTTTCTTTCTCTTTTGATAGTTGATTATTTGGTCAAGTGTGATATATCAGGGTTTTTGGCTATCACCGGTGATGAAAGTTCTCGTATCTCCATAGTAGGACATAACCCTCTTACACTACAAAGGTTTTTTTTGCTTGGTTTTTAAAGTTGGGGTTAATATGTCGCAATCAATTTTGATAGAATCCTGTCACATGCAATGCATGTACATGGAAGATGAGAAGAGCAACCAATGCTATCATATGTTATTATTATTTTTTTTTATATAGATTATTTATATTCAGTATATTGAATTCGATTAAATTTATTTCGAATCAAGTTAAAATTTAAGGAATAAAATTCTCACAATATCTATTTTTATGATATACAATACTCAAAATTGAAACTTTACTTAAGGAGAATCAGGGATCAATTGATTTTCGAATGTTATCGGTACTTAAGGTACCCTTTTGGTCTCAGATCTCTCGAGTTCAATATTTTCAATAAGACAATAGTTTGGTGTGTTTGGTACCAATTATATACACACAAAACCATTTTATAATAAAACAAATCTGAGAATCTATAAAACCTTTTTCTATTTAACTCTGTCCATATTCAATCTCAGAATTTTTTTTGTTTGTTGTAACTAATAGTTGATGAGGTGCAAGGATGCGAAAATTAAACAAAAAAAAATGAAGAGATTGAAATTCTTTTGTCATTTATGGAAAGAAATAACAATTTGTTTGTAGGTACAAGAGATGTAACCATGCAAAATGAAACTAGAGAAAGAAGCATAAAAGTGTGTAGATTTTACCGTTTGAACTGTTCTTGAAAAACTTTTTCTTTTTATACTTTTATTTGTATCACTAGTTTTAGTTTATGAAATCTTTCGTTCATATATTTTTTATATAACAACTTCTTTTTGTTCTTAGATAATAAAATACCTTACTTTGGCTAATGCAATAGATACATACATACATACATACATATATTTTCTACTAGAACAACGTCACTAAAACTGGAAAGGTCCCATTCTCAAAATCCAACTAGTGGTTTTTATTGAACAGTGAAATTGATTGAATTTTTAAATTTTACAATATTAATAAAATTGTATCATGGACGAATCCAAAATTTGGAATTAAATCTCAATTTATTGTTGTCATATTATAAATTTAATAATTAATTCTTTTATCTTAATAATATTACTTCATGACACAGCATTGAGTCATGGATTTCACTCATGCCTACTTAGACCAAGGATTGGTACCTTTTAAATAAATCTCGAGTTTGAGTTTTGTATAGGAAAAAAATAGGTACCGGAATTATTTTACCCCTTTTAAGAGCCAAATTTAAATTGAACCGAATTTAATCGCACTCAACATACTTACAGATGACTTATGAAGGGGAAAATAATAATAATAATAATAATAATGGAGCTATGGATTTCTACCTTAACATGGGCCTATGAGCTTGATGGAAGGCCCTTAAACATGGGACTAAAAGTCATACGTTTAAACCAAAGTAGCCTGACTCGTAAGGAGCCGAAGATGGTTCGAGCAATTTGGTAATATTACTCGCCCTTAGGTCGCCGATGATATTGATTTCTTAAGATTTTTTCGAACTCTAGAACAAGTTGGCAAATGACAGAATATCTTCAACTGAGTTTAGGGCCACAACAGCTTTAGGTCAATACATGTGGAGTCTTGAAGGGTAACAACAGCTTGTGCCTTTGGAAATTAGACTTCAGTTATCGTGCGTCTACTTTAAAAGATCCCAAATGAAGGCCAGTTGAAAGAAGGGAAAATTTTTTCTTCTCATCTCAAAAATCTTTGTTCCATAGTATCAGATTTACAATGCAACCTGAATCAATGTGATCTTGTAGAAATCTTTCCATTGACTGCACCATAAGCCAAAAGGGGGGGGTTAATCATCTAACTAGACACCTAGCAAGGATTCCTTCCCTCATCAATTTCAATGACAAGAACACGCTCCGGATCTGATCCATTTGGTCCTTCGGAGTAGAGTGTCGGAAGATATGCAAAGTATGCCGGAAGGTAACGTGACACAAAATCTTTAACCTGCAAAACATGCACCGAGACAGACTGAAACATTCGCACATCATCACTGCTGCAAATCGTGTATGACTAGTGAAATACCACCAGTTAAATGGTAGATGAATGAGCAGTGTACGTGTGTGTGTGTGTGTGTGTGTTTGTTTGTATAGAATTGGCCCAGAATTAATAGTTTAAATTGTTTGGAGAGATGGGTATCTAACTTTCTAAATATGCATACAGACAAATATCTAGGCATCCCTCACTGGTACACTCCCCAACAAATACTTGTGGAACAGATGGTTTGACCGGACATGAAACGCAATTCATAGGATAAAAGAACATGAGCTCCCATGGTTTGTCCCGTGATCAAGTAGTAATACTGTGGTTTCACCTGCTTCCAATGGCCAAGGGGTAAAAGTGCTCCATGACTAAAATAGCTCTTGTTGAAATCAAGAACCAGAGATGGAGAGAGTAATGTAATGAGAGGTGAATCCCACATCGAAGAAATTATTGGTTCATAAGTTGTAAACATATAGAGTTGATCCAACACTTAATAGCTTACATTTTTTTCTTTTTTGGTGAGAAGTGCCTATATTTTGCATATATACTCTCATGTAGAAAACTCCTGTAGTATTCAACCAGTGCACAATGCAATTATATGAAATGGTTCTTTGATGCGGTAAGAGAACAAACCTCCTCATCAGACATCCCTGGTTTGCCAGCTGCTCTCATGGCAAGCTCAGCCTGCATATTGCATGTTGATCAGATGTTTCAAAATAAATGAGAAAAGAAATGTGAAGATTGCAAGATTAAGGAAACACACCTGCAGCCTCCATTCATAAACACAATTCGGGTCCTTAATCTTGATAACTATCCATGACTCAATGAACTTGTCCCATGCATCATAGTAAGCTTCAAGGTTTTTATTTACTATTTTCAACTGGGGAATTAAGCATTTGCATGAGTTGAAACAGCTTAGGATAGAAAAGAAAAGAAGATCATGCATCTACAACAGTTACAAAACATAATCTGATAGGAACTGAATAATGACAAGACAAACCTGTGGATTAACTGCTACAACAGTCTTCACTGGAAGGGGTTTAAAACCAAGCATCCACCCTTCAAACAAGACAACCTAAGGGAGACCAAAGATACAAGCACATATAAAAAAAAAAAAAGATCTTGAAATTTCTTTCCTGAAAAGCAAATGTTAGTCTAAATTTAGATGAAATTCCAACTTGGAAACAGCAAAAGTTGACAAACTTATCTAAATCAAATTGATTAAGATCAGCAACCCAGGTCAGCAGGTTGTCTTACTCTACATCTAGTTCCTACATAGATTGTTAAACCTTGAAATTGTGCCACACTATTTTATGATACACTAGTGTAAGTGGGTCAGCTGAAGAAAACTCCCGAGCATAATATGGAAATATCACATGACATTGCCAATCCATTACCGTTACTGGCCCTTCAATCTCTGGCCAAGTTGAAGGATCAGCTCGATCACCCCTCCCATTATATGCAGACTGGAAAGGCAAATGCCAAAGCATAAGAAATTGATAAGCTGACAGTGGAACATGCAGAATCAAGAGTATTGGATGCTTACTTTATCATATCGCGGTAACTTCATCTTCCTACCTGTTGATTATTTGTCATTCTCAGATAGAAATCAATCATAATATTTCATATCAAAGGTGGAGGACATCAAGGGGGAAGACTGACCTTCTTTTGTCAATTTACTTAAAGATGTTAGTGTCTCAACAGATAATGACAGATCGTGGCTCCCTGCATTTCCCCGAAACTACAAAGATGCAATGAATATTCAGTAAGCTAGAAAATGCACATCAGTTTCAGGTGATGAATCTACATAATACACCAGAATATACCTCTAAAAGTGCATTTCCAGGATTCTCCTTCCTCAGTTTAGCCTACAATAAGAACAAATTGAATCAGAACACAGAAACATGGTTAGGAAAAACATCAAGTGGAAAGCTCTAAAAATGTAAACCTGGCCCTCTGCTGTCAAGTAGAAATCATCTATGGATAACGTTGCAGCCTTTCTGGCAAATGAACAGCATATAAGAAGTAAATTTACAGCACCCTTCCCATTATAAATGTAAAACCATAATGATTCTATTTAACAAATTATAAAAAATTTCTTTACAACCTGCCAGTGACCCGGAAAAGATATTCGAGGGCAAAGACAAGAGTAGTCTTTCCACAACCTTGTGGTGCACTAAAGCCAATCTGCATAACTAGTATATATGAGCATGTAAGAAAATAAATCATCTTATGAACTAGTCAGGTATGTGCAGTCCTGCATGCAAAAAATATCTTTACGAGCAGCATTAGTGGTCAAGAGAAGACTTTGGAAACTTAACAACAGAATGAGCAAAATTTGAAAACGAATTTAAAAACAGGGGAGAGAGATTGCATCTAACATACCACTAAAGGAGGAACCTCTTCTCCTTCTTTATATGCAGACCTGTGATGAGAAACCTGGTCCTCACACCAGAAGAAAACAGGAATGTAGAATTGATAAAACTGTACTTTCTGAGGAACTGTCAAGTACAATTCATTGAGCTGAAACAATCTACACAGGTGCAAGCCATAGGCCAACCACTTGTCAATAGATTCAGTGACCATTTCTGGGGTATAACCTAATTTGTTCAAGAGGGGGCCTGAGCAAATAAAGTCAAAAAGGTCCTGTACGGAAGAAACTTGTGCGGGTGTCGTAGGAAACACCGAGTGAACTGAACTCTTCCGCCGTCCATTAGCAGTACTGTTGTCATTAGCCATGAAAGTGCTCTGGAACCAGGAGAATCTGTGAGCCGAGTGAGAAGACCCTGAATATAAAAATGAACGGAAATAGATCTTCAATCAAAACGGCCCTTTTTTAATCAGAAAGGGGACTTATCCAAAATGAAATAAGAAAAAAAACACAGACACACAAAAACACGGAGGAAGAGCATCAAAGAGGTGCTTATCCATATAGGTTGCAATAAGGAATCCAAAAAATTAACAACATCTAAGAAGGGTTCAAAAGACTTAGAAGTTGACCAAAAGGCCAGAAAAAAAATAAATAAATAATCAGAAAACTATCCACATAAGTCATTGAAGATTTCTCTGCACCCCTAAAAATTCTCCTATTCTATTCCCTTCAAACTAACCAAAACCTAGACTAGGGGGAGCATCCTAACAACTCTCCCCTTTTCTATACAAACCCTCACATTGCTTCAAACACACGAGTCACCCAGGTCAGCTGTTACTAATCTGCAGTATTACGAGCTGTAGCTAATCTCCTGGCCAGCTGTGTCAAAGTAGAGGATAGAGGTCTTCGTGCAGTCAAAAGGCCTTGATATCTACACTACACACAAACCTATCAATCAAGAAAATTCGATACCATCACAGATGAGACTATCCCATGCTAAAGCTAAAGGATAATGAAAGCACTTAGCAGTGTCATCGACATGGATTATCACTAATACATGCAACAGAGAAGGTGATAGTGATAAAGAAGATACCTTGTCAACTGACCAGACAACTACAATTCTACTCCATTCGTTTTCATTCAGAATGCATAATGTATGCCTGTTCTAAAAATAGTTTTTTATATCATCTTTCATTAAAAAAATAAATAAAAAATAAATAAAAAATAAAACTGAGAGTTCAGGACACAGAGTTACAAGCCCAGAAAATATTCTGTTCAAGTAAGGTCATTGTACATCAGTTTCACAATCCACATATGCATGCCCATATCGCCTCCTACTGCATCAACATAACTTTCCTCACCTTTGCAGCTCCACACGATATCTGGAACTATAATAGTTTAATTTAATCCAGTTTTAAACTTGGGACATATTATATACACTCATGTCTTACAACTACAAGGCAGTATAATACAAAAAGCGAAGGAATATCAGCCTCCTAATCCTAATTCAGACCCTTGTCACTATGGAATGATCTGCTCAGGGGAACAAAATAAAATGAAAAAAACTAGTTGAAGAATCCTATATTTTGCAATACCAAAAGCAAAAAACTGTAACATCTCCAATACAAGGATACCGTTTAAACCAAGACCAACCTATTCCAAATTACTAGTACCACATAACCTAATTAAGATTGCGAATGGTAAAGTTCAAACCCAATTGAACCGTTCTTTAATGAATTGTTAAATAGGATAATCCTAAGTTAGCATGACCTAAATTAAAAGACCCTCTTAACAATTTGAGTTATACATTTTTTTTTGTGGATGTAGATAAATTTATGCAGCGAATGAAGTCAAATGATGAAACCGAACAGAGAATACCAACAAAAGCAAAGTACTTAATATCAGGCTCATCCAAATCTACTAAACAGAGTAAGCAATAAAAAAATATAATTTCAACATGATACAAACGATTAACATAAAAATTGGAAAAGACAATCTAAACCCAGAAAAACTCAGGAGAGAGAGAGATAAGTAACCTGACTTTGGAGAAGAAAAGAATGGCGTTTGAGAGGGGTTAGAGAGAGAAGAAAAGTGAGAGAAAGAATGAGTTGAGTTGCTATTGCCATTTGTATTATTATAATAATAATTGTTGAAAACTGAAAAGGGTTTCGCCTGAAATGGCGTTTGCTGAGACAAGATACTCAGTAACGCCATTTGCGCCTCTCTCTCCCTCTCTCTTTCTCACTCACTCACTCTCGCTCGCTCAGAGAGCTACACGATCATCGTTTGACAGCCAAACCGATATGGCCTGACCAATTGTTTAGGACCTTCAGTTGCTCGGATAAAATACCGAAAATACCCACCTATTGATCAAAGTACCCTTCTTATTTTTATATAATTAAATAAGTTGAAAATTTGAGTTTTATTTTAATATTAACTTATGCAACTCCAATTACTCAGATTTTCTCAAAGTGAAATGTTATTGTAAACTCACTCTGACTGTGATAAACCTGACACCAAGGCAACTAAATTATTTTAATTAAAATTTTAAATTTAAATTTTGAAAATAAAAAAATAAATATCAAAATAAACAACTCTTAAAATAAATTTCACAATATTTAAATTGAATCAGTGATATAACTATATATCGAATTGGTTAAAAAAAAAAAAAACAATTATGTTCGATCACTCATGTAAGCACCACACGAGGCACGAATTTGAAATTTTTTTTTATGATTTTTAAGTATTTATGCAACCTTTTAATAGGGTTATTGGTCATAATTAAATATAATTAGATATAATTAAACTTTAATCAGAGTAAATTAAAATTTTTTTCTGAAATTAGATAAAAGGAAGAGAAAAATCATGGGGAGGGTTGCTAATCCACAAGTTTTATAAATCAGTGAACGAGTTGCCCTTTCTTCTTCTTCTTCTTCTTCTTCTTCTGCGAGGGTGGATGCACAATACCCCCTCAATTCTCCATTGGCTTGGCCCCCTTTTGAAGAGCCAAATCCTTGCTTGACCACAGCTTCAATTGCCGAGGGATTCTGTCTTCTATTGTGCACCTAGAATAGTCTTGACTACGTAAGGCTTACTAGCTTTTAGATTTACTACAGCAATCTTATCTCTAACATTACTTTTTTAAACTCTCCCACCTACGTGCCCAGTATGATAAATGCGTATACATACATACATATAAATATATATATATATATATATTACCCTATTATATAAAAAGCGAGTTGGAACCATGTTCCTGCACACTATTCATAAACAGTAACCCTATATTTTTGGGACGGCCCTCTATTTTTTTTTTCCTTTTCATTTGCATTCATTTTTTCATCCAATTTTTTTTTCTTTTTTATCCGGATCCTCCTCTACTGTTCATGGACAGTATCCCATATTTTTTTGACCCACCATCTTTTTTTTCTTTCAATTACATCCTTTTTTTTATTTTTTTCATCCAGCTTTATTTTTTCTTCTTTCGCTCGGATCCTCTATGTTCATATGTTTTGCTTCGAACCCCTAAGTGGTCCATTCATATTTTTGTCTAACTTTCTTTTTCTTTTTCATTCGCATCCTCTATTGTTCATGTATTTTTCCCGAAAGTTCCTATTTAATCATCTCATATTTTTTGTATTTCGTTATTTTTTTTCATTTACGTCCTTTTTTGGGTACAACTTCTTTTTTTTTTTAGTTCACATCATCTTTTTTGGGAGATTTCTTTGCTTGATCGTTCCATATTTTTGAAACCCCGCTATTATTTTTTTTCCATTGAAATTTATTGCACTTTTTGGCGGATCCTGCTTTGTTCTTTTATTTTCCCGTTTAGGTCTTTTGTATTTTTTTTTTTACCCGTGGGAGTCCGTTGTGTTTTTTTCATAAAAGTCTTTTGTACTTTTTTAACAATTTTTTTCGTTTAGATCTCTCATCTTCTGCGAACTATACTTTTTTTTCCATTAAGATCTTTTCACTTTTTTTTAACTCGTTACGACACTTTTAGTTTTTTTTTTTTCATTCAACACCTTGTACTTTTATTGACATTTTTTTTCCGTTTAGATTCTTTAACTTTTTGAGACCATACTTTTTTTTTCATTTAGGTCCTTTACTTTTTTAGAACCACACTTTATTTATTTATTTATTTTCAACTTTTCATATTTTTTACCCTTTTTTTCCCTGGATCTTCATCCTTTTGAACATAGGTTTTTTTCCTTTTTGTTTTTTTTTTTTACTACATGGATAGTATCCCATTATTTTTAGATCATAGTCTTTTATTTTTTTTCATTTGAATCATTGCTCTTTTTTTTAACCTGACTTTTTTTTCTTTTAAATCTTTCATCTTTTTTAGATATAAGTTTTTCTTCTTTTACCTTTTTAGCCTCACGAATAATCATCCATTTATTTTTAAATCATAATTTTTTTTCTCATTTAGAGCCTTGCTCTTTTTATTTTTTACCTAAATTTTTTTCTTAAATTATTCTTTTTTTTTAGACAAAGATTTTTCCTCTTTTTTTCCCTACTTTTCCATTCAAATCCTTTTCTTTATCTAATTTTTTAAAAAAACTTTAGTTTTTCATTATTTTTTAATATAGATTTTTCTTTTTTATTTTTCCACCCTACATATGGTCGTCCCTTTATTTTTAAAACACAATTTTTTTCTATTTAGATCCTTGCTCCTTTTATTTTTTTACTCTATTTTTCCTCTTTAGTCCTTCATTTTTTTTAACACATGTTTTTTCACCTTTTTTTTTGCTCCACCAATAGTCATCACTTTATTTCTATTACATTTTTACTCTACTTATTATCCATTTTTTACTTCATTCATTGATATTTTTTAAAATTTTAGTGGTTAGACTTTTTTTAATGTCATTAATATGTATCGTATTTTTTACTAATTTGAATAATAATTTAGTTCAAATATTGAATTAATTATAAATTTAATAAATATTTATATGATAAAAAAATATAATTCATATTTTATGAACACCCCACACATTAGCGCGAACAAAAAAAACTAGTATATATAACAAGTGAGAACTATTGTCAGATTGGATTTTGTTTTTCACTGTACTAAGATAAGAATTTATTCACCGCAAGAAATCCAAACAAAATAATAATGATGACGACGATGATGCTTGTTCAAGCTGATTGAATGATTCACGCAATGTATAGGGTCGTGCTAGTCAAGGACCAAAAGATCTCAAATTTGACGTGGTAAGTTATTGAATAGAAAATAATAGTATAACATAAAAAATCAAATTTATCGGATTTATTTTAAAAAACAGTTCTCTTATTATAATCTTTACTTAATTAAAAAATTTAATACTCTTATCGATTAAAACAACTATTTGACGGTGATATCTCTCTCTCAATTAGCATTATTCAAACAAAAAAAAAATGGGTGGAAGTGATAGCCGCATTGAATTTTTTTTCATGATAAACAAATTACATAACGCTCAAAAGAATAACCAATATCAGAATTTATTCAGCACTAAGGAATCCAAATAAAAAGTACCAATGCTTGTTCAAGTTGCTTAAATGATTCAAGCAATGCATAGAGTAGTCTCAGCCAAGGACTAAAGATTCCAAATATGATGCAAACAGTAGTATCACATAAGATCCTTCTGCCGATGAGATCATACCACACCACATTCAATAATTTCCATACGCAGAGGACATTATCACTTTGCAAAGCTTGTAGCATTTGGGAGATGCTAATCACCCACATCGCAATTAACGTTCCCAGCTAACGAAATTGTTATTTATACCAAGAAATATAAAAATCCATATAGTCACAAAATAAAGTGCCAAAGACTTTGTTGGGAAGAAATGCACAGAGCTGAAGAGAAGTTTATTTAACTCGGCGTCTGGCTGCACAGCTAGTACATTAAGCTAGTTGTTACAAACTTACACTTTGCCTTTCAAACATAAAAGTTCAAATCATCAGTCACTACATACACCGAAGGTGTTGCTGTTTTACGGAACATAAAAATTTCAACCATGAACTCCGACGTGGGATCTAAAGGTATAGTTTGAAAGAACCAAACTCGAGAAAGGACACTATGTATAGGCAAGTGAGGAAAAAAATAAAGAGATAAAATTGAAATGAGTTTCGTGATAAATGGTTAAGAGAGACTGATTAAGTACCAGGTACAAGTTACTAGCCAGAGGAAGTTATTGTGTTAACGGTTCTTTGGGTCAATGATGACTCAGAAGAGAGTCTGAAGAACTTCCGGGGAAGATAACGAGGCCACAGACTTGAACTGCATCAAGAAAAACAACATTGTGATAAGAACATAAGAAATGTCATTGCAAATTCTACCAAAAAGAAAAAAACAAATCTGTAGAGTGATCATGATTAAAGAGCATCTTGGTGCCATCACAAGTGTGGGGTTTATTAAACAACAAACAACTAAGGCTCTCCCGGGACACAAAGTGCTCCTCGGCTTAGTGTAGGGGTAAAGGGCAAGTGGGCGTATACATATGCAGCCTTCCCCTCACATGTTTGCAAAAAAGTTATTTTCACGTCTCAAATCCGTAACTTTGAGATTTCTAAAGGACGCCAAGATTCGTCCTCTAAACAACAAACAACTGCAAGCATAATTTTGATGTGCACAATTCATGATGCTTTCATTACCTTATCCTGCCTATACTTCATGCGTATAGCATTCAGTGGACAACCTTTGGTGTTTAGTTGTAGATCTTGTAATGCAAGAACTGTGGTTTTCAGATCCGATGCCTTGTACATAGTATAATATTGTAGAGTTGTGTTCTGCAAGAAAATAGTATTCAGGCAAAATCACCAAAAAAAATAAAAGGAGTGGCAATTGGAAGTACAATAGTGAGACACCAACCCATGGATGACTTGATTGATCTAGGCTCCATCTTGCAAGAAATACAGCAGATGCAGCAACCATGGAAGGGGGGAATTTTAGGAAAGCATAGTCAACCAGAGTTAATTCGGTCAAATAATTGGCCAAGTATTCCAGCTCCAAACTAGGAACCTGCAAATTATACAGTAACTAAAATTGCTTTTTTGCTTTAAACTTCAAAATGAAAGAAGAGAAGCGATGTAGTCATATATCAAATGTCTAAAAATACAAACATGCTTGGTATTTGCACAAGGCTTTATATGGAAGAGAAGCTGCATTACTTTGTAGAGTGCTTGAGCTGCTCGTAAAAATCTCCTGAAAGCAAGGCCAAATGCAAAAAGGAAATATTTAGATATCCAGTATTACAAATGCCTTATCTTGTTTTTAAAAGGTAAAATACCTCAGAAATGTTTTGGAGGTTGGCACCGATATATGGAAGTTAAAATAGTTCAGCACCCGACTCTCCATTTTCAGTACCTGGCAATTTCGTTAGTCAGCCACATACATAAAACGCGAAGAAGGCCATTTAAAGAACTTGAATCAGGTTTGGCATGTCCCAAATTTCAATCGATAAAAGACATAAATAATATATAAAGCCTCTATCATGGAGATGATTTGTTTGAATAGAACTCCTTCCATGCGCCTGAGTTGCTCCAGAAAATCATATAAATATTAAAAGGTTATTGGTAAGTCAATATCATTTTTCACAATCCATGGAAAGTTTGTGTTCAAGTTATTGCTATGCCAAATTACAGTTATCAAATCCTTAACTTGTCTGCATGAATACTTTCATTTCAGACCATGATGGCATTCTTGAGATCTCATTTAGGACAGGCTCCCCAAATACAGTTTGTCTTTCTGATGAGGTTAAATGATGACACATAGAGAAATTATTTCAGGGTGGCGGGAAGCAGTAAGGAAGGGATGGAGGAGAGGGGATCTACCCTCCACATTCATTCGAGGGTGAAAGAGAGGGAAGGGATGAGACTTACTTTCATTTAATAACAAGGTTGTCCCTCTTGCCCCCTATAAGTTTAGGAGTACGGATAAGTTTGGGAGAATAATTAAAATATAATTAAATTCTAATTCCTCCCAGTAATCATCTCCAAAATGGAGCAGATACATTTTTTTATTGCAGGGGATTAGAAGGGATTTGACGAACCCCAATTGTTAGGATTAAGGTTTAGATTGTTGTTGTGTGTTGATCAGAAGGGATTTGACTTTTGATGATACATAGCTCAAATCATGCTAGACCCAAAGATAACCAAGTCCGCAGCCCGTCAATAAACCCTCTTGGTACTCGCCGATCACTTCTCTCTCTCTCTCTCTCTCTCGCGATAGCCAACCACTCGATGCTTCAATTGGTCGGTGCCAAGACTTTCTCGGTGCTCAGTGGTCGATACACAAACTGCTAACGTAATACTCACTCTCTCTAAATCATGGGGAGAATCTCATGCGAATAGAAAGAAGACCTACAATCGTGATCGATAAGGAAATGAATCTCCATAACGATCTGACTTTCCAAATTGGATAAATTTTACAATCTTTGAAAATCCCACGTCGTGATTACTCAAAATCTCGACACTCTCGTAAGGAAACCGAGGTTTTATCACCTTGCCTATGCAGGACTCTCGCAGGAGGAAACTATATAAGCTCCGATGCACCTATCGCCCACGTAAGTTCTCTGAATCTACTCTTTACACACAAGCCATATAGAGCCCTTTTCCTCTAGATTTTAATCTGTTTTCATTCTTTTTGATAACCACTCTCTAATTTGAGTGTCAGAGTCTTCTTGTTAGAACACTCTCTGGCGGTCTTTTGCAGATCTCATGAGGCAGCTAAGTCCATCATTCGAGTTAACAGAGCCATCATCTGTGGAATCTAACCTACTTCCAACAAATTAGCATTGTCTATGAGAGCAGACTGATTTTCCAGCTGAAACAGAATTGGCTCTTATTTCGTCAAGACAACCTTCGTAGATCAAGAAGTGGATCACAACATCTGGGATACCTTTTAGCAGATGGGTTTTGCCCCATCTCACCTTTTGACCCTTTGACTAGCGCCCATGAAAGGGCTCACTGGCGAATGTGTACATCTGGAAGGTGTTATCTCACTTGTCGTATCTCTATGAAGACCTTCTTATCATGCCACCACCAAAACCACTTTTTGTGTGGTAAAACTCCTATCCCCTTACAATGCCATCCTATGACGCCCTAACCTAAATGGTCTTGAAGAGCTACCGAGCGCTAGACACATGAAAGTAAAATTCAGTACACCTTTGGGGATCGCAACTCTCCATAGCGATCCTGATCCGTCAACCACCCCAATAATTGGAGAAAATGAAGAAGTCTTATCAGTGGACACTATAGAACTTAGGAACGACACTGAGCAATAGTCAAAACCTCAACCCGAAGAAAAAGTAATCGAAATACCCATCACTGACACACTTGGCCAAGCCGTCCAGATTGGTGCCCACCTACCAACATCTCTATAGGAGGCAATCGCGGATTGCCTACGATGCCATTCCAAAGGTTTTGCATGGTCTCCCGAAAACATATCGAGCATTCACCTCAAAGTTATAGTTCACTAATTGACCGTAGATGCCAACCGCAAGCCTGTCAAGCAAAAGAAAAGAGTGTTCACAGTAGAACACCAACGTGCGATACAATAAGAAGTTCAAAAACTCTTGACAGCAGGATTCATTCGAGAGGTGGAATATCCCGAATAGTTAGCCAACATAATCATGGTGAAGAAAGCAAACGAAAGGTGAAGAATGCGTGTAGGCTTCACTGACCTCAATAAGGCTTGTCCCAAAGATAGCTATTCACTTCCCAACATCAACAAATTAATTGATAATTCATCTGACCACTGGCTCCTGAGTTTTATGGATGCATGTTTCAACTACAATCAAATACAATAGCTCTTGAGGATGAAAAAAGACTAGCTTTATTACAAAGTTCGGTACCTATTGCTATAAGGTCATGCCATTCAGTTTCAAGAACGCTAGGGGCAACTTTTTAGCACCTGGTCAACAAGGTCTTCAGTAAACAACTTGATAGAAACATGGAGGCCTATATTAATGACATGCTCATCAAAAGCACTGACGCAAATGATCACGTTGCAAACCTAGAAGAGACATTCCAAATGTTAAAACGGTACAGCATGAGACTGAACCTTGCAAAATGCACCTTTGAAATCATGTCTGGGAAATTCTTGGGTTTCCTATTACCAACCAAGGAATTGAGATGAATCCAGAGAAAATCTAAACCATACTCAACATAACACCGCCAAGGACAATGAAGGACATGCAATGCCTTACGGGTAGAATCATGGCCTTCAACCGATTTATATCGAAAGTATGGGAGAAGTAAAAACCCTTCTATGATGCCCTGAAGAACTCTCAAAGGTTCGCATGGATGTCTGAGTGCTAGATCGCATTTCAAAGGTTCGCATGGATGTCTAAGTGCTAGATCGCATTCGAAAGGCTCAAAGAATACCTCATGTCGCCCCCACTTCTCTCCCGACCGGTCCGTGGTGAGAAACTCTATCTCTACCTCTTTGTTTTTGACCAAGCGCTCTGTTCTGTCCTTGTGAGATAGAAATCCACCATACAAAAATTAGTGTACTACATCAGTCATATACTCTGAGTCTGAGGTCAACTACTAACCCATTGATAAAATAGCTTTTGCCTTGGTCATTACTGCCAGCCGCCTCCGACCTTATTTCCAAGCCCACACCATCGTGGTGCTGACTAATCAACCACTGAAGCAGATCTTACAGAAGAGGGATACTTCGGATCGACTAATCAAGTGAAACATCGAACTAGGCGAGTTCGACATTGAATACCAACCGAGACCGGCTATCAAGGGCAAGACCCTTGTAGACTTCATTCTTGGGTGCACATTCCCAACATCCAACTAGCAACCTCCTACCGATGACCAGGAAGAGTGCCTATCGCCCGAATGGACCCTCCATGTAGACGGATTGTCTAATTTATCAGGAAGTAGAGTCGAACTCATCTTAGTGGGATCAGATTATTTCAAAGCTGAATACGCCGTTCGTTTTGACTTCCAGATAACCAACAACCAAACTGAGTATGAAGCCCTCCTAACGAGATCGCAGATTGCAGCATCATTAGGGGCCTGAAACATGCAAGTCTTCACCAACAGCCAACTGGTTGTCAAACAAATTAAGGGGGTATATGAGACCAAGGAGCCAACAATGACAAAGTATCTATCCAAGATACACTAAGCCATGGATAAGTTCAATAAGGTGAACATACAACAAATCCCTTGATCCAAGAAGAGTGAGACGATACACTCTCGAAGTTAGCCAACTCTGACTCAATTGTAGCTAGCTACACCATTTACATAGAGAATCTACCGTACCCCAGTATCAAAAAGTCCAAACAAATCTTGCTGACAAATAACTCACCAAATTGGAAAAACCCCATCGAAACCTTAGCTCACCCTTTGAGGCCACCAAGTTAAGGCACAAGGCTGCCCATTATGCCATCATTAACGATGACCTCCACAAGAAGTTCTATACCCATCCGTATTTGAAGTGCCTAACACCTGAGGAAGGAAACAACGTGCTCAGAGAAATTCATAAAGGGATATATGACAGTCACTTAGGCACCCGAAACCCGACAAACAAAACTTTACGACAAGCGTAATATGGCCTACCATGAAGGCCGATGCGGACGACTATGTTAAAAGGTGTGATAAGTGGCAACACTTTTCGTCAGTACCACGTCAACCTTCCACCAAGCTTAATCCGATAGCCAGCACATTGCCATTCGCTCAATGAGGAATAGACATCTTAAGACCATCAACTACTTCACTAAGTGGATGTATGCTGAGCCATTGGCCCATATCACTACTGACAGAATGCACCACTTCGTGTAGATATCCATCATCACTAGGTTTGGCATACCTCACATCCTGATAACGAAATGGCAAAAAATTCAACAAAAGCTTCCAAGACTTCCACAATAAGTTAGAGATCCAACACCGCTTAATCGTCGTTGCCTATCCACAAACCAATGGGCTCACAGAGGTAACCAATCGAACGATCCTACAAGGACTGAAGGCTGCACTAGACGAAATCAAAGGTCATTGGGTAGACAAACTCTACAACATCCTCTGGGTTTATTGAACGACGCCTTGAAAGACAACAGGAGAGACATCGTGCAATCTCATATACGGTTGCAAAGCAGTCATACCGGTCAAAATAAAGATTCACTCATTGAGGGTGGACCAGTACATAGAAGGGCGGAATGAATCCATACTACGCGAACATCTAGACTTACTCCCCAAACTAAGGGAAATCGCATCTGTCTGAATAGCTGCCAATCAACAGTAGGCAGCGAGGTACTACAACAAGCGAATCAAAACTAGAACATTCAAGCCGGGTGAACTAGTGCTCAGGAAGTTGGAAGCCACCGATCAACCCAAACCAGGGAGCAAACTCGTGCCCAACTAGGAAGGTCCTTACAAGATACGCTCAGAAGTACGTCCAGACCTCGATCACCTCGATGGCTCGTCCATACCTAGAACTTGGAATTTCGAGAGAAATGACACTCTCGAGAGAGAACACGCCTCACTCTACACAGATAATTAGCTGAACGAAGTCTATCATTGGAATCTATCCTCCTCGAACGGGTAAATATCACCTAACCCTTCCAAGCGAAATCTATCATTGAGATCTATTTCCCCAAACGAGCAAGTATCACCCAAACTCTCCCAGCAAAGCCTATCAATGGATTCTATTTTCCTAAACAGGCAAGTATCGCTCAATCCTTCCGAACGGAGCCTATTGACAGGATTTATCTCCCCAAACAGGTTAGTATCGCTCTGTCCTCCCAAACGGAGTCTATCATTGGATCTAACTCCCCAAAAGGGAAAGCAACCCCAGCTTACCAAACGAATCTGAGGTACGAGCCTCCCAAACAGATGTTCACGACCCTCTCACGAAAGCGTAGACAAAAGGAAAAGGACTTCTCTACTTGAGCCTACTCACCCTCTTAGCCGCAGATTACATAAAGGATGAAAGGACAACCTTGTCCCGTGCTTAACCATAAGAAAGCCAACTCTGAAGTCTCCTATCAGCCAGATCCTACAGGTTAAGTCAATCACTAGTTCGGTGCTCGTCATACACATAAGTAAAACCCTAGCAAACAAGATGATCACCCAAAGAACCAAGTCGACAAGTAACAAAAACTCTTTTTTTTTATTTCAAAACATCGAGTACATGTTAGAATATACGGCTGGATACAAGGCGAAAAGAAAATTTACAATTCCCTAAAACAAACTAAATTACATCGAAAAAAAGACATCAAGAATCTACACCAGAAAGCCAACCAGAAGCCAGCCAAGAGCATAAAGAAGTCCCACAATCCACCAGCATCACACAATTAGGACAAGAAGGGCTCACCCGGTGCACAAAGTGCTCCTCAACTTAGTGCAGAAATAGGAGGAGAGTGGGCATATATGCACACAGCCTTTCTCTCGCATTTTTACAAAGAGATTGTTTCCACGCCTTAAACTTGTGATCTCGAAATCACCAAATGAACAATTCCATCATTCAAGAAGATTGCGGAAAAAATTGAGAAGCAGGGAAAGACTTCATAGAAGGTGGGAGATGACCAAAAAATAAATGAAAAAGATACATCAATTACACCTCTTCCACCGTTCAACCTTCTCCAATCTCTTGGCCTCTTTTATCACCTGCCCTGATGGGGCGCCGAAGAAGTCTCTCCAACCACCTTTGCTACACCGATCGGTCGGACGATGATTCTGACCTTGAAAAGAGAGCTTCTATTCTGGATGAAGTCTCTCTTTATCCAAAGCCAAAACCCGTCCATCACCACGTGACGAAATCTCACATTGGCAACTCTGAATATGATAGAACCTCACATCGACAACAATCTCCTAAACTATAGCAAAACCCATATTCAAGACGTCTCTCAGAAGTATAGACTCTCAGCAATAGAAATTCACAAAATCACTCATGAAAGTACACAAGATCTCTTTGGAATGATCCAGGGTCATGCGACCCCTATTTATAACCGTAGAAACGTGATCCCCATAATCTCGGGCAGGCGAATGATCCAATAAGAAACGTGCGCATTGAATGTGGAGTTTCAAACCCCTCAACTTGCGATGAAACATTTATTTCGGGATCATTTACTCAAAGGTTGAATACATTTACACTCTCGCAACCTTCCAAGTAACGACCTATGACTTACTCCTTATGTCTCTCCTTCGAAATGATATAAGGAGTAGAGGGTAAGTAATGATACATGGCTCAAATCATGTTGGATCCAAAGATAGTCAGATCTGCAGCCCGTCAATAAACCCTCTTGATACTCACCGATTACTCCTCTCTCTCTCTCTCTCTCTCTCTCTCTCTCTCTCTCTTTCTCTCTCTCTCTCTCGCCAACCGCTCGATGCTTCAACTAGTCGGTCCCAAAACTTCTTCGGTCCTCGGTGGTCGATATGCAAACTGCTAACGTAATACCCACTCTCCGTAAATCACAGGGAGAATCTCATACGAATAAAAAGGAGACCTACAATCGTGATCAATAAGGAAAGGAATTTTCATGAGGATCTGGACTTTCCAAACCAGATAGATTTTGTAATTTTTGAGAATCTCACGACATGATTCCCGAAATATCGGGACACTTTCGTAAGAAAACTAGGATTTTATCACCTCGCCTACGCAAGACTCTCGCAGGAGGAAACTATATAAGCTCCAATACGCCTACCGTCCAGATAAGTTCTTTGGATCTACTCTTTACACACAAGTCATACAGAGCCCTTTTCCTCTGGATTTCAGTTTATTTTCCTTCTCTTCAAAAATCACTATCTAACTTGAGTATTGGAATCCTCTCCGCCAAAACACTCTCCTATAGTCTTTTGCAGGCCTCATCAGTCAAGATCATCAGGCAGCCAAGTCCATCGTTCGAGTTAGCAAAACCGTCATCTGTAGAATCTAACCCACCTCCAACAGCTTTCTTCCTAAAACTTATTCAAATGCAAGTGGAAAGGACATACCCTCTCCTCTATTCTCCTCCAAATCAAAAAGCTAATACATCCAATTCATCTTACTGTAAAGATGTTACTAAGCTTGATATAGTGAATTCTAGTATTATGACTAAATATGCCAAAGGAACCAAGAATATGAAAAATCAATACTCTTCCTAGTGAATTAAGAAGTCTATATAGTTATTTGAGTTTTTCTTCCTATAACATAGGTGTTCGCGTGGTTGTCAAATCATGTTTCTTCATGTTCCAGAAACCAAAGATGGTTGTCTAGTTTAACTTTTTGAGAATTCAATATCCTTGTTTCCTAATAAAAACAAAGATAAGATAATTTCCTGATTGATCCTTTTAAAAAGTTGCCAAACTAGATGCTGCTCAATCTTTTTCAATGACGTGGTATGTATTTCATACTAGGGATGATCATTAAGTAATAAAATGAAGTTGATTTCGAAATTGATAACTGCTAATTCTCTCTCTCTCTCTCTCTCTCTCTCTCTCTCTCTCTCTCCCTCTCTCCCTCCCTCCCTCTAGCTTCCAACTTCATCTAGATTTGTCCCCATTCTCCTTCTAAGTCTCTATTCTCAACAAGTACAAAGTGCAAGTAATATGAAGCCACAGTGTCAAACAAATCTAATCTTTTTTTAAAGCACAAGAACTGTGGATACATTTATACAAATATGTACATCTAGGCATGCATGAAGGGTTACAGATAGAAATAGGGTAAGTAGCAAAGATGCATTAAATTTCAATTGCAAGTGGCCAGTATGGATCTTCAATTGCAATTCATGTCAGATAAGGAAGTAACTAAATACCTCCTCTCTTGTGTAAGTGCTGTCCGTAATGAAGCAAAAGTCTTCAACACGTGGTGCACAAATTTCTTCATACTTCCTTCAAAAGCAAATACAAAAAGTAATAAAATACGATATTATCTTTTCACCAAATAAACAACCAAATGCAAAATTTTGCACTTGAAAATTTGAAATGCTTTCATATTTTAGTTGTCTTTCAAGATATGTGGAAAAAGTAAAGCAGAAATGAAATAACTAAATTAAATTTGGAGGTCTTACGAGGCAATAAGCATGCAAGTGATGCCAACGAGTTGAAGTCTTTGTCTTTCTATGTAATTTTCAGAGAGAAACAAATCAATGAGATGAACTGTGAGGTAAAGTGTGTCCGGCACCAGCTTATATTCTTCTGAGACCTGAAATGGAGTATACTTTTTTGGTTGTATAATTCCTCCACATGAGTGCAAAGTATCTTTCATAATATATTCATCTCATGTTATGTATACAAATTCTATTAAAATGGAAATAAATTTTTCTTGGACTGATAAATATTCATTTTGCTGGTTCACTTAGGTAAGTAAAAACATAACATTACTAATTAGAGATTTACAGAAAATCTTGAGTATGTGGAGTGAGAATTTTCTGAAGGACATCTGAAAGCACACTAAAAGTCAACCAAAAACAATGGACAACTTACGGCTTACTATGTAGTGCAATGAGATTGATCATTATACAGTTACAACATATCATTACCAGCTCTTATAGAATTAAGAGCCCTATTGATGTTACATGTTGAACTCATAGTCAAAGTAGAACTTGCTATATTCAAATTAGGGTGATCCAAGGACAGCTGCAGGTTAATGAAATGAAAAGTAAAAGAGCTGGGATATCCCAAAATAATTAAGCACTCCAAGGGTTGATAAGATGCAAATTTTGGTTTAAATAAGGCATACAGTAAAAACTCTGGCAAATATCAAGACACCTGTAAGATTTTATTTTTTTTTTCCAATTTTTGGACTTGATTAGTGATTCAAAAATGCAAATCCACCCAGCACATGCTAAGGACAACTTTGGATACATGCCCCTAGCAAAGATTCTTAAATGCATCACCAAGCTCACCATGCATATCCATGAATATCCCAAAGCACAGAGCAAATATAAAGTAATGGATTATAGACAATGATGTCTTGTAGTTAAGAAGACAGCCATATACTAATAGTTAAGTAATGTTGACCTAATCATGACTAAATATAACAGCATGCAGTCATTGTGCAAAGACAAGTTTCCAGTGTAATTAGGTTTACTGACCTCCACAAGCCAATCGATCAAAATTGCCCGCATGCTCTGTGTGATATCTCGCTGCACTTTTTCCATAAAACTTGAAGAAGGTCTGCCTGTGAGCTGTAGCAAAGTGAGATCATAAGTATGCATCATCTTATCCATTACAAGGAAGACGGATAATTGAAATTTCATATTTGAAGTCAACTGCAAAAGAAAGCAATACTGGTGCTGTTTCAAATAAAGGGTAACGTTTCAGGGTCTCAGCACATACCTCAGCAACTCGCAGATATCCATAGATATCAGCGGCATAAAGGCTGCACAACAAAGGATCCTTCTGATCAGAATCAATGTCAATAACATCTGGTTCATCTGAGGATCCAAAATAATTGCGCAGCATATTTCTCTCAGCTGTATATAATTGGGGAAAAAATATCACACCTTAGACTGCAAGCTTTTGAATTAAAAAGGAAAAAAAAAATACCACTGACAAAGGACAACCCCTCCTGCTTTTGCTAAAACATGTACCACAAGAATTGACTCTAACTCAGGTCAGTATCTTTCTACAACCTGCAATCCTTGCTATGTGGAAAGGCTTGTACGAGTGGTAACTGAACATAATCATTAACATAGTAGTTAAAAGCGAAAAGCGTAAAAAAGCGACAGACCCTTGTAGGGCTTAGGTGCAAAGCGCAAAGCGAAACGTGGGCTTTTTCATAAAAAGCTCACTTAAGATATAAATCAAAATATATATTTGGATATACAATAATAGCAAATGAAATATATTGTAATACTGGAACCAAAAAAATAAAATAAAAATTCATTTTCTAAACCAAATAACAAGAAAATGTGTTTCATAAAATTCTTGGAAAAAGAAAATAAATTAACTTAAATAACTTTAAACCAAATGTTACCCAATTGAACAAAACCCTTGCATAATATCCTGACATCATTTGGCAAATGGTGATCAAAAAAATTAACAGAAAGGAGCGGAGGAGAGCAACTAAAAAAAAAACCAAAAAAAAAGAAAGAAAAGAGCAGGAGAAGAAAAAACCCCAGAACAGAGACAAAAAATGAACGGAAAGGAGCAGTGCAGCAGAAACTGGGGAAAAAAAAAAGCCCATGTGCTTTTTTTGCACTTCACCTGCACTTTTTCATCTGCGCTACGCTTTATGCAAAAAAACCCATGAGCTACACTGCACAGAGCGCGCTTTTAACTACTATGATCATTAATGACAAAGAACGCAATCTCATTGCTCCAGTTTTGCTACTCTGAACCTTCTGACATTTGTCAATAAATTGTAGGAGCCTTAAATATTTTACAGCCAGCTGCTGCTACAAGGAGCTTGAGAAAATAAGACAAAGGCATTCAAGATTCAATGTTGCTCATATCCTGTTAGAAAATTGCTACAACTGATTGTTATCTCTCGAACATTAATAAATCTTGTCTCATCTCCAGCTTTAGAAAGACAGTAGCAGCCATACACCTTAAGTATTCACTTATAACTTTTTAATCATCTAAATTGTTGCATTTTTGTTTGAAGCCTGCCTTGCTATCGTATAAACAGGAACAAGAATTTTTGTCCACCAGTGAATATTTCCATGTTACTTAAAGTTCAAAAACAAGAGGGCTATAAAGAGGTTCCTAACTGGGGCATCAGCGAGTGGTAAACAACTTGAACACAAAAATGTCAAAGAATGCATTAAAAATATAGAGAAAAAGCAGCATAACAGTAATTATGAGCACGATCATAGCTGAGACATCAGAAGAGAATGTACACCTTTTGTTGAAGAACTTAAGAGCAGAATTGCATGGCCGGAACTCTGCTTTGTTAACTGAGCTTCCATCTTTATTAGGGACATTTGTTTTTCAGACAAAATTTCTTCTTCTTTGGATGCTTGAGCCATATGTTTCTTTGAAATAGGGAGTTCCAATGAGGCTTTTCTGGCCTGCTTGTTCTTCTTCTGACAAGTTTTCCAGGACACATTTCAGATTCTCAAACAAAAACAAAAACAAAAATTTTTTTGATTTGGTTTTCATAAGGAACCATACATTCAAAAGTGGTGAGGCTCTAGTTTCATTCTATGGCTTACAAAACCAAAAAAGCATAAAAGTATTGTACTATTCCCACCATTGCACATTTTGGACGGTGTTTTATTAGACAAACCAAAACCTGAAATTCAAATCACTTTAAATCTTTTTCTTGATTTGAAACTAAACTTGGGAGAACAAAGCAAGACCACCTAGACTTGGGAGAGGAAAAAAAGACCTCTTAGACTCATCGTTGCATTTCGATTTAATCAGAACCTCCATTAGCAGCATTTATGAGCATACATGCTACCAATTAGCAATTTGATAATGAATGCAGTATTGGCTGACCAACACCATTCCAATTCCACAAAATGTAACAACCAGAAAGTCATAAATACTATATAGTAGCAGAAAAAACATACATACAAGTAGGAAAGTCGACATACCTGAGCTTGACTTCCTTTGACCTCAACTTTACTCGCATTTATGCAATTTATGTAGGAATGATCCCGGCACACATTAGCAATATTCTTCAACACAGCCCTTCTCTTGTTTTGAGGACAATCAATAGCTGAAGATATAGCACTACTTTCATCCAATGCTGCTCTTTTTGAAATGCGTTGCTGAACTGGTTTTGTGGGAAATTTTGAAGGATGTGTACTTGTACATGCATGTAAGGCAGCAGCTCGAGCTCGTGTAATGCAGCCATTCAGCTCTGTTACGCCAACACTAATTAAATTTTCTTTATTCATCTTTACAACCCTCAGCAGACAACACAATGCTTAGTAATCCTGAAACAGCGTAAGCAAATAAGAGTCAACATCATGCAGGAGCAAGGCATGCATGGGCAAGCTGTGGGATATAGAGAGAACAAAAAAATTAAAACTGAGAATGACTAGAACTAATAAGAAAGAATCACACACTAGAGTTACATCTCTGATTCACAAGATACTATATGTTTGGATTGGAATGTCTCAAAGCAATGAAACAGTATGACATCATATATGTTTTGATTTAGCAGCACAAAACTTCAGAGGATCATTCTTCTGAATGCATCAACTCATCACTAACCTAAAGATACGAAACCCATATCTGTAACTCAAAACTGCTTTATGTAACAGAACTCTATATCACACCAATAAACTCCTTTTTAAGGCGTGTAATTTTATCAGTAGTTAGTAGACTTGTCAAGCACAGATACTAGACATAGAATCCCAGGTTCTCCATTTCTCTAAAATGAGGACAACGTTGCCTAGTAGCATATGACAAGCCATAAGATGAAATTCAAACATCTAGTCTTTAGTACAGAATTTATTACCCTCCCAGCGAACAAATCCCTGTAATCAAATAAAGGGTGGACAATGGTATCTAATGTTCACTGTGTTCATCTCTATTTTTAAGCGTACAACAATTCAATATATTTCTATAACATCAGTCTCTAACAAATCCTTTACGGAGACTGTTGGATACCGAATCCGCAGACACCAGAAGAGATGCACTCCTTTTTCTTCTCTCATTTAATCAGTGGGTTAGGGAAATCTCTTATACCCCCACTTTTCTTTTCAGTAAATACAATCTTCCGTGTTTCTCCAGACAACTGACGAACCTGAAGAATAATACCCATATTTGTAAGGAACAACGTGGGGTTGATCTTAAATTTAATGCACAAAATTGTTAACCAATCAGTAAAGGAAATCAGTTTCTATTTTCAGAAACCCTATTATCAACCAAGCTGAGTTTGTGCACAAAAGATCTGCAGTATCTACTTTTATAGATAAATATTTCTATTAAAAAAATAAATAAATAAAATCTAGAAGACAGGACAAATAGTTCTCAATCTGCCTCGGCAACTTCAAAATCTTAAGGATCCTCATACTGAAATCCGCTTGTATTTTCAGAAACCCTAACATGAACCAATTGACTCAAAGCATAACCTTTAGTAATTACATCAGAAAATGGGGAAGTTTATAGGGTCAAATTTCAGGTGCCGAAATTCCAAAATTTTCAAATTCCAATTAAGAACAAATCAGCATAGATCAGGAAATCATAAGCGTTACTCAATCAACTACAATCACAATTAAGGGGGCAAAAAAAAAAAAACCTACATTACGACTACAAAATTTAGAGAGAGAGAGAAATGAAAAAACAGGTTCGCAAACCCTAAAATACAAATTTAAATTATAGATTACACCGTGAAATCCAAAAATAAAATAAAATAAACTAGAGGAATGAGATTGGATGTAGTAGGGGAATTTCAGAAGTAAACCTGGTTTTTTCTTCAATTCAAACCCCAAATCTAGAGAGAGAGAGAGATGTAAAAAAATTGGTGCAGAGCAGAAACCCAAGAAGTTTTTGAAAGTTAAAGTAATTGAAAACAAGAAATGCAATTGGGATGGATCAAAAGAGGGAATGTTGAAAATAAACCTGGTTTTGCCTTCTCAGCTCCAGGACCTTCCAATGTCGGTCAAGAAAGCAGAGAAGGCAAATCAAATTCAAAACCTCAAATTGAGAAAGACAGGGTGGAGAGAGAGAGAGAGAGAGAGCGGGATGATGTAGAATTTCAAAATTCTAACAATAATGAGGAGAAATCAAGAAATTAATTAATAACAAATTTCCCAGCTTCACCTTCAACTTCATCTTTGACCTGATTTGACTTTTAAATCCACATTTCTTTAACGTCTCCCAGATTTGGGGATTTTGATATCTTACCTCCGAGTGTACGCCAAGGTTAGGTCACCCGAAAGTTTAGGGACGCAATTGACCTTGTGTTTTGCCCTTCATTGCATTCAAAATTGGAGGGTAATTCTGTCATTTCACATTTTATTGACTACAACTGGTCAAGGTGGGCACGTGTCACGGTCCTGTTCGTCCATGTGAGATAGGGAGTGTAAAAGGGCATTTCAAATTGATGCAAGCGCTTGTGAATGTGATGCTGCAGCTTTTTATCGCAGTTGAACAATTTGGTTTAAAAAAAAAAAAGAATTAAATTATTAACTTTATGAATTTCAAAATTAAGAATTATTCAATTTTGAATTTGCTAATTTATTTATGATAATTAAAATAAAGTTTTAATTTATATCTCTAACTTATTTGCTGCTGTAAATAATGATTATGATCAAAAAAATAATTTAGTGATATATAAACGAACCGATTAAAAATATCTAAAAATTTTATTAAGGAAAAGGGTAAAATGATTTTTTTGATTTTCATTTGTTACTAAATAGATATGTTTTTTTTTACTTATTTATTGTTGTTTTTAAATAAAATTATTTTAATATTATCATTTTTTTTCAAAGTATCGATTTTGTAATCTGAAAGTGCGAAATCTACTTTTCATATATTTTCTTTTTTATTTTTTAATCGAACTTAAAAAAAATATATTGGTTTTGTACACTAAAAGTACGAAACTGAATTCGTGTTCCCAGAATGCAAAATTAGTTTCACACTCATAGAGTGCAAAATCAGTTTCGCGGTCTGAGAGTGCGAATTCATCAACATAAGAGGACTGCAAAACTTATTTCACAATTTTCTGCCTTAGCCATTTTTTTTCATCTCCCCTTTGCGAACGAAGGCTTCCTTCTGCACCTGCCTCCACCTTCGCATCTGCCGCCGCCGCTGCTCCCTTCGCCGCTGCTGCTGTCGCCTCTTCCTCTCTCCTTTCTTCATCCTTGCTTGGCGAGGCTTCAACTGGACTTTGTTTCTTACTGTCTATCTATGGTTTTTGCCACTGAATGTGTTGTCTCTATTTTAATTTCTTCCTCTGCACTTTGTTTGTTTGAATCTATGGGTTTGGAGATGTAAATGTAGGTTAATTTATTATTTGTATTTGGAAATCTAGATTTCATCTACACTTGTATTTGTTGTTACCCTAATTTGATCCTTTAAATTTAGGGTTTGCAATTGTACTGTATATTACAAATTTAGAGTTTGCATTTGACTTAAATTTAGGGTTTGCATAAATCTAAAAGTGTAGGGTTTGCAAATCTAGGGTTTGCCTTATCCGTCACTTGTTACATTAGATTTGTTATATATGTTATATTTGTTAAATCTAGGGTTTGCATTTCTTTTCACTTTGTTTGTTACATTAACCCTCTCATTGTTATATTTATTGTATTTCTAATAATGTATTGGTTATTGTTTTCAATGATAGAAGAAAATAACATGGGTGATAATCGTGTGAAATTATTGCTTTATTGGGGGTTAGAGTTGGTGGAGTTGAAGATTAGATCCAAAAATGGGTGTTGTGGTTGATATTACCATTAAATAGGAGAATTTTGTAAAATTTTGTATTGTAAAAGTATGATTGATTTTAGACAATTTAAGCTGAATGTGACATGTAAATATCCTCTTTGGTCCGGTCAGTATCTCTCCTATTGTGTTTTACCAGTGGAGGACAATGAATTTTTGTCCGAGATGTTGTCACTTCCGAAATATATCCCGAATTTAACGGCAGTTAAACTATTCCTAGAGTCAGAACCAATTTTGAATGCACCTATTGGTTCGCCCATAGTCGGTTGCTCAAATTGGGCAAAGAGAATGTGTGAGACATCTCAAGTAGCCCATCTGGGACTCAAAATTGTCTTAATTTTGGAGATGAAACAAATTTTGATTCTTACACAGAGATGTTGAAAAGTGGAAATATTAGAGATGAGTGGTTACGATACGGGGCATTTATTTCTAATGATATTACTTTGGCTGGTTTTCATGAATCAACTATGCCTATTACAAGTCAGTATGAGATGGTTAATCCCAGTAGACCCTATGAAGGGCAGGAGACAGATCCTGTAGATGCATTTGTTGCTGAGGAATCAAAGGGTGAAAGTGAGGATAAACAAAATGTTGATGAAGAAGATCATATAGTTGTTGAGGAGGAAAAAGATCAGGTTGTTGATGAGGAAGAAGATATACCATTCCTACACACTATGGGAGAAGGATCCATAATGGTTGATGAATATAATGACTATGACCATCCAACATGGGATAATGATCAGATTTCGAAGTTATAAATTGGGATGGTTTTTGCATTCAAAGAAAAAGTTCAATATGCTATCAAGTGTCGCTCGATGCAGGGGCATAGATACTTTAAAGTTTATGAAAATTCTCTAAATATATGATTTGTGAGGTATTATTTATACCGTGAGAACAACTGCTTATGACATGTTCGGACTGGACTACAGAAGAGCAATCGACTTTGGAAAATTACAAGTTAAGAGCAAAACACACTTGTTTCCCTCAAATGCCTTTTGGGGATTATTCCAATGTGGATTCGAACATGGTGGGTCGTTTGATCAGAAACTATATAAAAGATAATGTCGATTACAAAGTGTATGATGTGGTTGAGGATATGAGATCGTATGAGGTATTTCTGTCATACAAAAAGACTTGGATAAGACGTCGAAAATCTATTGAAATGATGTATAGTAATTGAGAGACCTCTTACACATTTTTGTCATAGTTTTTTGAAGCTGTCCACATGACTAATATAGGAATTGTTGTTGATTGGAGGTTTACTGAAATATCAGGGTCTAATATTTCACTTAATTTTCAGGGCCTCCAAACCATGTATCGATGCATTTAGACATTGTAAACCAATGACAAGGTTTGACGGGATATTTTAGTATGGGAGATAAATAGAGAAAATTTTAATTGCTGTTACAATGGACTAACCACATTCTTCCTTTGTATTTTGCTATTGTCGATGATGAGACTATTGTGATCTAGGTATGATTTGTAGAGAATTTGAGAGTGCACATTATTAATGATCAGTACAAAGTGTACTGGATATTAGACAGGACGCCCGGTATAATGCGAGCCATAAAGAGGAATACTAATCTCCAACCACCACTTGTATATCACAAACTTTGTTTGCGGCATGTGAAGGCTAATTTTAGTCAGCGATTCAAAAACAAACTGCTAACGGAATTGATGCATAAGGCGACCAAGCAAAAACAAATCAAAAGTTTGATGTCATGATGAATAAAATCAAAGAACTTAATGAGCCCGCATATAAGTGGATAATAGAGATTTCTTTTGACAAATGGATGTTGTGTTATGATGGTGGATATAAATGGGGGAACATGATCACCAATCGATTAAAATCATTCAATATGTGCTTAAGGTACAAAAAAGTTACCAATAATTGCATACGTGTAGGCTACATTATTACGCATGGTTCGATTCTTCAATAAGAACCGAGAAGAAACAGGTAACAATGTCAATGAAGGCAACATGTGACCAATATTGGTGATGGAAAAATTGGTTAAAAATAAGCAGAAATCAAAATTCCATCGTGTCATTGCGTTTGATAGATCTAGAGGAGAGAATGAG
This sequence comes from Dillenia turbinata, assembly GCA_037126225.1. Lineage (NCBI taxonomy): Eukaryota > Viridiplantae > Streptophyta > Magnoliopsida > Dilleniales > Dilleniaceae > Dillenia > Dillenia turbinata. Next base: position 16,351,673 of record JBAMMX010000028.1, read on the forward strand.
GTGATGACTGCATTTCATGGTGGCAAGGGTGGAAACACCCACACCGTATTGTTTAATGTCTCATCATATATTTGTAGAAAATATGTTGTATTCAAACTTCCTTACTCACATATGTGGAGAGTTTGTGCCGACATGGGTCGTGAGTTTGGGGCATTTGTTGACCCCTTGCATCATTGTCAATCATTGCAGTTTACATATAGTTGTAGATTCCATCCTCCTCCACACAAGGACTATTGACATTCTCCTTCTTTTCAACAACAACAACAACCTAAATCTTTTATCTCAAAATTTGAGGTCGGCCATATGATAGACAAATATTGAAATCGATTAAAAAAAATAAAAATAAATAAATAAATAATAAAAAAAGAAAGAATGGTTTAGTTTGTGCGGATTCTCCTACGCCACTCATTCTTATCTAAAACCATCTTCTCAACTAAATCCATTACTATCATATCTTTACGGATGCATTGCATCCAAGTTTTCAACGGCCTACCTCTACGTTTTATTAAATCTCCTATATTTAAATTCTCTACCTTCCTAACAGGTGCGTCCTTAGACTTTCGCTGCACATGTCCAAACCATTTCAAACGATATTCACATATCTTATCTACAATTGAGTTAACTCCCAATTTATTACGTATCTCATCGTTTTTAATTCTATCATTTTTAGTTTTACCACACATCCACCTAAATATTCTCATTTTAGCTTAATCATTTTTTGCTCTTGTTGCTATTTAATGGCCCAACATTCAGTGTCATATAATAGAGCCGGCCTTACTGTGGTTTTATAAAATTTTCCTTTTAAATGTAATGGTATAATGCAATCACAGAAAACTCCAGATGTTTTTCTTCATTTCATCCAACTCGCTTGAATTCTATTTTTTACATCTACATCTATATTATCATCATTCTGGATGTTGGAACCAAGATATCTAAATCGTTCACTTTTTGAGACTTTTCTTCCTTCTAATCTAATCGTTTCTTCATTGTCCTGATGGTTGTCACTAAACTTACGCCCCATATACTCAGTTTTAGATCTACTCAATGTAAATCCTTTAGATTCTAACGTATCCCTCCATAATTCTAATTTAGTACTGATACCCTCCCTAATTTCATCAATTAAAACTATATCATTTACGAAAAATATATATCATGGTATTTTATCTTGAATATTTTTTTGTGATTTCATCTATCACTATTGCAAATAGTAAATGACTCAATGCAGAATCTTGATGGAGTCTAATATTAACAGGGAAGCTATCGCTCAGTCCTCTGCAAATCCTTACATTGGTTATAACTCCTTCATACATATCCCTAACAAGATTAATGTATTTCAAAGAGATCTCTTTCCTCATCAGTGCCCACCATAACATGTCTCTTAGGACCTTATTATATGCTTTCTCAAGATCAATGAATACCATATGTAAATCTCTCTTTTGCGTTCTAAATGTCTTAATCAACGTCTTAGCAAGTGAATTGTTTCAGTGGTGGATCGTTCTGACATAAATTTGAATTATTTTTTAGATAAACTTATCTCTCGTCTCAATCTATGCTCTACACTCTCTCCCATAACTTCATCGTATGGTTCATAAGTTTAATTTCTCTTTAATTGAAACAATCTTGTATGCCTCCTTTATTCTTATAGAGCGGAACAAGTGTGTTCTCTCTCCATGGGTGAGGCATTTTCTTAATTTGTCAAATTTTGTTAAAAAGAGCTGTTAACATTGTTATTCTGAATTCTCCCAAATATTTTTACACCTCAGCAGGGATGCCATCAGGTCCTATGACTTTGTTATTTTTCATTCTCTTTATGGCCTACTTTACTTTATGGGGACGAATCTTATATTTAAAATATCTATTAATCTCATAGAACCTGATAGCCTACCATAATGTTTCATATCTTAATCACCAATCAGGTAGACCACGAAGTACGCAGATTCATAATGAAATGGATAGAAAAATAACTCAACATAGCAAAGCATGTGGTGAATACGGGTATAATCGTTCTCACTGTCCGAATATGGCTCGATTACAAGAGAAGGCAAGACAAAGCTGAAGACAGGAGATGAAGACAGGAGACGCATACTTTTCACTAATCGGTTGGTAAGGCTACGATTATGTTATAGGACGTTTTGGTTTTTCTCGGCTTGCTTATTGATGGAGATGCAGTTACTGAGTTTGACTACTCTCGTTCTGTCTTTGAGTGACAGGATGTTTGTCGTATTTTGTTAGTTTTCTTTCCTAGACTAGAGGATTATTTTGGAGATCGTTTTAAATTGCAGGCTATCATGGATTTTCTTGATTCACGTCCTCTGAATCTGGCATCAAATGCGACACTAGTGGAGTTCCACACATGTGATCGCATTATGCAGTTGTTGGGTAGTTTTTTCAGGGACCAGTCTGGATCGACGGTGAAGTTCATATATTTGAAACTTCTACGAGATCTTGATTGCATCGGACAGTATAGTTGGAGCATTACTATCTTGGCGACACTTTACAGAGTCATGTGCCAGGTTTCTATGGATAGCATTAGATAGATTTGTGATCCTGTCTGACTTATACAGGTATTCTATCTCCATTTGTTGTATTATTTTTTATTTAATAATACTTTCTGTATGTAATACATCATTTATTCAATATTTTTTCTCTTAGAAGTTTTAAGCATGGGAGAGAGTGCCTACATTTACCCCGATTAGATATCACACTATTGATCCGATGCCTTCTACTAACCACTTGTCTCCTGACCCTAAAGGATCTTTGTGCGTAGTATTTAATTCATTTATTCATTTTTTTCCCTCTATTCTTCTAATTTTATAAAATTCCACCTTAATATTGTTTTATTTGTAAATAGTTGGGATGTTCTGCATAGTTATGTACTAGAATCAGTTAGATCATATGAGAGACACTAGGGTGAACATAAATTTCGTTTTTGTTAACTACTTCTGTCACTATAAATCAAACTAACACTATTTGTATTTTTCTTTTTCAATTCATTTGAATGTCATATTCGTATGTTGTCCTGGTGACATGGCTCACTTATTGCTTTGTCAACAGCGACATATGGTGTGCTAATGTCCCCTTCAACTGTTTGGAGGTCGTCGAGTATCATTTCCCTCAGAGAGTTATGAAATAGTTTGGGTTGCTGCAGCATATGCTTTTACCCATACAGACCGACCAGGAGTTATACCAAACTAATCGACACGGGAGACATGGCTACGATCGGACTAGGATATTCGCAGTTCCCTTATAATTGTGGGGTAACCATGGAGATCACATCGTAGAGGGTGACGAGATTTTCAATGAGCTGAGGACGACAACTAATTATATATCGTGATATCGTTAGATCACCCGTTTATATATTGCCTACCTTGTGCATTATTATTAGCAAGGATTTTGACCTAGTATGACGCAGATGGAGTATCTTGTAAGTAAAAATAAATTCACCATTTCATATTGTTTTATTATTTACATAATATTTCTTTTCTTGTTATTTTTTGCAGTGCTATGAGTTCGAGTATATACATTTAGTACCATTTGACATACTTCTAGATGAAGGAGTGAATCCTAGATTTGGACATTTTAGAGATGTGTCTGGCGTGCACTTCAATTTGTCGGGGCATGCGCCATATGACGATTACTGTCTTTCGACCTCTACACCAACTAAGTCGATAGACATACCTCCAACTTCTGGTGTTGTAGATACTTATAACGAGCTGACAAAGATACATATGTCATCTTCCTATCCGACTCAGACTTCGACTCTGGCTCTGGGATTTAAAGACAACGTTAACGATACAGCACCGACTGGTCTTCCCGTCAGAAGTCAGCCGCGATGCAATACTGGGGGACCTCCTTGCGACACTTAGTTTAAGTTTAGTATTTTATATGTATTACATTTAAATTTTATAAATATTAATTTAAATTCTTTTTCGTTATTTCTTTATTTATGTCATTTCAATGTTTATAAATAATTTGATTTATGTTGTTTAGATATTTAATAATTTGGTAGTCATGTATGTTTGGTTGAGATTTGGTGGTGGTCACGATTGAAAATATTTGATTGTATTGTGATTATTGATATTTGGATTGATTACGTTTGGTTGTTGGTGTTTGAAATATAATTATTTGTTGATGAATTTTGGTTATTGATATTTAAGAATTTGGAGTGGACTGTAATAGATGTTTATATATATACAAGTCATCTTTACAAGTTGAATTGACCAAAATTTGTTTAAGGGTCGTGGAAGGAGAATGCAAGTTTCGCAGTCTCAGAGTGCAAAACTAGTTTCGCGCTCTGGGAACGCGAATTTTGTTTCACACTCTCAGAGTGCGAAATTAATATTTTCTTTTTTTTAAGATCGATTAAAAAACAACAAAGAAAATGTATGTACAGTAGATTTCGCACTCTTAGAGTGCGAAATCGATATTTTGGGGGAAAAATAATAATATTTAAATAATTTTATTTAAAAATAATAATAAATAAGTAAAAAACACAAATAGGTAAAAAGGTAAGCTTTCACATCCAACTTAACCATTAGCGATTGTGTTGACGATAAACGATGGTGATTGTGTTGACGATAGACGATGGTGTTTTGAAAATATGATTGTGACTTAACTTATTTATTTTTTGACGATAGACGATGGTGTTTTGAAAATATGATTGTGACTTAACTTATTTATTTTTATTTTATTTTAATTTATCTGTTTGTTCTTTTAGTTAAAATGATTTTTTTTAAAAATAAATTTAGAATTTTACGTCTTAAAGTCAAATTTTCATATAAAAGAAACTTAAATTATTATAATTATATTTGTATATTAAAAATTTTACTTAATGTAAACTAAATTCAATCTTAATTTTCTTAAATAAACGTGCTAGAATCTAATTAATAGATAATTAATCTAGTAGGATAAAATGATATTTTAATTAAGTTTTAAATTAAAAATTTGAGAATTGAAAATATTACATTGAGAGAATTATTCCTTAAATAGAAATTTTATAAATATTTGAATCGAAATAATTAAAATATGATTTTAATATTTGTATAATGGAAGAGAAATAAAAAAATAAAAAAAAATAAAAACAAAAACAAGTCTAAAAGCCGTCCGTGAAGTACATATCTTGATGGGCTTGATTGGCCGCACGGGTACTCGGTACCAATGACGTTGGTGGGGAAATCTAAGAGGTATTTATTGTAGGCTCGTTATCGTACCAAGATAAAGATATAAAAGATAATAATAATAATTTATTATAAAATGTATAGATAAATATATAATATAAAATATAATATAATAATATAAAAAAATTTATATAATCGATTTCATTTAATAAAATAAAAAATTATTTATTATTATTATTATTATAATTTATTATAAAATAAGAAAATGTCTCGTGCTTGCAAATATTCAATTCATTTAAGGTAATTTAATTTAATTTAACTCATTTAAAAAATATAAAATTTTATTAATTAAAACAAAAAATTTTGTATAATAAAAATGTAATCTAATCCCAACTTTTTGCAAACGGCCTGCGGCTCCGAACTTGTATAAAAAATGGTCTGTTTGCGCATTACCGATCCTTTTTGTCATCCTTTTGATAAATGATTTTATTTGGGAAATTGTGGATAAAAAAGTCTAAAATTGAAAATAAATTTATAAATAAAAATCAATTCTTATTCCTTCATTCTATTTTATAAGAAAAAAGTTATTTTTATTGTATTATTTTAAATTCAAAAACTTTTTATTAAAAAATATAGAGTTAATACAATGATGCAAAATTGAATTTTTCCACAAGATAGTGACCAATCGTAATACAACATGGAGTTCTTATTGCCACTTTTTTTGTTGAATCAGTTTTTAAAACAAGTAATAATAAGAAAAAAAAAAGTGAAGAGCAACTCAATCCCAGTGTTTAGAAATTCAGATTGGAGTATGAATTGATAAAGTCAATGAGTTAATGGGTCACTGAGTCAAACCGGTCGAGGGAGCGGATGATGTCTTCATGAAATCTTAAATAAATTTAAATTATAATACACTAAGACACTAACAATTTGTGACGTAGTGGTAAAGGTTGCATTTATATATTTTTTGTTACAGTTGCATATTTTTCTATCTCCTATTCTCTCAATTATTTTGTATTAAAAAATCAGGTTAGACCAGACCGATTCAATTCAGTTTTTCTGGTCCAACTTAAACTTGGACCAGATGTTATTCCAGTTTCTGATCAGACCGGTCAGTTCCGTTCAAGTTTCAAAACACTTCTCAACGCGGCTCATTTCCAAATGGTATACCTCCATCCTAAATATAGCAATGTTACAGAAAATGCAAGTTGTTACCAAACATTAATCACCAAGTATCACGGTTAATGTATTTAATAATTTTTAAAAAAATAAATTTGAATTTTAATCTTTATTGTATAGTTTTAAAATCACATGTTTCTTATTAAATAAAAAAAAGAAAAAAAAATTGTCTGGGGAAGTTCAAACTTAATTCGTCCCTATTTACTTATATTTCGTCTTATATTACTTGTATTGATCTTTAATAAATTTAATTGTAAAAGAATTATAGGCTTTTATAAATAAAAGTCAACCTCTTTCACAAAAAGGATTTTAATTATCATCAGAGTAAATATATATATATTTTTTTTTTCATTTCTGCAAATCAAATATGACATTTTGTATTCTTAATATGTTTTATTTATTTTATATTTCATTCTAGTATACTTATATTTTTCAACTGTTACTTTTATGAGAAAATATTCGCTTTAATAAAAGATGCAGCAAAAGTAAGAATCTTTGTATGAAACGAAACCATGAGATTGGATTGTAGAAACTTTTTTTTTAAACCACAAAGCGTTGTTCTTAAAATTTGTTTCATTTTCATAATTAGTCTCTATAATTAGAAATGTTATCTTGTGATTTTTAAATTTACAAAATCGTACCATATTGGTCCTTCCGTCACTGACAGTAACAGGCTGGTCATTAACTGCTGACGTGGTAGCCTACGTGTCGTATAGATGTTGACCTGTCATTACCATATTAGCACCTAAAGATATCTCATGATACCACGTCAGCAGCACCTAAAGACATCTCATGATGCCACGTCAGCGAAGTAGGTAGATAATTACATGTTCGGTCCCTAAACTTTGCCAAATTTCACAAATTAGTCCCTATGGTTAGAAATACTATCTTGTGATTCTTAAATTTATAAAATCGTATCATATTAGTTCTTCCGGTACTGACGGTAATATATTGACTGTTAACTATTAACGTGGAATGACGTGACAGTTTACGTGTCGAACGAATACTGACCTGTCATTGTCATATCAACACTTGAAAATATCTCATGATGTCACATCAGCATTTTGCTAACCCGTCTCTCTCTTCCAGCATGTTGACTCTTACTTTTCTTAATATGGGTCCCACCACCACCTTATACTTCTTTGATCCGTTCCCCCACACCCTAGAAATCTTTTTATCTCTCGACACACTCTAAAAATCTTTTTGTCTCTCTTTGGGGTTTCAATGGAGGCTTTGATCAAGCTGTGCAACTTGATTGCGCAAAATCCATTGCAATTCACCAAAAAAATAGCATGGATTTGCAACCGATGTCATCCATTAGAGTTTTTACTTGTCAGATCTAGCGATCGCAAGATTTAATCTCTTATTTTGGGTTGATGAAATAGCATGATTCGGTTGAAACGACACATGGGTTGATGTAGAGGTAGAGGTTTTTTGAGAGGAGAAATCAAGAGCCAGGTAATTAGAGAGAGATGAGCGATAGTTTTGTCGGTACCATGAGATGTGGCATCTCTCAGCAAAATGCTGATATGGCATTATAAGATGTCTTCAGGTGTTAACATAGTAATGATAGGTCAGCATCTATACTACACGTAAACTATCATGTCATTCCACGTTAATAGTTAACGGTCAGTCTATCCCCGTCAGTAACAAAAAGACCAATATGGTACGGTTTTGTAAGTTTGAGAACTACAACGTAACATTTTTAATTGTAGGGTCTAATTTGTGAAATTTGGCAAAGTTTAGAGATTGGACATGCAATTATCTACTTACTTTGCTGACATGACAGTGCCAGGTTAGTATTTTGCTGACGTGGCAATAACAGGTCAACATCTGTATGACACGTAGGTTGCATGTCAGTAGTTAACGGCCAACCTGTCATCGTTAGTAATGGAATGACCAATATGGTATGATTTTGTAAGTTTGAAAACCATAAGATAGCATTTCTAACTGTAGGGACTAATTTATGAAAACGAGACAAATTTTAGGAACTAGACATATAATTTATTCAAACCACAAACACTTATCGTAAACAACTCATGCTATTATTGTGTTTGATAACAACAAAATCTTATAAATTCTTTTTGCATTAAAATGATAAAAATGAATCTAGAATCATTAACATCATATAAATAATTATTTATTGACATGAAAATGGTAACGGTACAATAATAAATTATTAATTAGGCAATTTAGTTAATTTATATATCGAAATATAACAAATAATTAACCGTATTAAAAAAATGTTGAGTGGATTTTCTTTTTCAAAGAGTTTACAAACTACATAAAAAATAAAAAAAGAAGCGTGGTATTGTTGACAAAATAGAGCCTAAAAGATCAAGATTAGACCCAAAACCAAAAAATAAAAAAGAAAGAAAGAAAGAACAAGTGAAGTAGAATTGAGTGTTGCTAGGGAAGCAGCTAATCTTTAGACTCCATGCACAAAAAAGTAAGAGAATTCTGATAAGAGAAAGGAAATAATAATAATAATAATAATAATCAAAAGATCCTCGACTCTCTAGCATGTTTACAAATTATCAGTTTATTCACTTTTATTACAATTGGAATTGGCAACTTTTTCCCTCGTATATTTTGCCTATTTTATTCCCTTAAAAATTATAAATTAATACAAAAAATTAATTATTTTATATCTTAATGCTTTACGTAGAATTCTAAAATAGAATTATTTTTAAAATGAATAATTTTAAAGTTTTGAAGTTTTTAATCTAAATTTGACAAATTGAGAGGACACGGCATACTTGGTAATGCCATGTGGCATACGTAATAATTTTATTATAGAATAAATATTATAATAAATTTTTAATGTTTACTGTAAAAATTTTTTATTGGGTCAAATCCAAAAAGAAAAGGATAAAGATTTAAAACTACGGATGCAACTTTTGATTACCACTCCATATATATATTTTTTTATATTAACTGGTATCCAAATATATATTTTTATTAATCTGATTCAAGTATTGTTAGATTTAATATAATAAAAATTTTTTTAATATAATTTTTTTTTTATTTTTAAATTTTAAATTTAAATTTATTTAAAAAATCTATTATTTTTACCGGATAAACCGTCTGTTGATGGTACCATTTCATCACAACATAGAATATCACATGGTTAATTATTTCACTATAAAACCATAAATCTAAATTAATAGTTGACGTTTGTGTTTTGATAGAATAGATGTTTTAAGAGAGTTAATCCTCTGAATAATATTTTATAATATTTAATTCAGATTAATTGAAATAACTTATAACTCTATCAATACCAAGGAATTGATAGAATAGATATTTTGAGAGTCAGCCCAATAAGTTAGAAACTTGGAAAAGAGAACCTCAAAGGACTTGTGGAATATTAAGGGATAGTTTGGTTGGGGTAAAAAGTGAAAGGAAAATGAGAGATGAAGTAAAAGTGAAGAAAAATAAGAGATTTCACTTATTTGATAAGGATGAAAAAGTGAAGGGGAAATAAAAGTGAGATGTAATCTATTTTTCTTCCTTTTAAAAAATCAATTCCGTTCTAAAATGGAAGGAAATAAAAAAAAATAAAATTTTTGAACAATTTTGTCATTGTTCTTTTTTATGTTTACGAAATTATCTATTATTTTTTACTATTACATTTTATTTAATATAAAGTAATAAAATTTAATTTCATTCATCAATTTTATTTGACAAATTATTTTTTTTAATTTTTTTTACATTTTTACATTAATATTTTAATTTTATTTAATATAAAATAATAATAAAAATAATTTATAAAAATAAAAAAATATATTAAATAACTATTTTTTAGAAAAAAAGTATATTTTTAGAAAAATATTTTAAATTAAAAAATAAAAAATAATATGATAAGAAATATTAAAAATATTATTTTATAAGGGTATAATAGTAAAATTGATAATATTTTCTTTCACTTTTCATTCCAACACAAAAAAATACTATCTATTTTTTTTCATTCTATCCCTATCAAACAAAAATAAAAAAAATTCTTTTACTTCATATATTCGCCTTTCTCTTTTCCTCCTTCTCTCCGGGAACCAAACTTACCACCCATTTTGCTGCGTTAACTTAGTCTATGTATAATATATTTTTGTATATAATTTTTTTGTAAATAAATTTTTTGTATGTAAAATTTAAATATATCTCATAAAGCAAGTGGTCAACGAAAAATCCCAAAAAAAAAAAAAAAAAACTCAATCCTAATAAAATCTCCAAAAGTTTTGATCCTACCATTAAGATATCTTCCATATCCCACCAAACAGCAACTATCATTCTCGTGATATTCCTTCGCCATCTCCTCTTCTCTCTATCTTCATACTTAAGACATCTTAATTTATCAACATCTTGATCCTATTAAGTAAAAATTAAATCTGGGTTTTTCCCTAAATTCGCTGTCCTTCAGTCATTTCTTTTCTCATCGTTTTCTGAACTGGGGTCTGATTATTATTATTATTATTATTTTTAATTTGCGATTCCCAATTCTGCGACTTTTTTGTGTTAATAAAGCTCGAGGTTATGTCGAAGAATCAACATTGCCAAGGTTTTAGATTCTGAGATCAAATTTCAAAATTCTTGGAGAAAGAGAGAGAGAGAGAATAAGTTAATGGGAGTGTTAGGTTGTCGTCAAACGTGTTCCTCTAACTAGTCAATATAAGCAACCCTTCAAAGGGTGTCCGCTTTTGTTTTTTGTTCTCTCTCTCTCTGTGTCTTGGTCTTGTTGGAGTTATCAAAATTCATTAAATAAACGATAAATTGCCTTTACTTTTTGCTTAATTTAAGATTTGTTCGCTTTTAAGTTTATCTCTACGAAGCTCAAAAGGCGTTTCTTCTTTTCTCCTAATCTGCAGATGTTTTAGGGTTTTGGATTCGTGATTGTGCTTTGGCCTTTTGATTAATTTAAAGGGGCGTGAGTGATTTTGGGTGGAAAGTTGAGAGATGGGATCCTATGGAAAGCTTGCTAGGAGGGCTTTGGAGACTGATACACCTGTCATGGTCCAGGTATTGCCTTGTAGAACTTGAATTCGAATCTGAATTTCGATATGGGTTTGTTCTTTTTTATCAAACTAATTGTTTATTGATCTTGCTTTTTTGGTTTTTATTAGTTTTTTGGTGTTAAAATGGTTTCATCTAATGAGTTTTTGTTTGTTTTCAGATACAAGAATTGCTACGTGGGGTGAAGCATGCCATGTCGCTTGCCCAGGTTTGTCTTCATTGTTTGTTGTAATGTTGAAATTGATGTTTTGCTTTTCTGTGAAGAGTTACTAAGTTAGGAAGTGAAATGTCAATTAGTAAACTAGCATGTTCCATGCAAACTTGTGTTATTAGTACGCTTCTCTTCCTGGTCTTGTCCAAAGGTGCGGAATATTGAATTTAAAGGTGGTTTCTTTAGGATGCTAATGCTTGAAAATGGATTGCCTGCTTATTACAATGAAACCAATAACAGAAACAAAAAAACCTTTAATGTGTGGAAAAGCGAAAACAAAGAATGTTCATGGTTTGGCTTTAAAGCCTACATCAATTGGCAGACCCAAAAAATCCACTATAATCAACAGAAGGAGGTAAGGGAATGAATAGGAAATTCTTTCTAAACCCCAAGGTCCAATGCACCTCAAGATGCAAATTGTAGCCTCAAAAACTATAAGGATGTTATAATCTGATAATCTTTAGCAGGTCTATATTGTACTTGGGGGAGGGGGGATTTTGCATATGCATAGACAGACACCATTTTGAGATCCTGAAGGGCTATGGTTCCCCCTCTGCAATGCAAAATTTTTCCTCAGAGTTGAACTTCATAATTTCTGGTGAGCAACCGAATTCAAGGCACATATATAACACTGCCTGTGCCAGGGCAGATAAAATTTCTCATAGCTTTATCTGGGAAGGAAATTTTGGTAATGCACACGTACATGTGCTGGTATATACGCAAGCACAGAGTCTAGTGGGAGGCATTGGTTACGTTCCATATCTGCAGTAGAATTAGGGGCTGCTGAGCAGGCCCTGAATTTGGACTTTTTTGTTATTGTCTGTCCGAGTATCTAAATTATTTAGAAAATTTTCGAACATGGCCTTTTGGTCAAAGTCCAAGAGATTTAATGTAGTCTTTGGATGAATTTTTGCCATTATCAACTAAGGATCGTCCCTCAATCTTGCTTGCTCTAAGCATCACACCAAAAAAAAAAAAAAAAAAAAAAAAAAAAAAAACCAGCTGCAGGGATCATTTTAGACATTATGATTGGCATCGGCTAATACATAATCACACAGCTTGCGTGTAGTGAACTTCCAGACTTGGAGGTATACTTTGGAGTAGGGGATGGCTAATACATTTTAGACATTATGGTTGCAACATTATTTGCAAAATCTTTTGGACCTCACTTTGGTCTTGCTAGACTCGTGAATTTTCTTTTTGGATGCTGCATTTTGTGTTTGTGCTTTTGTGGTTTGTTGAACAATGACAATTTATTTATCAAAAACCACGTGCTATTACATGGAAATTTATCTCTATAGAAGATGGACTTCCTAGTGCTTCTTTGGGACATAATGAAATAGTTGCATCAAATGGATACCATTCTTTGATGATATTTTGTGCAGGGAGTAGTATATTGGCAGCCGCCCAGGCATGCTATGGAAAAGGTCAAGGAACTTGTATTGGATCCTTCAGTCAGTCGTTATGGTGCCGATGAAGGTCTTCCTGAACTAAGGGAGGCTTTGATTAAAAAGGTATATATTGTGTTTGAACAAGTTTAGAAACTTCCATGCTGAAGATTTATGCTTTGGAATTTGATAGCTCGTCTTTGATCAAAATGTTATACAATGTATGATACGAAGGTGTGGTTACATGTGGTATTACATAGTATGTTGCTTAATTGAAAACCCCAAATTTCAGCTTGCTTTGCTCTTATAGTCAATTAAGTGATCAGAAACGAAATTGAGGTGAGAGCTTAGCTTTTCATTAGTTGGTAATTGTTCTCATGCTTGCCAGTGCGGCCAAAGGATACTTGGATCTGTATCTTCAGCCTGTACTGCAAGTATGGATGGCCTATCTTCAACTTTGTTTTACTCACCAAAACCCTGATTTATGGACCTTGAGTAATTTTTTTTTCACTGTCCTAAACCTGTTTCAAAATACATCATCCACATATTCTGCTTCATCCCCCCTTGTTCTCTATATTGTAGATGTGTCTTGGCTTCACCTATGCTAGACAAACTTAAAATATGCTGCTAAACCTTGTAACACATAATTAAAAAAAAAAATTGATTTCATCAAACCTGACTGTTTTCTGCTGTAATTATTTTCTTTGTTGAACTTTTCTGCAAACTAAATTGCTTGACCTTTCGCAGTTGCACAAGGAAAACAAGTTGTACAAGTCTTCAGTTATGGTTACTGCAGGTGCAAACCAGGTGATTTATTTGACTTACAGAGGTTTCAATCATGCCTATGGTTGAGGAAAACGTTCAATATCTTGAATTTAATGGACACATGATTGAAGACTCTTTCTACAAGGGCTTTTAATTGCTATTAGAGAAAGGCCGTAATAAGTCTCTAAGAAGCTCCTAATGCCTCATTTTGCATAGGCTTGATTACATTCATGTTTTTGTAATTCATTCTGGTTGTGAATTTAGCTTGTTTTCTTTCTACGTCTTGTGTACTTTTGGCTGTCCTGCTTGTAATCTTCACCTACATGTATGACAAAGAATAAAATGCTACATCCTGATGGAACAGAAACTGACTCAGAATTCTAACAAATTGAAACATATTTCAATAATTTTCATATATTTTTCATTTACGTTGTCTTTCTGACTTGTTTTGTGGCAGGCTTTTGTGAATCTTGTGCTTACATTATGTGATGCGGGGGATTCTGTTGTTATGTTTGCACCTTACTACTTCAACGCATACATGTCATTCCAAATGACAGGAGTCACTAACATACTGGTGGGGCCTGGTGATCCAAAGACTCTTTATCCAGATGCAGGTTAGAAGATCCAGACTGGTTTTTCTGCATGAGATCTTTACTTATTGCTGAGATCTGCTTATCTTGTGCTATGCTTGCTCTGCTTCTTAATTGAACTGGTGGGGATTTGGACAGTACAAAGTTGCTCCTGAAATAATGAAACTGAGTTATGTTGGTCAACAAGTTATGTAGGTATGGTGGTGGCAGGCTTATGCATGATTGTATATGTTGTGCTGCATTATGATATTTTATCCCTTGTTCTGGATGATTCCTTTTTTTTTTTTTTATTTAAGTTTTACTTTGCTAACATGGTTTATAGCTTGTGTCATTTATCTTTGCTCTATGTGGTTTATGCTTTTATTTTTCCTCTAATGGATGGCCTATGTGGTAAAATGGGACGAATGGCTTTGGCTGCATTTATTTGAGCTTACTTCTCAAAGATGCATATGTTGTTAATATGTGTGGCACCTAGCACTAGATGATGAGGTTATCTTTCTTACTTTTGGTGAACCACCACAGAATCCCACAGAGTTTGTTGTAATATTCTAGAATTTAGTAGATTTTGTTCTTTGTAATGGTATGTCACTCTACACAAAGGCATGCTAGGTTGTTCTTTGGAAATTCTGTGTACCATGTGAAGAAGTGCTTGTGAGGCTTTGGAGTATTGTCACTTTCCAAGGATCCCATACCTTATCTAAGAGGTGTAATAATTAGAGAGTGCGATCATATGAACAGTATAGGGTATTATAATTGTAAAGTCTTGAAAAAAATTGAAATTCTTCTTTTTTCTTTAGCAGTCCCTCTATATAGGTTGTAATCCATCATACACAAATGGAACTCTTTGTTATCTTTGAATAGGTTGGTTGCTGCGAGTAGAACCCTCAGCATCTTTAGCATAGCAACTTATCCCTCAGCTTAAGCATCAAACTTGCAACTAAGCTACATAAAGGCTGTTCGCTTGGTAAAGCTTGTAAGCTAATGCCTTGTGACACCTAGCTAGCAGTTGTAAGCCACCTTTGAAATTTTCAGAATACTTCCATTTTGAGCTTGCCTCTTGGAATCTTGGTAGGGGGGCTTCTGCTAGTTCATCACTTAAAAAATAAATTTCATTACACAATTTGTTGAAAACGAGCTGTTAAAATTTCTGCATGTTAAAAGCATTCAACCTGTTGGGTGTATTTTGTTGCTTAAGTCATGCTTACCACAATTTATTGAAATTGTCTTCATCTACCAGAGTGGCTGGAAAGGATTCTATCAGAAAATAAACCTGTTCCCAAGCTTGTCACTGTTGTCAATCCTGGCAATCCTTCAGGGACCTATATCCCGGAGCATCTTCTTAGGGTCTCTCTCTCTCTCTCTCTCTCTCTCTCTCTCTCTCTCCCAATGTGTGTGCATGCAATCAGTTACAAACTTGTAAATAGTTCTCTAACTTGTTTATTTCTTGGTTTTAAGTAGAGAATTTCAGATCTCTGCAAAGCTGCTGGATCCTGGCTTGTGGTGGATAATACATATGAGTATGTACAAGATATGTCTATTTTCAAAACATTTGATATTCATTACATTATCATGTCGGACAAAAAAATGCACTGGACTGCCTGTCAATTATGATTGTTTATACTTCACCTCTCTTTTCAGCATAGTTAATATGCATTGAAAGATTGTTTCTGGTAATAACTTGTCTCCAGTTCTCCACTATGGAAAAAAGATGTTGAATTGTTGACTGCCTAGAAAATATGCTGAGGAATAGTTACATGTTAAATAGAAAAAAGAGAGTTTTGTTAGAAGAAAAGAAAAAGGTACAAAATCCTCGTACAGACTCGAAGTAAAATATTAAAAGGTATAAAATGTCAATCACTTTGGAGTTTCATTCACTGGTCTACCCAAAAGCATCCAATGCATGGCACTATAAAGAAGGAAAAGTGTTTTGTCCCGTAAAGGTCCACCGGAAAGGATTCCTTTCAATCAATAAAACCTGTATCACAGCAATACAACACTTACACCCTATTTTGTAGAACTGAAACCTTTATAACCAGGACACAAGAAACCCACATAAGTTTCTCTTCAAAACCCACTGATCTGCTGAGATGCCAAGGAGTGTGCAACTGTAAGTGTCATTGCTGATGCTCATGTGATCCATGAATCTTTCTCAACACCTTAATTTTCCTCTTATTTTGTAAAAGATCATTGATATCAATCTCGCTATGAACCTCAGACAGTGTGAAAACTATAATGAACAATATCATATACAACAATAACAAATTGAGCTTTAATCCAAAATTTTGTGGTCGACTTTTTGAGAGACCAATATAAATGAGAGAAGAAAGAGAGAAAAATAATAATAATGAATAAAATAATATAAAATTAAAATTTGAAAGTAAAAATAGAAAAAATAAAACTAATGAAAAAAAGAAGTAAAAATAAACTATCCATGGAAATTTATAATAAATTCTTGAAACTTATATTTTTACAGATTATTTGCATCCAGATTTTTAATGGCATATCCCGACATTTCACTAAATCTCCTACATTTAAAGTCTCGCTCATCTTAACTAGTGTGTTTTTGGGTTTTTATTGTATATGTCCAAATCACTTTAGCCAATATTCTTTCATATTATCCATAATTGAATTTATTCCCAATTTAGTACGTATCTCTTTATTTTTAGTCCTATTTTTCCTAATTTTACCACACATCTATATAATTATTTTTATTTTCGTTACAACTATTTTATACTTTTGTTGATGTTTAATGGTGCAATATTCAGTGTCATACAATTATTTAGGTTTTATTGTGGTTCTATAAAACTTGCCTTTCAATTGCAATGGCATCATGCGATCGTAAAGAATTTCAGATACACTTCTTCATTTCATTCAATCTGTTTAGATTCTACAATTTACATTCTCATCTATATTGTCATTGCTTTAAATGATGGATCCAAAATATCTAAAACGTTTACTGTTTATCATTCTGATGATTGCATATTTAGTAGTGTGTTCCTCCATAATTCCAATTTAACACTAATACTATCTCAAATTTTATTTACCAACACTATATTATCTGCAAAAAACATACACTATGATATTTTATTTTGGATACTTTTCGTTATTTCATCTATCACTATTGCAAAAAGGAAGAGATTTAATGCCAAATCTTGGTAAAGTCCAACGTTAATTGGGTAGTTATCACTTAAATCCCGACAAGTTCTTATATTGATAATAGTTCCCTTATCATATCTTAGATGTGATCAATGTATTTCAAGAGATCCCCTTCTTTATCAATGTCCACCACAGTATGCCTTTGGAATTCTATCATATGCTTTTTCTACGTCAATGAATCTCATACTCTTATGTGTTGTAAACGTCTCCATCAAATGTCTGAGCAAGTGAATGGTTTCAGTGGTGGATCTTTCTAGCATGAAGCCATTTCTAAGTCACACTTACCTCCAATGTCAATCTACGTTCCATCACTTTTTTTTTATTTTATTTTATAATTTCATAGTATGACTAATAAATTTAATGTCCCTGTAATTGAAATAATCTTGTACGTCACTTTTATTCTTATATAGTGATATAACTGTACTCTCCCTCCATTTTGGAGCATTTTCTTGGTTTGTCAAATTTTGTCAAAAAGATCCGTCAACATTTCTATCCCCACCTCATCCAACACTTTTGCACCTTAATAGGGATGGCTTATGTGGGTTTATGTATTCTTACACTCCTCACATGTGGGCTTGGGATGACTTATGTAAAAGTGTCCCAAACGTGTGAAAAAACAATTGGTCAAAGGAGCATAGAAAGTTTTGAACTTAGGATTTCTTGCTTGGGTAACATATTAAATAAAGAATTGCTCCAAAAGTTTAAGATTTTGGAACAACCAATAGTTAATGTGGAAGTTGCTTTGTTCCTCAATTTTGCTGATGCTTTTGGTAAAGCTGCTTTCTACTTGAATTAATTATTTATGTTTAGATCATGCTGAGGTAGGTAGATGGTTAGCGTCATATGTCAAAACAAAGATTGCAAGAGCCAGCCTTTTGTAAAGGTGACTGATGTATGAGATAAATTTGGAAGGAAGGAGGAAATGAGGAACTTCTCCGGTGGAGCATATTAGTTCTACCACTGACTTTATCCTTTTTGGCCCTAAAATAGGCTCCACTCTTTGTTTTAGATGCACAATAAATTGTTATTTTGCTTCCTTATATTAATGCACAGAGAGTGATCATTTATCAGGGACGCATAACCTCTGCGGTGATTTTTTAACTTGGCTTTTGACTTATATCTGAAGATCACAACAATAATGGTTTAACTAGCTGGTACACTGTCTACCAACCCGATGTTTTCATCTTGAGATGGCTGTTCCTAGTACCTGTTGCATAAACATCTCATCTTTCTTATGATATTCCTCTTGAAGCATGCAAAAGTCTTAAGGTACAAAACTACAGGTACTTTATGTATGACGGTCTGAAACACTCATGTTTGGAGGACAATCACATAGTCAACATTTTCTCCTTCTCGAAGGCGTATGGGATGATGGGATGGCGAGTTGGATATGTAAGTGAAACTTCCCTTCCTTATGTTTGATTGTTAGATCAAGTTGCAAACATAAAGTATTACTGATTCAAAATATATGCTTTTGGTGTTTTTAGTTTGAAGCCTATTTGGTGAAAGATAAGACTTATAAAAGAGGGTCTTAGTAAGCTGTTTAAACATCATCTTGATAACCAGAATATTGTTCCTGTTCTTTCTTTCCTTTTTTGATGTTTCTCCAACTTCCCTTGTTTAGGATTTGATTCGTTAAAGGTGCACTAGGGAGGAAATTTCTTTGGTTCACATGTTAGGCAGGACTCTTGCCCTAACAAATGCTGAAAGTCCTGTTTGATTGGGGTGGTAGCTTACAATTCATTTCATTGCTTATACCACTTTTCCTTTTGAGTTTTTCTTTTTTTTTTTTTTTTTTGTGGGGGGGGGGGGGGTAATGGTGTTAGCTGTTGTCTCAGAGTGAACTTGAGATATTGTTCCCCAAATATATATTAGGAGTACGGTTGGATAAGGTTGAGAATGGTCCTTCGTAGTAGCTGTTGCTGGGTACAAAATATGCATGATTTCCTCAATGTTTTGTTTTCATCTTGAAATATTATTAGGATGGATCATTGTCTGCAACATTTTTTTTTCCTATTTGATCTTTAATTTTTCTTTTGCATTTGAAAACTCCGGGGCTAAGAGATATTTGGCCTGGAAATCAGTTGCAAATAGAAATTCTGTAATCTATAGCACTTTTAATCTTTGTTTTTCTTGTTTCATTGTTATCTCCTATTGGTTCTCTCAGAAAAATTTATTTAACCAATGCGAATAATATTGTCAAATGATTTAACTTTTACTATTAAAGTTGGCCATAAACATAAATCAGCTGAGAGTTTTAAGGTGGTTGAGCTTTGGTACATATAATTGCTTTGATTGAAACACTTCTGGTTGTGATTATACCTATGCTTCATGCGGTTTCCCATTTTTTTTCATGCTTGCAGATAGCATACCCATCAGAAGTTGAGGGCCTTGGTGCTCAGCTTCTTAAAGTGCAAGACAACATCCCAATTTGTGCAGCTATAATTTCACAACGGCTTGCTCTCTACTCTCTAGAAATAGGTCCCGAGTGGGTTACAGAACAAGTAAAGGATCTTGTCAAGAACCGAGAGCTACTTGTAGAAGCACTCTCTCCACTGGGTGAAGATGCAGTAAAAGGAGGTGAAGGTGCAATCTACTTGTGGGCAAAGCTGCCTGACCAATTCCCCGATGACCTTGAAGTTGTTCATTGGCTTGCTAAGAGACATGGGATTGTGGTGATTCCCGGGAGTTCTTGTGGTGGTCCGGGCTATATTAGGATCTCATTTGGTGGGTTGAAGGAGGAAGACTGTAAAGTTGCTGCAGAGAGGTTAAGAAAAGGATTAGAAGAACTGGTCAAAGATGGGATGGTGCAGTAGCTGGTGATTGATCATTTTACGATTTATGCGATTTGAATTCGAAAGTCACATATTTGGCCATTTTACTCAAAATTCTCAACTTATAATTTTACATGAATAATTGGAACCCTCTAGCCTTTGGCAAGCGACTCAAAATGAGGGTTATATCATTGAT
The DNA here is from genome assembly GCA_037126225.1 of Dillenia turbinata. Lineage (NCBI taxonomy): Eukaryota > Viridiplantae > Streptophyta > Magnoliopsida > Dilleniales > Dilleniaceae > Dillenia > Dillenia turbinata. The sequence continues at coordinate 16,372,053 of JBAMMX010000028.1, forward strand.
GTGTATGAGAAGAATCAAATTATTGATGTATGTTGAGATGAAAATGTGTTTTTCCAAGACATGCTTACATTTTCGAAAAAGGTATATGCCAAACACTGTCTTCACGAGATGAATTATCAGATGGCGCTTCAGTCTCCATCATTGAAGCATAAAAGGAGACGCGGGGCCTCTGCCGGGGTGAAGCAGCTGTTCCCAATGATGCATCTCATTCGGGTCTAATGATTGTTGAAAGTCAATAATTGGGTTCATTCTGTTCCATTAAAATTTGAAAGTGGTTAATGTTATTGCTGGCAAATCATGTATCTATGTCCATTAGAAGAGTTAGATTAGTCAGTTTAGTGGATGAGTGTTAAATTCTTATCAAGTGTCGGGTTTAAAATTTGAGAATAGAAAATATTATATTGAGAGAGTCATCTAAATAAGGTTTTTGTAAAGTCTTAAACCGGATTAATCAGAGTATAGCTCTTGACAGCGGTGATGGAAAAAAGAAAAAAAAAAAAAAAAGAAAAAAGAAAAATGTCCATTAGAAGAGGGAAAGCCCAACAAGCTAAGTTGCTAAACAAGATCTCTTTGCAGAGGACTTTATAAAATGTTGCTTCTCAATTCGGAGATTGGCTAATAATTTTGGTCTTTTGGGTCGAGATCTCTGAGTTCAACCCTGCTAAGATTTTTTTTTTGGTGGTGCAACCCTGCTAAGATGTGAGAAGAAATTGTTAGAAATTTGCCAAAAATAGGAATAGAGGTGAGCCCGCTTGGTTTGATTTGAATGGAAAAGGAAAGCTACGGAGACACGACCCAGGGATCCTTCAAATCTATGATCCACGGCGTCGGAAAAATCAAAGAAAAAAAGAAACACTGAACTTCATCATGAGTTAGCTTGAACTGAGCTGATCCAATTTTCATTTTTCAATATCTACATGAGGCTCATTCGGAATTTTTATTTTTCAACATAGGGTTTTATTTTATTATTTTGCATAGTAAATTTTGTTTGAATTTTTTATTTTTTATTTTTTAAATTTACATAGTTACAAATACCCACAAAAGTTTTAGTAATTGAATTATTATTCGATAATTATCATTTTTAGTAAAAAAAATTAATAAAATAATCTTTAATAGTGGTCATTATTCTTTTGAAATATCAATATTTATGGGTTTTTATATTAAATCCCATTTTGCAGAGGGGAGGAGTTAAAATTGGTTTGGTAAAGGTGGGGAGGGAATCAAATCAAAAGAGCAAGAGGCCGTTGAAAGGGAGGTGGAGAAGTTGAGAAAAAATCAAAATAGCTTAACTAGTGCAAAGTGGGGAATTTGCAATGATTTGGGTAGGAGAGGAAGCATCCAACTGATGGGTGGATCGTGTTTCCTTCTGATTTGATCTGATATTGCTTCTTAGGTGGGCTCCCATGTCTCTACACCACACAAGATGCTTTTAAACATAGTTGGAGCTTTAGATGGGGAAGTACTTTTTTTTTGTGTGTGGTGGAATAGATGGAGAAGTCTTAGAAAAACCTTAAATCTAATCAACTTAGGAAGATTCCAGCCACAAGTTTCCTCAAACCCTTCTGAAAATTTTGATTAAAAGGAAAAAAAAGGGGAAATTCTAGTCTAAGATTGCTCATCTACCACAACATAAAATAAGACAAAAAATAAAAACGAAAAATAAAAACAGGAAACCATAGGATTCTTGGGGGGTTTTTTTTTTTTATTACATTTTCACTTTTTTTATATAGGTAATCAATTTATTAATTTCGACTAATTTAGTTCGAAGTAAATATTGGGTTTATTGGGGGACGAGTTCTCTCGACACTTGTTTTTTTTTTTTAAAAGAACTTGAAACTGAAAATTTGAATAAGAAAATCCAATGCTTTTCTTATTGGACCAAGAAGATGTTATTTGCACTCTTTAGTAATAGTAGGGCTGTGTATGGGTCGGGTATCCGGATCTGAACACATTATTTTAACCCAAAGTTGAGATATCTGGATATATTTTTTTTTTATCTTGAATCCGAACCCGAGCAAATTACTCAGATTCGAACGGATGCCCGAACCCGAATCAACATTCAAATGTAAGAGAGAGAGAGAGAGGTCGCTGGAGTTAGGGTTTTTGTGGAGAAATGATTGAACGAAAGTGGAAAAAAAGCCCAAGAATCATGGCTGTGATTTGCTGCAGAGAGTAGAAAACAAGTTTATCGATAATCGAGCGAGAAGTTAGAGTTAGAGTTTTTAGTGATGGTGAGAGAGAGATATGTGAGAAAATATTGGATGAGTTTGGATGCATGCTGCAAAGGGGGGTGAGGGAGACAACGACGATACTAGCAGCGATGGCGGTGACGATGGCAATGGCGATGATAATGGTGGAAAACCCTATTTGGGACAGAGACGTTGAGAGTCATTGTTTTGCAGAGAGTGGACACCACGACTGTCGGATGGAGTTGGAGATGGTAGAGAGAGAGAGGTTGTCAGCTAGAGTTGGAGATCAAAGAGAGAGAGGCTGTGAGTTGGAGATGGTTGAGAGAGAGAGAGGCTGTCGACTGCTAGAGAGAGAATGAGATAGATGAACGAGATAAATTAGGATTGCATCACTTTTTTTGCCCTATTTCCATTTTTACTCGATAATTATAATATATTTACAAAATGTATTCAGATCAATTCAAGTAGATCATGTTAATTCAAATTTTTTTACTTTCTAACCCGAACCCGTCCTGTTATAAAAAAAAATCCGAATTTAATTGACTCGAACACCTGAGGTTCAGGTGGATTATAGATTTTGTTTGGGTCGAACCTAGCCCTAAGTAGTAGTCTACCAGGTAGGGATGTTATTCGGGTCAGTTTTCGAGTTCTTCGGTCAATTCGGTTCAGTTAATTCAGTTTGACATTTTTTTAATTCCAAACCGAATTCGAATTTATTTGAATTCAACTCGAACCGAATTCGAAATTCGGTTTGAATTATTCAAACCGAAAACCGAATTTCGAATTCGATTTGGATTGAATTCGAATTCTAATCGAATTCGATTCTAATTCAAACCGAATTCGAATTGATAAAACCGAATTTGATGTTTGACATTTAAATTTTCATATGAACTCAATTTAATCGAATTCAGATTGATAAAATCGAATTCAAATTTGAAGAAATAAACCTTAATTTGAATTCGGTTCGATTTAGTACCCGAAAAACCGAATTTAAATTCGATTTTCAGTTCGAATTCGTATTAAAAACTCAAATTCGAAACTCAAACCGAAAATCGAATTCGAAATTCGATTATAATTGAAAATCGATTCGTAATTCAAAATTAAATTCAAATTTATAAATTTGAGTTCGGTTGAATTCGATTTAGTCAAATATTTGATTATAACTGAAAATTTGACTTGCAGAATTTGGAAAGAAGAAAAGAAAGACTTGACGATGGATCCCTGCAAAGGCTCGTTTCCTCTCCTATTCCCTCCAGCCAAACGAGGCTGTGTGGCTATACCAGCAAGAATGGTTTGGGGATTTTTTTTTCCTTTCATAAAATATGAATATATTTCTTTATGTTTTCTATAAATTTTTTTTTAATCAATGGCCAGAATTCCTTTTCTCAGCCTGACCAAATAGAACAAAATATTGAAATTGTTATTCAATTGGATTGGACCCATCAAATACTTAGTAATTTTTCAAGCAAGTTACTATCCCCGCTTTTTTTTTTTTTTTTTTTTTTTTTTTTCTATGCTCATTTCTGAAATTTTCTCAACCCGATCAATTCTTCTTCCCTCCATATCTTGCCAATCGCAAATATTAGCATAGGAAAACCTCAAATAATAATATGACGAGGTTGTCCTGTCTTGTCCCACCGGGGAGCTAGCAGGTTAATTTCGTCATTTCATATCCCCATCTCTCGGTCCCTCGAACGTTAAGGCGTCGCATCATCTTTTTCCATCGCCACTGCCCAAGAACCAAATCAAGAGAGAGAAAAAAAAACTTCAAGGTAGTGAGAGAGAGAGAGAGAGAGAGAGAGAGTAGCTGTTGCATTACTTTTGTTCGAAACCCTAATTTTCAAGTGCTCAAGTAATTCTAAATGCAATTAAAATCGGCGTAGTTTTTCAAAACGGTGGTCTCCAGAAAACCCTAATTAGAGCAAATCATCGAGAGAATGGTGGGCAGTACGCCGCTTTCAGGATTGCAAGATCACCTGAAATTGGCGAGAGAGTACGCGCTAGAAGGTCTCTACGACACCTCCATTATCTTCTTCGATGGTGCTATCGCTCAGATCAACAAGTAACTCCCTGAATTCTCTTTTCCTATTTTAACCGTAACTATTCTTTAAACAATCTTGAATCGCAAGCATTTCTCTTTCATCATTTCACTCTTTGATTTTAATTGGTTTTTTTTTTTTTTTTTTTTTTTTTGTTGTGCTTAATTATATTCATAGTTTAGGTGCGGCAGATCGTTTAGGAGTAATTCTTGATTAAATGGCTGTGATTCAATGGTAAACGCAATTACCCTCTTGTGATTTGCTCATAGTTTCCAAATAATACCCCAAGGTTCAAAAATCAGGGAAGAGGTTACTCTTGGTTTAAGCTGATAGTGCTAAGAGTCTAAGATCTCCTACGTTAGCTTTTAATTGTAATATAGAAAAATTCATAAAGTGCATTTCCGAACCGTACGCTTATAAAGGTAATCCTTGATTTGTTAATTTAACTCTAAAGTGATTAAGAAATGCAAATTTATCAAGCGTTTAGGTCAAAAGCGGGGTCATGTTTTGGCTGAAAAGGATTAAACATGTGTCTTACATGCATTTTTACCATTAGAGGTTGAAGGGGGTGGGGGTTTCTCAAGCTAAAAGTCTTGAGCAAATGGGAAAACTCTTTGCAACGTTTTGAAAGGATTAAATTTGTGTCTTACATTCATTTTTACCATTAGATGTTGAAGGGGGTGAGGGGATTCTCAAGCTAAAAGCCTTAAGCAAAAGGGAAAACTCTTTGCCACGTTTTGAACCTTAGAGTGCTGTCTGCAAAAATGTTAAGCCACATGGGGTTTATACCTAGTTGTCATCTTTACAGGAGGTTGAAAATTATTTGGCATCTTCCAATTTGAAATCATAAAGGTTTCAAACTGTTGGGTTCTATTGGCTGATGAAACAATTCATAGAGATTCTGTTGTTGGGAAAAGTTATCTAGAACGTAGCACTTATTTCACTTTATGGTCTTACCTCATCCTTTTCTTTTAGGCACATAAACACACTTGATGATCCACTGACTCGTGCAAAATGGATGAATGTGAAGAAGGCTTTGTCTGAGGAAATAGATGTAGTAAAGCAGCTTGATGCTGAAAGAAGATCTTTCAAGGAGACACCTACAGGTAGACACCCTGCTTCATCTCCCATTTCCACTAAATCATCATTTGTTTTTCAGCCACTTGATGAATACCCAACTTCATCTGGTGCCCCTATGGATGATCCTGATGTGTGGCGGCCACCAAGTCGAGATTCTACTAGTAGAAGGCCTACGAGGTCTGGTCAAGTGGGTATGAGGAAATCGCCACAGGATGCAACTTGGGCTCGTGGTTCCACAAGAGCGGGAACGACTGGTCGTGGAGCAAAAACGGGTGCTTCAAGTAGAGTAAATTCTGGAGCACGAGCATCAACTACTGGAAAGAAAGGGACTGGCTCCGGTAAAACTAATTCTGGCAAGACAGAATCAGCAGTAAGTTCTAAGAATAGAAAATAGTTCTTAAATTAAGCATTGGTATTGTTTTTTCTTTTCTTTTTTTTTTTTTGAAAATGTATTTTTCTAAACTACAATTCCTTATATTACAAGGCTGGTTCTTTGATTTGAAGAATGACATTTTTAGTTGATTTTCCAAATCTGGTTTATTTATTTCATCATTTGAGGTTGTATACGCTTTGAATGTTTTTTATCTTTGCATTGATGCTTATGTTTTGGCCATTTGCGGTTCTGTATTTACTAATACCTAGTTCTCGACGTTTCATGCTGGTGTAGATTTTGAATGTTTCTATTTAGTACTATTTTTTCTAGCTTTTGTAATGGGTCCATCATTATGTTACTTGTATTGTATGTTTGCCAATTTTTAGCCATAAACTTTGTTTAAATGATTTTTAGAATGGTGACACTGAAGAGGGAAAGTCAAAGAAGGGACAGTATGAGGGTCCTGATCCTGACTTGGCTGCTATGCTTGAAAGGGATGTCTTGGAGACGAGCCCTGGAGTGAGATGGGATGATGTTGCTGGGCTTAGTGAAGCAAAAAGACTTCTTGAGGAAGCTGTTGTCCTTCCTTTGTGGATGCCTGAATATTTCCAGGTATGTTGGAGTGGGTCTCACTGATCTCATATTAAGACTCTTGATATGTTTCTTCATTGGTAAAATTTCCCAAAGGCTTTTGCTATACAAAGTTATTCTTGAGATGGTCTGAGGTTGCTCCCATTTTACAAATCGTAGTGCCTTAAATGCTGAGAGCTTAATTAAGGTTGCCATTGTGTATGTAGATCTTTATTAAGATTTTATGAGAGCATGTGCACTTCAAAATGGGAGCAATGTCTTCGCTTGACACGTGCCAGACATGGTACTTGTTGGTAACTATTATATGTGTCTGATGGTGTGTACAGTATTTTATTTTTCTCCTATACTGGACGCTTCTTGTTTTCTTCTTTGATGGTTCTGGGACACTTTGTGAATGTTTCTTGGAATTGTGAACAATGTTGGAAACGATTAGTAAAACTTGTGCTTCCTCAAGATAAATTTATTTTGCTTCATAATCTTGAGAAATAGGGCTAACCTGGAATTAATTATGTTTTGAAGTTTCCTTTTTTATTTCCTAAATATCAAATTTTTATTTGTAAGAAAATTCACAAGAACGTGTCATGTGCCTTCTAAATTCCTGAAAGTTGATATCCTCTTGGTTGCATGAGGGTCCTTTGAGAATCCCTTGATTTTGTTGTGCTTCAATTTTATTTTATTTTATTTCAGAAATCTGTTCGCTTAAATTAATTGAATGTTTTCCCTCATGCATAAGAACTAGTCCAACGAAAAAATAAAATGGCCTTAAAAGAAGCTATATTCAGTGGGTCCAACTGTTTAATTTTCATTTTTTTCATTGGAGCTGTACTTGTGGAAGCCTTAGGAGTGGGGTTGAGGCCAACGCACACTCTCTTTCTCCTGTTCACAAGCAGTTGTTTATGTTTCTTCTTCTTGCATGTCTTCTAACAGTTATCTGAGATGGTAATTTATCTGGTACTTTGTCTGCAGGGTATCAGGAGACCATGGAAAGGTGTCCTCATGTTTGGCCCTCCTGGAACTGGAAAGACACTTTTGGCTAAAGCAGTTGCTACTGAGTGTGGCACAACATTTTTCAATGTTTCTTCTGCTACCTTAGCTTCGAAATGGCGTGGGGAGAGTGAACGTATGGTTCGCTGCTTGTTTGATCTTGCAAGAGCGTATGCACCTAGTACAATTTTCATTGATGAAATTGATTCTCTTTGCAATGCTCGAGGGTAAGCTATCAAATTTTCTCTCTATGTGCGGCTTGATGCCTCACTTATATCAATCCATCTGCCCCAGTGAAAACTATATGACATATCATGTATCCTAATGACACAGTAGAACTGCAGTAGAGTTTGTTAAAGTACAAATCTAAAACTTTGCAAGTTTGATAAGCTCAAATCCTAAAGCTTTTCAATGGAAATCCACCCACAAAGAAGAAACAATGTTCTATTGAATAATAATATCAAAGCTTGCCTTACAATGAGAAGATCTTTTATAGCCTAAAACTCCTAAAGAAAATAGGAAAACAATTGATAAAACCCTAATACAACTTCTTCTAGAAAAATTTGGAAAGAAAAGATAACAACTAGACTAAAGAAAGCAATTAAATTCGAGCTTGGAATGCTGGACTTTTTTTTTTTGGGGGGGGGGGGGGGTGCACCAATGGGGTGCAGGTGCGCTCATGGGGCGAAGCCTTGAGTGTGGTTGCGCCCATTTGGTGCAGGTGCAACCAAGGAGTTAACTCTGCTTCTTGTGCTTTCTATACACGATCAGGTTCTATAGCTCCTTGGGCATCTTCTATGCATTGATGGCTGCCCCCTCGAGTGTAGATTTGACCCCAATAACAGCCTTTAAGCTTGCAAGCGAAAACCTTGGTTTTGAGGGCTTTCTGTCTAGTGGCAGTCTCTCCATTTGTAAAGAACCCAATCTCGAGTTCAATTAAAAATCTGAGTACAGCTTATCAAGGCCACTACAAAATCTGAGAGGCTTGGCTTCTTCTTGTTGTCCATCATATATCTGCAAAAGGGATCAAATAAAAAAGGATCTAAAACCTTGTTGAGACGAAGTCAACTACAAAATCCCTTGATTCTAAACTAACACCAAATTCCAAAATTTCCTTTGCCTCTACCATCTTCTCAACCCCACAAAATCAGCCATCGGTGTCTTCGGCTTCTCCAGCACATATCCTTAATTTTCAATGCCTCTTCCAGAACAACCTCATCCACAGAATTGTCTGCTCCTTTTGCATTAGAGTTTTGGTAGACTCCGGCATAACAAATATTACTGGAACCTCAACTTGCTCAACATCCAACATTTGTTGCTCTTTATATGTGCCCCCTGGAACACATGTTTTGCAAGGGACTTTTGTTATCCAAAATCAATATTAAGTGCAGGAACAACAATTTTTCTTGGGACAATTTTGACTGGGAACATACCTATTATTTTCAGTCAGTCCCCCTTGGTCTCCTTTGATTGTAGACTTCCTGTAGCCGTGACTCGAGCTGTCCATAATTCCAACCTTAACACAAAGGGTATTTGTTGCAGTTTGGCTTTGATTCTCTCCAAGGCTTTTTGTATGTGCAATCACCATTTACCTTAGATCCAATATTCCTTGAAAATCACTGCAAGAATGGTTGCCTCCTTCCTAACAACTGATCATTGTCATCTCTAATCCAGGAGAAAACCCAATTTATCCAGGATGAAAGTTGTGGTGGGATTTGTTGGTGTATAAATCCTAAAATTCTGCAAGTTTGATTACCTCAAACCCTAAGCTTTGCAGTAGGACTCTACCCACAAAGAAGAAACAATGTTTCTATTGAATAATAATATCAAGTCTTCTTTACAATGAGAAGAAGAAGATCTTTTATAGCTTTTAGCTCCTAAACGAAATTGGAAAGTAATTAATAAAAGCCTGGTACAACTTCTTCTAGAAAAACTATGGAAAGAAAAGATAACCAGATTAAAGAAAGCAATTGAATTTGGACTTGGAATGCTGGACTTGAGATTGGTGGCATGTCTGCGCCGAGAGGGTGCAAGTGCACCCACATTTGGGCACCAGTGCTGGTGCTGGTGTGCCCAAGGAGGTATCTCTACTCGTTGTGCTCTGCTATCCATGACCAGGCTCCAATATCTCCTTGGGTATCTTCTATGCGTTGATTGCTGCCCTGTTGAGTGTAGATTCGGCCCCCATAATGGCCTTTAAGCTTCCAAATGAAAATCTTGGTTTTGAGGGCTCTCTGTCGTGTCAACTTGTGTCATGGTTCTAAACATTTATTTTTCGTGCAGACTTTATTTTAAACTACCATTGTCTTGCATGATTTTGGATGCCTAGGTACAGGTATCTTTTCCCTGAGAGTGCAATTGTGTTCTGATAAGCTTTCTTTCATCATAATTGATTTTGACAATGTCTTCTGAATTATGATACATGATGGTGTCTCATTTCTTATTAGATAAGCTTCATTTATTGATTTATGTAGGGCTTCAGGTGAACATGAGTCTTCTAGAAGGGTGAAGTCTGAACTTCTAGTTCAGGTAGATGGTGTCAACAACACTGGAACTAATGAGGATGGCAGCCGTAAGATAGTGATGGTCTTGGCTGCCACTAATTTTCCATGGGACATAGATGAGGCACTCAGGTTAGGTTGCTTTTATTTAGCTTATTTTTAAAAATTGTAATTTTCCCTGTCTGTTTGGTTTAAAGAGTTTTTTCCTTTCATTTTTCATGTATCCAAACGCATTTCTTTTAGGCTATGTAGGCATATGCTTGCATGGCTATTATTGATCTGCAGTATTCTATATTATAACTCCCAGGTTATATAATTGGTCTTTAACGCAATACAGGAGGAGATTGGAGAAGCGTATATATATCCCCCTTCCAAATTTCGAGAGTCGCAAGGAGCTTATACGGATTAACCTGAAAACTGTTGAGGTAAAGTGACTTAACTAAGCCTTTATTTAGCGTTTAGACTTTGTGCATTAGTTCATTTTGTAGTCATACTCTCTGCCTATCTTACCTTATTCTTTATGTGATGTGCTCCATTTTGAATTGGGGGGACGCACCAGCCTGCCTGTGGGAAGATACAATATACAGTCGAATTGTACTTGTGTAATTTTGCTTTCTTAACATCACTGGTTCTTTATTTGACATGAGCATGAAATACAAATAGTTAGTTTTGTTGGCTATTGTCACAGACAAACTACTAGAAATTACAAAAGAAGGGAAGGAAATGCGAATCGGGGTGTAAAACATTCTTTTTACGATGGACCAAAAAAATTATTTGCTACCTTATTGGTAGATAAAGAGAGGAATAGAGAATATTGCATTGTTGTCTTTTATCGTAGATTACTGGAGACTCATTGATTTTGTTAGATGTCCATATTATACTTGCCTTCTTGGAACCATGGATACTTTGAAGTGGAAGCTGTCTTTGCGACCTGCACATTTCTAACAATTGCATGACATGCTAGAAATGCCATGTTGCACATCTTTTTATTTTAATTTTTATGGTATTAAACATTGCGCACTTCTCTAACACTTCATGGAACACTTATCAGACATTCCACGAACAGTTTACGTTATTCTTACTACTAGAGTGGAATATGCTCGCACCAATTAAAAAAATCTGAAATATGCTTGTACATTTTATAGGCAATAAATGTGTGATAATTTTGCGATAATTAGATGTAAAATTTATTAGCATTGTTCACTTTATATACTTATATAGATGATACCAAAAGTAATGTGTTTTTGGTATTGCGTCTTGACTGTGTTAGTGCCCCATTTTTTAGAATTTTCCTTGTTACCCCATCTGTTTCATGTTTGTTCCATATCCAGTGTTAAAACCCCAAAGCAACAACTGGCTCAACCCTCTTGTTAAGGTGCCATCTTTGGGTTTATAGCCCTTAACAGACAGCCAATGATAAGCGAGAGGAAGTTGAGGCTGACATTAAGTCATCTTGCCCCTAATCCCTTATTAGCTGAGACACGCTACAATGACCAGGACAAAGGGTCATGATCCACCCTAAGGGGTAGCTTGCCTTGGTATTGGGTCTTCCTTTACTGTCTTCTGCTGCTTAATATTAGATAGTTTTGGTGTATGTAGGATTGCAGCCAATGCTTCTTAAAATTGTTAGAGGATTACACATCTCTACCATCTTACAGTACTATCAATCCTACCTTCTGGGTCTAGTCTTGGTGTATGTAGGATTGCAGCCAGTGCTCCTTAAAATTGTTAAGAGGATTACACATCCCTACCATCTTACAGCACTATCAATCCTACCTTCTGGGTCATGTTCTTTGTGGGAACTGCAACTATAACATCTTTTTCTGAATTAGCCTTTGAAGAGATGTTTATTTCCTGTTACTGCACATGGACATCTGGCAATAAAAATCATATATCTAGGAGCGTATACTGTAGAAAATGTTATCTTTACCCTGTTGATTGGAGGCATTTATTACGTGCAGGCTTAGCTGAAATTCCTCATAATGCAAGGGCATTACCTCTTGTCTAATGTTAATTAGTCCAAACTCAAAAAAAAAAAAAAAAAAATAATACGATCCTATTATTGTTTGCACCAAACTCAGACAATTGAATAAAATAACCTTGTTGATTTTTCAACCTTAAAATGCATTCAAACTGTAGTGTTGGCACTCAATGTTGGTAGAAGACTATTTATAGTTCATTAGCTAGTCAGCCATCTTGCTATTGTCTTCTGTTTTGTGGTGTTTGTGGCAGTTTGTTTTCTATTAGAAAGTGGCTAGCTACCAACACCTTGTTGGTTTAGTTGGTACCCCTTAAGCAAAAGTCCTGGGTTTGGGTTTTGTGAATGGAGAAAATAGGTGCCGAGAGTTTTGACCTTTAAGGGGCTAACCCGGATCAAACTTGATTTAGTCGAATTCAATGTAGTTACCGGACACCGGTGGTTTATACCCAAAAAACAAGAGGAAAAGAAAGCGACTTGCCATCACATATTGCAACAGTCATCCTTTCTTTTATCCATTTTTTTTTTTCTATTCATTGGTAAACTGTTGGTACCCTTTCTTGGTAGGTGGCTCCCGATGTAGATATTGATGAAGTGGCTCGTCGAACGGAGGGATATAGTGGAGACGATCTCACAAACGTTTGTCGAGATGCATCCCTTAACGGTATGAGGCGTAAAATTGCTGGTAAGACTCGTGATGAGATTAAGAACATGTCTAAGGATGAGATTTCAAATGACCCGGTTGCCATGTGCGACTTTGAAGAAGCCCTAACCAAGGTACAGAGAAGTGTTTCAGCCGCTGATATTGAACGTCACGAGAAATGGTTCCAGGAATTTGGTTCAGCATGAAAGAAGTCCACTGACAAATTTGGAAAGAGTAAAAAAGCCAGTACCAAAGGTTGTCAAGTGTTTTTATTCCATAGTTTGTCCTGTTCGATTGCTTATGATCTGTTCATAATTCTTTATGGTTGTTTTATGTATCCTATCTTGGCATGTCGGGGGACGCCGAAAAGGTCTTACATTGTTGTGCTTTTTTTATATGTGCGACCCCACTAATGAAATTGAATTCTCTTCATCCTTTTATTCTTGGTTAAGAACCCTTGGAAATTAAAATTTCCCTACCTTTTGTATTGTGCTCAGTGTCACTTCATTTTTTATATACTAGATGTTGGCACGTCCCGAATTAATTAAAGAGCAATAATTTTTGAATTTACGAAAGAAATATTTTTCATGAAACAAGCTAAACCTAAGTCTTACAATCAAACCTAATTTGTACTTTCAAAATACTCGATAGTAAGGGCAACAACAATAATAATCAAATATTTATTCTATTATGTGGGATCGTTTATATTGATTTTTTTATATTATTATACTTTATTTTATATAGTATGTTGGCTTGTATAATTACTTTTTTTGTAGTAAAAAAAATAAAAAAAATGAGTTAAAAAAAACGTCACAAGACAACCATACAAATAGTAACAACTGAAAGAGAATAAATATATTTTTTAAGTTTGGGATTGTGGCTAAAATCGACTTGGCCACAAAGATGTTGAATTTCCCTCTCTTCCTTCTTTCATTGATTGAACCGTCTAAAATAAATTATTATTGTTAAACAGCATTCTATATGAGAATATTAACAATGGTAATATAATATTTTCGTTTTTTGTTAAAAAAAAAATATTTTCGTTTTCTTCCTCCGTTCTTCGCCACGTATTATTGTGAGATTTTTTTTTTTTTTGGACTTTTATGGTACATAATTTTAGTTCTCTATAGTACTGCTCAAATCAAATCAATTTAATTATCAAAATTTAAAACGATATAAATTTGACTATCATTGAGCTATATTGTATTGTATAGATACTTTTAGATAAATACGTATATTCGGTAATTACCTTAAATTCAATTAAATTTGATTTTAATTGAATTAAATTTTTAATGAGTAAAATTTTTTCAAAATCTATTTTCTTTATATATAAACTTTGAATCTAATATTTTACTTAATGGATACCAATTGTTGATCAACTAGGCATTGATATTATATAGATGTTATTATGCCAATAAATATTTAATTTTACCATTTCATTTATTGGTTTTTTTTTTTCACGGCAAAAGTATTTTTCTTGATTAATATGACATTTTTCTATGTACATTTTTTTTTTTCAAATTAAATTAGTCTACACCAAAATTAAAAATAGAATATGCTCGATTCGAATTTTGTTACAACGGAAATATATATATATATATATATATATATATATGTATGTATGTATGTATGTATGTATGTATGTATGTACATGCATAGTTAAATGAGCCACTCGGTGTAAATTTGGTGCATCTGTAGGTGACTTCATCATAAGTTCAACAATAACTTGTTTATAAAAGCCCTCTTAAACTCTACGTTACAGGCTTAGATTGGTCTCTTCTAGAGACATCTTTGTATTTTACTAACCTTCCCACAAAAAAAAAAAAAAAAATATGGGTCTTGGAATTTTGAACAATTTAAATTTTTTCAGTGTCAAATCTTTCTATCTTCTCTTCGCTTTGATCATGTGCAATCCCGCAGTAAGTCAAGCAGGTACCAAAAAAAAAAAAAAAGGAAAAAGGAAAAATCCCACTTGGATCAATCATGTTCATGTCTTGAATTTTAAGGACTCGGTTGTTTTCAATTTTTTTTTTTTTTGGTATTTTTTTGTTTATTTAATACAAGACAGTGTTTAGGATTATGTTATTAATTTATTTTTGATGAAGATGTGGTTGAGTGTGTGTTGTGATGTTTGGCTGTAGATGTTTGTGATAAGGTGAATTGTGCTCAAGGAACATGCAAGCCTTCTGATGCCTCATGGTACGGTTATGAATGCGAGTGCTTTCCTGGGTGGCAGCAGTTTGACATCCCTCTTTTCCCCCCTGGAGCATGTTTCCTTCCTAACTGTGAGTTTCTCTCTGTCTCTGTCTCTGTCTCTCTGGTCATATTTTGATGAGTATCAATTTGATCATTGCTCATATGATTTGTGTTACCATATCAATGAAGATACATGAACATAACATAGATGAAGAGGAAAAGAGAAGGATGTTAAAACTTCGCTTGTTTTGCGATCAATATTCTTTTTAAAGAAAATATTTTTCCATTGTTTAGGTGAAAAAATATCGAATTTTATTATTTTTTTATTGATTTTTGAGTTTAATAGATGACAACTTGCTTGGAAGAAGTTGACCTTTCAGAAGAATTTTGAAGTCATTTTTTGAATTTTGCCTCGATCTTTTTCGCCAGTAAGTTTTGTTTTTGTTTTTTGTGAAATAAATAGAGCCCATAAGTTTTTGGTACCATAATATTTCTCATCGCTTCAATGTAATTTCAACTTCCAAGGTTGAGTGCACTCAGTTAAATTTCCCAAAATCCTATGTTAATGAGGCACATGGTTTGGCAACATATAAATTTTCAAAAATGAGACTAAAATTGGACAATCACTTGCATTTTCCATATTATATATTAATATTTGTTCAGGTTAAGAATTAACGCCATTTAAAACCAATTAAAACTATGATCATTCAAATCAAAATTTATATCTAAATCGGGCTTTTGATGATTTTGCAGGTACGGTTAATCTCACATGTGGCTCCAGCTCTCCTCCATCGCCATCGCTATCGCCCCCACCCCCTTCTCTACCCGTCCCTCTACGTAATTTATCCTCATTGCTATAACTATGAGTTACACACCTTTTTGAAATACATTTTCTTGTCTTCTTTGTCTATGTATTCATTGATGAAAGGCTGAGCTAGGTTTTCTTTTGTTGGCAGCTTGTTTGCTTGTTTGGTGCAATGAGGGAACCTGTGTAGTTAATGACACTAGTCATATATGCCAATGCAATGAAGGTTCATACAATGTGTTCAATTCATCGATCTGGCCTTGCTTTAAACCATGTAAGAACTATGCATAGTTATGAGAGTGTCACAGACAAAATTTAGTCTCATTGTAGCCCAACATGTTTAACCTTGCGCTCTCTTCTTCATCGTAGTTTCAGTCGACATAGTCTTTTTTATTGTTTATATTCTTGTTTGTTTGATTGATGAATCTTAGGTGTCTTAACTCTATGGTGCTCTGATATGTTTAACCGGTCAGAAAGCCTTTTTAATTTTAACAAGCCATGTTCAAATATTTTTAATTTGATTTCTGGGTCATGTTCAAATATTTTTAATAGTGAAAATATCAACTATAATGAAGAAAAATAAGGCATATATAGCATGATATTTTATTTAAATTCAAAGTGAGGACCATCAAGCAAGCATGGTGATTTGAAAGATCTTTCACCTGACCTAACAAGAGACAGCCACAAAAGAAAAATCATCCAGCACCTAATGGAAAAAACAAAATTATCTTTTTAGTCTTCTGCATAGAGTTGGACCTGTTTGTGCTATTTCAGAGGAGCATGGGCCTTCACTTGCATTTACCAACAGATTTTTTTCCATAATGTCTCAAAATATGTTTATGATCATTTCTTATACTTGTATCAATTTCAAAGAGCTAAGAGAGATAAAAGGAAGATTATAAAGGAGTTGATAGACATGGTTGCCTTGTGTATGGTCATATTTCTTGCTTAATCCTGCATTTCTTTCTTATTTGCAGGCTCCTTAGGTGCAGACTGTAATGGTGTTAGCCTTGGCCCATGGCCATCACGACTACCACCATCGCCCCAAACTTCTTCAAGTGCACCTCCTACTGCAAGAGCACCCTCTGGAAATGCCGATACATCTCAAGCCATACTTCATATTTGTCATGGATTGATCTTAATTTCACTAGTTTCCGCGATATTTTAGAAGTCACTGAAAGGTATATTGGAAGATTTTTTAAATGCAGGAAAAGAAACAATTATTTTTTAAGTTAGGACTTTTTTAGTTCACATGGGATGATTACTCTTAATGCGATAAACTTTCATTTGATTCTCTCTCTCTCTCTCTCTTGTTTTTTAGGTGTAATTTTTGTTTGTTTGAAATGTCTTATCTTTGTTAGTAATAGTTTCACTTTTTAGTAATAGTTCTATATATGGCTCATGTGTAGGCCCAAAAGAAATACCAGGACATGACATGATATATATATATATATATATATATGTATATAGTATATTGGTAAACATGGCTTCATTTTTTTTCTGTTACAACGAAAATCAAATCTCGAATCGGAAAAGGCTATTGCCACTGAGCTGTTCCATTGGGACAATGTGGCTTCATACATGGGAGATACATGCGTTATATACATAATTGATGATTTAAATGAAAGATGGTACACATTTTAATTTACAATAATATAAGAAAATCTCAATAAATTATCTTAAATGATGACTGTCCAACCCTTTTTACCTTTAAATATTATTTTTTTAGTATTTGATCACTGTTATTTAGAAATTTGACTAATCTGATTCATAAAGTTATGGAGTCTAATTAAGGAGTTGGTTTTTCCAACGTTTGTTTTTTTATTTTTAATATTTAAATTTGAGATTTTGATTAAGATAATTTAGTGTATAATTACTAAACTCAGAGATCGTTGACAATCTTAAATATTTTTTGTCCCACTAAAAAGTATAAGAAATTATAACACAAAATAAATATTGTATTTTACTATTTCTGATATAAATTTCTAACTCAAGCAATTCCCCTTGTATACTTGCACCTTATCATATGAAATATTGCGTTGATGAGGTTTTTTCTTAGGTTACGAAAATTGTACACCTTCTTAGTACATTTCTTTAGTTTTTACCAAAAATGAAAAATTTACTGCAAATTTGGACACTCGACACCAAAAGACAAGTTGGTACTAATTTAATACATCGATGAGTATTTATTGTCTGAAACAAACAAATTGACATGTTTTTTGGTCGATGATAGCAACCTTAATCATCAACCCCATCAAAATCCATCATTCTCTCTCTCTCTCTCTCTCTCTCTCTCTCTCTCTCTCTCTCTCTACCTTAAAAAGAATATCTTACAATTATTCTCAATATGTGACTAATATAGTTTATGGGACACATATATTATGTTATGGTGATATCAAAGATGAACATATTATGTGATTGCATCAAAACAATTTAAGGATTAGGTTCTTAAATGAAGAACAACGACAGGTGAGAGTATTTGTGAATGCGTGAGTGCACGCGAAGGTCGGAGACAAGGGAAAGGACCAAAAAAGTTTGGACATTTTCAAACAAATTCTATGAGAGTTGAGATCTTCCTTGGGCATATCTTGTGGTCTTGTCCACAAGTTATAGAAAGCAACCCCTTTTTGATACTAACCAGCCCAGTTGCTCTTTGCACTTCTCTCCCAACAATAAATTATTTTTTATCATAATCGTGTCATTTTCTTCTGGTTACAGGCTTTTGTTTGCCACATGAAAATTTTTAGCTTGTCCTTGAAGAGGACAAAGTATTGTTTTGGTTATTTATTGTGGTAGGGTACATAGACCTAAATATTGGGTTAGCTTGGTATGGTTGAGTCAATGTCAAAGGCTTCTCAGGCTTGAGTTTGGGCCAGCGAATTAGCTTTCTTATCACTTCAATGTGACCCTAGACATTATTGTACTGTACCCTACAATCAACCGTGACCCAAAACCCTTAATTTGTGTCGACCAATAGACACAGTCATACGATCTAAGCTCCAAAATTAGAAACAAAAAATCGACCTCTCACTCAAAATCAAATCAACAAATTTGAGATAAATTTATTTATTTATTTTTTTTAGACAACATATGTTTAGGTATTTTGTTCTTGTTAACCTCTAGCCTTCTATGAAACTATAGGACGGTCCAATTCGATCATAAATAATATCATAGGTTGGAAGAATCAAAAGCCATTGATTTGATTGAAAATGAAAATTTGGAAAAGCCCATCTTGCTGCTTTTTATGGAATTAGTATTTGACTAGCTAGTAGTAGTTGCTGCACTCCTTGACCATCTCTAATATAATTCCAAAGATTTTGATGCCATTGATCAATCCTTTGAGCTACCCCATGTCTATGTTTTTGTGTTCTCTCAACATCACATACCCAAAAGAGATTTATGCTTTAGTGCTAAAGATGGCAAAACATGAGCAATTATCATGGGTGATGAGATGGGCTATATATATATATATAATGCCCCATAAAATTGACCCTCCTATGTTTGTTTTCTTCCTAATAGGTGCATTTGCCTTTATTTCTTGTGATGAGAGACCCCCCCCCCCAAATGTGTGCAAATCTAGCCATCTAGACAACTTCACAGTGGACCAAATTATTATGATCTCTGCTTGATCTTTGCCTCATGTTAATTCAGTGTTATTTAAATGATTGCAGAGTCAAATTTTCTACTTAGATCATAAATTTAATTCAGTTAAAAGTTTGTGAAGAGAAATATCACCAAGTTCATTAAATTTCAATATAAAAAAGTTTATTCAAACTGCAGTTTATCACATTTAATCTGTGATTACAAATTAAAAAAATAAAGAAAATAAATTCCAATCAATTCTTTTGAAGAATTACATTTCATACTTGAAAAGAAACTCAACACAATTACAAGAATATATGAAATTTGAGGTTAAGCCCTGAAATTTGAAATCAAGCTTACGCCATTTGGAGGGTTTAGAGTTTAAACTTTCAAATTATTATAAGTAGAAATTTGAAATTTTTGAAGTAAAGAGAATAATTCCGATTACAGTGGATAGACATAAAAATTTGTAACCCATAATTTCTTATTCAATGGTTAGGTTTGGATTCCCAAAAACAAATTATTGTGATAGAATGGTGCAGGTACAAGTTAGTATTTATGACTTTGGTTGGAATCCCAAGAGAAATGCATATTGCTAAATTATCGTTATTATTATTATTATTTTTTTCTTGAGAGCTCTTAGTTATCCCTAAATTCGACTTATATAAAAATAAAAAAAATTATATTAATTTTTTAAAGAAAATATTAATTACAAATCAATTTAAATTAATCAAATTAAAAATCTCAAATAATAAATTAGGACTTTAACTAATGTATCAAAAAAAAATATTATCCGTTTTTCAAAAATCAGTATATATATCTAAATATTTATGAGGAAGCATGTATTTATTGAGACAAATTGATTAGAGTATACGTGATATGTAAAATATTACGAATGATTTATAACTTTTACTAGTGCAAATTAAAAGATTGGGTTGAAAAATGTGCATGATCATTAAAAGAAAAGATTAAAAGTAAAAAATCAATAATCGTGGATATACTACCAACTTTGACTCCTCTTTTTAAAAATCCCATTCTTCATAAAATCATTGTATATATATATATATTATATTTTTATAATAACAACAATCTAGCCTTTCTATTTTAAAATTTGAAGTAGGCCATATGAGAGACAAATATTAAAATCGAAAAAAAAAGATTTAATTTATGCGGATTCTCTTACGCCATTCATTCTTATCTAAGACCATCTAATTAACTAAATCTATCACTATCATATCTTTACGAATGCATTGCATCCAAATTTTCAATGGCCTATCTCTACGTTTTATTAAATTTCCTATATTTAAGTTATCTACATTCCTAACATGTGCGTTCTTAAACTTTTGCTGCACATATCCAAACTATCTCAAACGGTATTCTCGCATCTTATCTACAATTGAGTTAATTCCCAATTTATTACATATCTCGTCGTTTTTAATGACCCAACATTCAGTGCCAATTGAGTTAATTCCCAAAAATGTTTAACATTCTCATTTCAGTTACAACCACTTTTTGTTTTTGTTACTGTTTAATGACCCAACATTCAGTGCCATATAATAGAGCGGGTTTTACTGCGGTTCTATAAAATTTTTCCTTTAAATGTAATGTCATCGTGTGATCACAGAGAACTCCGGATACCTTTCTCCATTTCATCCAACCCGCTTGAATTCTATTATTTACATTCTCATCTATATTGCTATCATTCTGGATGATGGATCCAAGATATCTAAACCGTTTGCTCTTTGAGACTTCTCTTCCTTCTAATCTAATCGTTTTTTCATTATTCTGATGGTTGTTACTAAACTTACACCTCATATATTCAGTTTTAAATCTACTCAATTTAAATCCTTTAGATTCTAATATATCCCTCAATAACTCTAATTTAATACTGATACCCTCTCTAATTTTATCAACCAAAACTATATCATCTGCGAAGAGTATACACTATGATATTTCATCTTGAATATTTTTTGTGATTTCATCTATCACTATTGCAGATAGTAAGGGATTCGATGCCGAATCTTGATGGAACCCAATGTTAATAGGAAAGCTATCGCTCAGCCCCCTATAAGTTCGTAAATTGGTCACACTTCCTTCATACATATCTCTGATAAAATTAATGTATTTCAAAGAGATCATTTTTCTTATTAGCGCCCACCACAACACGTCTCTTGGGACCCTATCATATGCTTTCTCAAGGTCAATGAATACCATATATAGATCTCTTTTTTGCACTCTAAATGTCTCAATCAACTGTTTTAACAAATGAATTGTTTCAATGGTAGATTATCTTAACATAAATCCGAATTGGTTCTGAAACACACTTATCTCCCGTCTCAAGATCAATGAATACCATATTCAAAATTCTTGCTATTTTAAATACATAAATGTATTTTTTTAGAGATTTTATAAACTCTTAGGTCCCAATAAACCAGAGAATGAGTGTTTATCGTGTATATTTCACCAATACATTTGAAAAACTTCGTGAATTGATATGGTATATTAAAATTTATAATAAATGTATAACAATATCAATAACTTAAATCTTAATCTTAATAATTAAAGTTGGTTATTTGAAATATAAATATGAAGAAAATTAAAGGAAAAAAATATTAATTTAATTTGTGTAAATTCTTCTACATCACTCAATCCTATACAAAATCATTTTCTCATCTAAATTTTTGACTATCATGTCTATACGAATAATTTATATTTAAATTTTTAACGGTATAATTCTACTTTTTACTACATCTCCTATATCTAAGTTTTTGGTTCTCTTAACCGATGCATTTTTTTAGTTTTCTTTGCACATACTCAAACCACTTCAGACGACATTCTCATATTTTGTCTACAATTGAACTAATTTCTAATTTATTACGAATCTCCTTGTTTTTAATTTTCTCTCTTCTAGTTTTGTCATATATCCACCTAAATATTCTTGTTCCTACTACAACAATTTTCTATTTTTGTTGTTGTTTAATAACTCAATACTCAGTGCCATATAATAGTGTAGATCTTACTATAATTTTATAAAACTTTTCTTTCAAATGCAACAGTATCTTGCGATTGTAAAAAATTCCGGATATCTTTCTCTATTTCATCCAACCCGCTTGATTCCTAGATTTATATCCTCATCTATATTGCCATTATTTTGAATGATGGATCCAAAATATCTAAAATATTCACATTTTAGTACATTTTTTCCTTCTAACCTAATTATTTCTTCATCGTTTTGGTGATTGTCGTTAAACTTATATCTCATATACTCAGTTTTCGAACTGCTCAATCTAAATTCTCTGGATTCCAGTGCGACCCTCCATAACTCTAATTTAATACTAATACTCTCTCTAGTTTTATCAACAAATACTATATCATTTGTAAAATATATACACTATGGTATTTCCTCTTACATATTTTTATAATTTCGTCTATTACTATTATAAAAAAGATAGGACTTAAAGTTAAACCTTGATGGAGTCCAATATTAATAGGGAATCTATTACTCAGACTCTCACAAATTCTTATATTGGTTACAATTTTCTCATACACATCTTTAATAAAATTAATGTATTTCAAGAAAATTCATTTTTTTCATTATCACCTACCATAATATATTTTTAGAAATCCTATCATATATTTTTTCTAAACCGATAAGAGACGTAACTAAAGTTATTCTTGTAATAAGATCATGTTTGATATATTCACGTAAAAAAATGGATTAATTAAAAATCAAATCCAAGAAAGAAAGCAAAATTAGTTAGTTGACTCACATATAAACTCTCAATTATTTCTTTTTTTGACAGGATAACTAATGTTAGTATCATTTTTTTACTCCTTATGAAAACATTCAAATAGAATTATTATTATTGTTATTATTTTTAAGGAGTTCGTCAAGCAACAAAATTAATGCCATAATAAATAGTTTTTTTTTTGACTTGTTATATTTAAATATTATGGAATTATAGAGAAAAAAAATACTGATTTTAACTCTCAATGTAATTTCTTTCATTTTCAAGTTAAAATACTGATTTTAATTCTCCTTATGTGATCTTTTTTATTCTTAAGTTTTAAATCTGATATTTGATTAAGCTATGGGTGAGCATTAGGTTAAAGTATAATTAAAATGATCAAAATTGAAATAACAAATTTAATTCGATTATAAAATTTTCATAACCATAAACTAATTGAATAAACTAAAAATCGATAATTTATTTGATCGAATTAGATGGTTAATTCTATTCGGATATCAAAATTAATCGAATTATTAAAATATCTTATTATAAAAATTTTTTATGTAACGTTATTTTTTATTCATATCGATATAACTATAATATATATCATTCATATAAACATGTGATTATAAATAGTAATTTTAAAATTTAAAATTAACTTATAACTTTAGTCCATTAGATGTTATTTTAAAAATTTTAAATTTTAAATTTTAAATAAGCTAAATTTTGAGAGTGTAAAATGAGTAAAATAGGAGAAGGAGAGTGAGTGACGTGAGTGAGAAGTTTGGGAGTGGAAGAACTATAAAATGGACTGTACAATGAAAATTTGAAAGTAGAAAGGTGGAATTTAAAAGTCTTTCATCATTTGTGCATTCTCCACGATATTAATTTTAAATTTTAGATATTTTCTCTTTTAAATTTTAATTATAATATTATAATAGTATTCATATGAATAAAAATTAATTAATATATATAATATTTTAATTAATTCGATTAATTCGTTTCGAACAGAATAAAAATTATTAAAATCGATAACTAACTAAATAAACCAAATTAAAGTTTGGTTTTAATTCAAATTAAATCGAATATCTAATAAATCACTCAAAATGTAAATAAATGATTTAGTAAAAATGATTTTTTCGGTTTTAATTAAATAGTGTTCATCCCTAATTAAAAAATTAACATCTTTACCCAACTATCAGTCAATAAAATAGGTAATTTTTTTTTTTATTTTCACCGATCAATATTTGGATTTCATTCAATTAATCTAATCCAAATATGGTGAGGTCTATTTTAAGGGTTGATTTTTTCAAATCTTTTTTCTCTATTATTAGGATTTGAACTCGAGATCTTTGATCAAGGAGATAAAGTGCTCGGTCACTCAATCTAAGAGAATTTGGTAAATATATAATTCTCTAGCACAAAAGGGAACAACAACTAAACAAAATTTTAACATGGTGCTAGAGGAGGAACGTTGAAACATTTTTAATAGTATCGTCCAAAATCAAGTCAGCAAATATTGTTTTTGTATTATATTTATTATGAAAAAGACTGAAATACGGAAAACTATGAATGTCAATAGAGGCAGGGCCGCAGGATTGCACCGGGCACCTTGAAAATGGTTAAATGAAACAAGATCAGATCAGTGCAAAGGCTGAGTCTGAATAGAATTACTGCTCCAATACAAAAGCAGCATAAATCTATTCCAACTCCGGATAAAGATATCACCGTCTCTCTGTCTCTCTGTCAGATTTTGCATGGAGTCTTCTGTTTTCCTCTTTCTAGATAAATGAATCCAAACCCACATCACAAATATCCAAATCAAGACTACTCATGCCAGCTACTGTTCTATTTCTGGGTTTGCAATTCAACATTCAAGAAGTCTGGCGGAGCGGCGAGCTTTTTCCGCTTTTTTTGGGGGGGGGGGGGATCTAGGTATCTACACTTTCAATCTACAAGATATAAACAATATGATAACATTTTTAAAAATTTCTATTAAAATCTTTTACAATACTATTTATTACCTAAAATTTATAATATTTGTTCCCATTAATCCCCTGTATTTTATACTTCATCTCTCCTAAAATAAATTTGTAATTTTTTTCCAATGAAAATTAATAAATTCTTGATCCGATCAATTCTCAAAATTATAATTTCATATGCAAAAAAATATTGTATATTACAATTAGTTAGTAAGGTTTGATATTAAAAATATTTGTTTTTTTAATTATAATGTTTCCATATAGTAATGGATACTCTATAAAATACTTACTTATTCTATTATAATAATTTAGTTGAAATAATAAATCATTAAATTTTCAAATTTATACTATATTTATATTTAATTTCTCAGATATAGTATCAAAATCACTAATCTTTGATGGTCTGTCTATTTTCCTCTCTAAAAACTTCTCCACAATTTTTGCTTTGATTCCATATACTTGTTATCGACATATTTATCAGATCTATTGTGGGAGTGTTCGTTCGATTTTTTAAGTTAATTTTTTTTTTAATTCAAAATTTTAGAAAAATCAGTATTGTTAAATAATATTGATCTAGTGCAGAAGCTTTCAGTTTATGTTAAAACAATCTTTTTTGCCTCTAATTTTCTTTTATCGACATACTTATGCTCATATTTTTGGGACTTATTTTTACATTCTTTATAGGTCTACAAGGAGAAATGATGATTTCCTTGTTAGATTTTATAAACAGACTTATATATGCCATGAAAATTATTGTACTTTTCAGATATGACTTGGGTGTTTGTGATCATAAAATATTTTTTTTTCCATTTATATGACTTAGGTGTTCATAAATACATGACTTATATTATTTTTAAATTTCTTAATTCTTTATGTTATAAAAAAATTTTATATTTATTAATTTTTGATTTTAATAGTTTAGAAAACTAATTTATTTATTTTTATTTTAGTTATTAGTATTTATACTTTTAATTTTTAAAATACAGATATATGAATTTTAATCAATTGATGGTGAGAAGAAAAACTTATATTTTATATGAATATTTTTTATGATAATTTCATTAAAAATAGAGTTTATAAAAAATAATTTACCAAACATATTATTTACAAAAAAAGTATAGAAGTAATTTTTAAAAATAAAAATGTCAAACAATTTTTAATTTTTTGAAAAAGAATTAATTTTTATTTCTCCTTAAAAGAAGAACATAAGAAGAAAAATCTCTGCCTCCCAGTATCAATTTTTTTTTACTCCTTATGAAAACATTCAAATAGAATCAAGTTTTGAAGGAGTTAGTCACAACAAAATTAATGCCATAATAAATATTTTTTTTTGACTTGTTATGTCTAAAACTATTATCAAATTATGAATTTTTTTTTTGTTATATAGATATTTGAATTTGAAAATTTTAAATTAGGAAAGAGAAATTATGACAATTAGACTGTCTCTTTAAAGACAAATTATAAAAAAAATACTGATTCTCTCCTCCATGCGCCCCATCCCCAATTATTTTTTATTCACTGTGAAACAAGCTGGTATCTAAAAATAGGTAATTCTTTGGCACAAAGGAACAACCAATAAACAAAATTTTAACATGGTATGATTAAGTTAACAAATTATTTATATATTATATTATGAAAAATAGGGAAATACGGAAAACTATGAAGGTCAACTGAGGCAGGGCCGCAGAATTGCCGGGGGCACTTTGGAAATGGCAAATGTAATCGGATCAGATCAGATGAGGGCAAAGGCTGAGTTTGATCGGAATTACTTCTCCAATACAAAAACAGCAGAAATCAATTCTAACTCCGGATACAGATGTCACCGTCTCACCGTCTCTCTGTCAGATTTTGCATGGAGTCTTCTGTTTTCTTCTTTCTAGATAAATGATGCCAAACCCACGTCACAGGTATCTAAATCTAGATCAAGGGAAAATCAATCCGGTGGATAAAGGGTTTTAAATTTAAAATTTAAAAATAAAAAAAATTTATTAAAAATATTACTCTTAAAATAGATTCGATAAATATATATTTGAATCAAATTAGTTAAAATATAAATTTAAAACTGATCAATACAATATAAAAAATTATCTATTTTTTTTTAAAGAGAGATTATCGAATAGAATCGAATTAGAAAAAAAAAAAAAAGATACGAGAGCTCACCATCCCTTGAGATACAAAATTATCTAAATCTGGACTACTCATTTGGGGAAAAAAAAAATCCTAAGTATCTATACTTCCAATCATATTTCAAAAATAGTCTCCTAATTAGCACAACAAGATAAAAAAAATGATAAAATTTTTAAAAATTTCAATTAAAATCTTTTACAATACCATTTATTACCTAAAATTTATAATATTTGTTCCCATCCATCCCCTCTATTTTATACTTCGTCTCTCCGAAAATACACTTTTTTTTTTATTTTTTCTCCCAATTAAAATTAATAAATTCTTAATCCCGATCGGTTCTAAAAATTATAATTTGATATGCTAAAAAATATTGTATATCACAGTAAGTTAGTAAGGTTTGATGTTAAAAATATTTGACTTTTTCATTATAATGTTTCCATACGATAATGGGTACTCTATGAAATACTCATTATATTGTAATAATTTAGTTAAAATAATAAATCATTAAAATTTCAAAATATTATACTATATTTATACTTAATTTCTCAGTTACATTATCAAAATCACTAATCATTAGTAGTCTGCATAATTTTTGTTTTGATTT
Organism: Dillenia turbinata; assembly: GCA_037126225.1. Lineage (NCBI taxonomy): Eukaryota > Viridiplantae > Streptophyta > Magnoliopsida > Dilleniales > Dilleniaceae > Dillenia > Dillenia turbinata. The sequence continues at coordinate 16,399,458 of JBAMMX010000028.1, forward strand.
CATATACATGTTATCGATACATTTATCATATCTACTATTGGAGTGTTCGTTTGATTTTTATAATTATTATTTTTTAATTATGTTAGAGGTGGATCTTGATTCTATAAATCCGACTCCTTATAAGTCGAATGAATACTTGATGAAGAGGCTTGAAACCTAAAATAAATGTCGAAAGGTGCTCTTGTGAGGGAGATTTCGACACTCAAATCAGAAAAAATGGTTTTCAAAAGGAATGAAAATAGACTAAGAGAGGAAGGGAGGACGGATCTCTCTGTGAATTGTGTGACCTGTGTGAAGTTAAGGGGTATTTACCTGATGGCGATGTACCGAAGCTTTTTATAGGAAGTATCATAAGGGCCATATGCATTCGGGACGTTACAACCCTAGTTTCTTTTCGAGGAGACTCAAAAATTTCAGAATTCAAACATTAGAGATTTGAAATCGTTATTACTTAAAAGTTAAATTATATATGGATGTTTTTTTCCTTATCGATTAGATTCTCAAGAGTTTCCTTCTTTATTCAAAAGATACGTTTCGTACTAAAATAGAAAGTCTAATCAATGTGAGATTTGGTTGAATATCTCCATTCAAGAGTTGAGGTGCTTGGTTCCTCAAGCATTTGGTAGTCATCGATCGAATGAAAGAGGTAGCTGTTTGGTCTTACAGAATGTGCCTGTGGATCGAATTGTATAGATCTCATCGAGAGTTAGCTAAACAACGAAATAGGATACAATGAAGGGAGATAGATTCCTTCGATAGAGCGGGGTGACATAGACTCATTTGCGTTTAGGCATATCAACATATTAAATCATAGGTTTTATGCTTACTATTGGATGCCTTTCGTATTATGTACTGAGTCTTTTGAATAGGATCTCATCATTTGCTCCTGACTCAAGGTGTCGCTTCATGAGAAAAATACCATGAGTAGCAGCTATTGGTAAATGAACAGCCTTTTACAACACGCGTCATTTTGTATTTCACGAACTGTCTCTAGTGCCCTTTATAAGTTCTTTCTTGGGAGAGGATCTGGTGTTCCTTTATTCTCGCGCTTATTTTCTTATTCCTTTAAATTGTCTCAGTACACGGGAGATTTTCAGCAAGAAAAATGGCAAGAGGCTCTACTCTTCAAAACATTAATGACAGTAGGAGTGTTATGTCAATGGTGGAGCTCCAAGAAGTTCAGACTGCGATGTTGGTAAGTAATGATTATATTTTGGTATCAGCCACAGATGGTGATAGAGCAAGTAGAGCGTTAGAGGGTTGTATTTCGATATACAAGCAAATTGTGAAGTTTGGTTTGAGGGTACCATACACTGTCTCGTTCACTAAAGTGTTGCAATGTTGGAACATATTTCCAAACTTGTTGACCCCCGACGCTTGGCACCTTATCGTTGTTGTGATTTCCTTGTTAGGGTTTTGTTACTTTCGTTTTGATTTTGATATTTTGGTGGCCCTCTTTTCTCTGGCAAGGTACATGAAGAAGGATTTGATTCGGGATTGGTATAAGATCTAGATCTATCCTGAATCCGATTGAGAATTTCGTTACAAGGAATCCACTAGTAGTAAGTGGATGCACAAGTATTTCTTTGCGGAATTCAAGAACAAGAATCTTATGCCTACGCTTCTCAGTGCTGATGGGAGGCCTGCTTCCGGATTGTAACCTTTAAACCCTTCACGTCACTTTCGCTTCATGTGTTCTGTCGGCAGTTATTGCAGGTCTACCTGAAGGGCCATCTTAATTGATTTCTTGACGGATGACCAGATGCTATCTCTAGCGGATCTGTTGATAGGAGAGAAAAGAAAGATTGACAGGCCTCTTTTGGTCGATAGGAAAAAGATTGGGTTGACCGATATTTTGGGTTTTGTGGACGATGCCCTGTTGAAGGAGATAACAATTGACCGAGATTCGTCTATAAGGGATTCTTCGGAGAGGACCGATGAGGCATTTGAGACCCAAATTTTGCTAGCGCTTCCTTTAGTAAAAAGGAGAAAAATGGTACAGCCCAAATCTCCATCAGGAAGTGGGCACGAGGTGGGTAAGAAAACCAAGGGGTGCATGCCCTTGGTCGCGTTGAAGCCGTCTAAGGTTGAGCCAGAGGAACTTGATAGGGCCGATCATTCACTATCCATCGAAGACAAGGGGGTTTCATTGCCAGGTGTGCTCACTATGGAGATGCTCGAAGGGACTCCATCGTTCGTTGTGGAAGTGAGGGCACCAAAGGGGATAGAGCCTCAAGTTGCACTAATTGAAAAACTGTCTGGTTTGTTGGATGGGACTGCCATCCTTCATTCTATCCCCTATTCGATTCTTTCATGGTGACAAGGGGTCGAAGGAGAGATAGACAATAGCCATTAGCGCAAGAGATAAACAGTACAGCTATATGGACTTGTTGAAGCAGAAAAAATAGCTAATCGGCTCGACTTTTATTGTTGTGACTTAGAGTTACATAGGATGCCCACGGAGCAGATTGGCGGGACTCTTAAGTCCCTTGGTTTAATGGTATCATTTTTTGAATTCGTTCTTTTCTATTTCTCCTTTATCGTCGGCTGATCTAGTTCTTCTCTTTTTGCAGACAATGGCCATAGTGGAGTTCCAGGAATGACGAAGGAAACAAACAATGGGGCATTTGGAGGAGCACGTCCATCGGCCAAACGCTCAGGTCATGACATTGCAAGATGCTTTTGATCAAAGGAAGAAGGATGCAGGAGCCGAGGAGGTGCTCAAGGCCTTATTGGTTGAGAAGGAGGAGGAAGTAAAGAATCTTCAAAGTCGTTGCGAGAGGCTGGAGACCGAGAAGAAGGCCTTTGAGGTGGGATTGCATACCGCTGAGGTGTTAGCTCAGTTATGTGAGGAATCTCTCCAGGTGGCGAAGCAGAGAGTAGCTGGATCAGAAAAATCTTTACTTAAAAGTGCCGTTGCCTTTAGGGATTCTTAGAGCGAGTTGATAGAGAGGTTACGATGAGCCGAAGAGATAATCCGTCGATTTAGATTGGATGGACCACTGCACTCAATTAGGGGAGCTACTAGTTAGGACATGATGGACCGAAGTATGATTCCTGCCAGGTCGATTGGTATTCTGGCCGAATCGAGCACAATTGGTGCGATGACTTCTTCTCAGGAGGTTTTGACATTTCCCCCTGTTCCCCCGAAATCTGTATAACTTTTGTGTTATTATACTGCAACAATTCTTAATGAAGGATTCTTTCATGTTCTTTTATTCAATACGTGTTGATAACAGGGGATATTCCCTTCATAATTTAGATAGTTTGAATGAACACGTCGGCTGCACTTAGTTGTTTTAGATTTTTCTGGAGTGTATCGACCCGTCTAGGGCGTTCTTTAGGTGTACATTTGAACAAATGTCTCTGACTTTCTGACAAGCAACACTTATTGAGATTTGTTTGAAAGAGAGGAATGTGGATGTCTTTCGGTGGGATAGGGCGGCAGAGGCCTATCCTGAAAGATAGATCTCTTCATTGGGTCAGGGCGATAGAAGCAGTTCAGGGAGATAAATCCCTTCATTAGGTCAGGGTGACAAAATGTCCGTTCGGAGAGATAGATCTTTTCGTTAAGTCAGGGCGACAGAGGCCCGTTCGAGGAGATAGATTCATTCGTTAGGTCAGGGCGATAGAGGCCTGTTAGGGGAGATAGAGGCGACAAAGGCCTGTTCGAGAAGATAGATCCCTTCGAATGGCATGTTTCTTTTCTATATAGAGCAGAAGTTCAATAAAATGCAAGCGATAGGGTAGTTACGTGTGTTCACTGCTAAACGGAAGAATATTATGGCAATAACATAAGGACTATGTAAAGGAAGACAATCGTACCGTGTGACTATTTCGAGGTGGATACCGAAGGCTCTTGATCATAAGATAGTGTTCTAATCCCGAGTAAAGTTTTGAATTTAACTTTCATGTGTTTCTGCCAGATAGGGCCTCTAGGGCGTTCAAGTCCGCCCTTCCCAAGATAACATTATAAGGCGGAGGGAGGTTGACTACATTGAACATCGTTGTGGCTGTCGTATGGTTAGGTAACGTGCCAAGTGTGATCGGAAGAGAAATGATCCTTTCAGGGTATATCCACTCACCAGAGAGTCCTTTGACTAGATCTGTGTGGGGTTGGAGATGTGCGGGGCCAAATCCCATTCGTTTGAAAGCGTTCTAGTATATGAGGTCACACCTCGCTTCTTGATCAACAAAAACTCTTCGGACTTCATACGAGCCGATTTTGGCAGTGATAACGAGAGAATTGTGATGATTTGGATCTACCCCGACTAAGTTTTCATCGGTGAAACCAATGATCAGTCGTTTGCCTTTACCTTTTTCACCAACGTGAGTCGTTAGCACCTCTGGCGGAGTGGGGAGAGGGATGTTAGGCGAATAGAAGATTTGTGCGACTAGGCATTCAGCCTTGCTCCCTTGTAAATTGTCTAGAGGGTTTGAAATATCCAGTGGAGGATGAGACGTTCGAGAGGTTCGCTCCTCATGAATTTGGAGGATTACTCCATCCTGATGATTAGCTGGTGGTGGGAGGTTGGTTGATCATTCAGTCCGTTCCATCTTGGTGGTGCCTGTCGGTCGTGGTTTAACATGTCTCTCCCTTCTATATTGATAAACCTTTGTAATCTCCCATTTCAGACCAGGAATTCAAACTTTTCTTTGAGCTTTTTGTAGTCGTCGGTCGTGTGACCATAATCACGACGGAAGTGACAGTACTTGGTCCTGTCCTTCTTGGGATTATCCTCTGTGGGTTAAGGAGGCCATCAGATATAAGGTTGGTCCCTGATTTGGAGTAGAACTTAACTGGGGGTTTCATTCAAAGGGGTGTAAGCGTTGAACCTTTGAGGAGGTGGAGAACCTGATTGGTTTCTCTTTGGTGAGAGCCATCAAGGCCATCGACTGCGTTCTCTTTTGGATGATCAGTTTCTCTTTTGGTCGCAGGCCTCGGTGTCTTCGGTTGCGATTTACTTCTCAGTACGAAAGTAGAACTCTTGATAGTGGAGGGACAATTTTTCATGATCGAAGTTTTCATGTCGGAGGGGTGCAATCCAATGAGCAACGCTGCTAGCGCGATGAAGTGGTCCAATACTGGGACTTTCATTATCTCTGTCTTGAACTTCACTAAAAAATCCCTTAAGGGTTTATCCTCCCTTTGATGTAATGACAGGAGAGAGGTGGATTTTTTCTTCACTCCCCGACTTATCACAAAGTGGGACTCAAATTGCTGTCGGATTTGAGAGAAAGTTTTGATATTCAGTGGTGGAAGCGAGTTGAACCATATTAATGTGTTCCCCTTAAGAGTGGTAAGAAAGTATTTGCATATGGTGGCATCCGTCATGTCTCTTGCGACCATCACTGTTATGAAGTGCACCGTATGGTCACGAGAATCAGTCATTCCGTTATATCTTTCTATGGGGGGTAAAAATACATAATAGGGCATCAGTTTCGAAGAGACCTTCGGGTCGAAAGATAAAACATTAATAGGGTAGAGGAAGGCTCGGTTTTCTCGAGCATTGGTCCGTTTGAATTCATTGGCTGTGAGTTACTCAATTTGTTTTCTTAGATCTTTGGGGTCATAATGGGAAGTTGCTGGTGGCTCGTAGTTGAGGGGTGACATTTGTCGTCAGGGGCGTACATGCCCAGATCCTCTTGAAGAAGATTGACCCTCGGGCCTCACGACGCGACTAAGGCCTTCCAACTACTTGCTCATGTCCTGGATCTTAAACTTTAGTCTATCCATTTGGGGTTGATTGGCTTGTTTTTAGGATACCGTCGCAGAAGCTATGGCTGGGCGTTCCTGAGGCGCAAGTTACGGGATTTGCTCTTAACGAGGAGGTTGAACATGAGCGGGAGGATTGTCAATAGAGCGAGTGTGCGCCATAGGAAGGGCCACATTAGTAAAGGTGGCAGTATGGCTGTCCATGGTGGAGGCGGGCTTCGACGCGGTTCTAGTTCTCCTTTTCGGAGGCATATTGGTCCGGTGATCCAGAGAACTCAACGAATTTTATCTAGTATGTTTCCTACAGACGGTGCTAATTTTTTGGAGATGAGTCTTGGTTTCACAGATCCGGCTCCTTATGACTCGATGGGTGCTTGATGAAAACCCGCAAGAGACCACCGGAGGGTATTTCAGTGGGAGAGACTCTGACGCTTAAATTAGAAAGAGCGATTTTCTAAAGGAAAGAAAACAGACTAAGAGAGGAAGGGAGAACGGATCTTTCTGTGATTTGTATGACCTATGTAAAGTCAAGGGAGACTTACCTGATGTCGATGTACCGAAAGTTTTTATAGGGAGTATCAGAAGGGCTGTGTGCATTCGGGACGTTATAACCCTAGTTTCTTTACGAGGAGACTTGAAGATTTTGGAATTTAAATATTAGATATTTGAAATCGTTATCATTTATGAAGTCTGATTATATGAGGATGTTTTTTTTCTTATTGATTAGATTCTCAAGGGTTTCTCTCTTTATCCAAGAGATACGTTTCGTACTAAAATAAGAAGTCTAATCAAGGTGAGATTCGGTTGAATATTTCCATTCAAGAGTCAAGGTGCTCGGTTCTTCAAGCATTCGGTAGTCATTGGTTGAATGAAAGAGGCAACTATTCGATCTTACTGAATATACCTGTGGATCAAATTGTATAGATCTCGTTGAGAGTTAGTCGAATATCGAAATAGGATACAAAGAAGGGAGATAGATTCCTTCAGTAGAGTGAGACGACATAGACCTATTTGTACTTAGGCGGATTGACATATTGAATCACAGATGTTATGTTGACTATTGGACGTCTTTCATGTTATGTACCGAGACTTTTGAATAGGATCTCATCAAATTCAAACTTCAAAAAAATCGGTATTGCTAAATAACGTTGTTCTAGTGCAGAAGCTTTCGGTTTATGTTGAAACGATCTTTTTTGCCTCTAATTTTCTCTAATCGATATACTTACACTCACATTTTTTGGACTTATTTTTACATTCTTTATAGGTCTACAAGGAGAAATGGTGATTTTCTTGTTCGATTTTATAAACAGGCTTATATATGCCATGAAAATTATTGTACTTTTCAAATTATTGTTCTACCATTTCTTATGATCTCCCGAATTTTTATCTAGAATTCTCCCTCTAACAACAAACCCTTGTGAAAGACAAAACAATCTTCTCTTTTGAAAATAGAGATCCATAAACCTCATCTAGGATTAAGGTATCTCGTGGATAAATCAATAATCCTGGATAATACGACCACCTTTTACTCGTTATATATATTTTTCAGAACTCTTGCTACTTTAGATATAGAAATAATAATAATTTTTTTTTTTTTTTTTTTTTTTTTTTTTTTTTTTTTTTTTTTTTTTTTTAAGCTCTAAGTCTTAATTAACTAGAGAATGATAAAGTGTTTTTCCATCGGTGGATTTAAAAAACCCCATGAGTTGATCTTGGATAGTAAAATTTATGACATATATATCTGATGTTATTCTTGTAATAGGATCGCCATTGATGTATTCCCATAATAAAAATGAATAAACTAAAAAAAATCCAAGAAATATAAATGGATAGACTTAAAAAAAAAGCCAAGAAAGAATGCAAAATTAGTTAGTTGATTCAGGTATAAAATCCAAATTATTTATTTTTTGACAGGATAACTAGTGTTAGTATCAATTTTTTTTTTTTCTTTTTACTCCTTATGAAAATATTCAAATAAAATCAATTTTTTTTTAAAGGTGTTCGTCGCAATAAAATTAATGCCATAATAAATAATTTTTTTGACTTGTTACGTCTAAAATTATTATCGAATTATGAAAAAAAATAATATTGGTTTTCTCATCCATGCGCCCCATCACCAATTATTTTTGATTCACTATAGAAAATATAGGTAATTCTTTGGCACAAGGAAAGGGTATCAGCGACAAGTTCATACATTTTTAACAGCGCAGTCTAAAATCAAGTGAACAAATATTTTTTATATTATATTATGGAAAATAGGGAAACAGGGAAAACAGTGAATGCCAACTGAGACAGGGCCGCAGAATTGGATGGGGCACCTTGAAAAGGGTAAATGTAATAAGATCATATCAGATCAGAGCAAGGGCTCAGTTTGAATAGAATTACTATTTTTTTAATTATTTAAAATAATTAATATCTAAAATTATATTTAATAAATATAATTTAAATTATTATCATTTTTTTAAGAGAGATATTCTCTTAATATAATTTTTTTAATTTTTAAAATTTAAATTTAAATTTTAATTAAAAAATCTAATATCTTCTAACTATCGTCACGTTTTTAAGGTGATGAAGGCAGGATTTATCGATTAGAATTACTGCTCCAATACAGAAACAGCGTAAATCAATTCTAACTCTGGATAAAGATATCACCGTCTGTCTGTCTCCCTGTCAGATTTTGCATGGGGTCTTCTGTTTTCCTCTTTCGAGATAAATGAAGCCAAACCCACAGAACAGGCATCTAAATCTAGACTGCTCATGCAAGCTGCTGTTCTATTTCTAAGTATGCAATTTATTTATTTATTTATTTATTTAATAACTTCTGGCTTCTGATACACATGGTATCATGACAGAGTCCAATAGAAAAATATGTTAGATGAAAATACACCATATTTCAAAACCATATTGAATATAAATTTTAGTATCTACACTTTAAACCATATTTCAAAAAATGGTCTCCTAAATACCACCAAAAGATATAAAAATAATGACAACATTTTAAAAACTTTCTATTAAAATCTTTTACCTCTGCCTGGTCTTGAATTCCAGGTACCTCTGTGCTTGTCCTGAATCGGCCTCTCTCATGACCACTTCAACCTTGTTGAAACCCTAACTTCTTTGATTAGAATCTCCTTGCTTGGTCTCAAGCATTAGAATCTCTCAACTTCTATTCCCCCTTTCTCAATTTGATCTCATTTAATTGTCTCTCTTTATACTAAAAAAAAAAAAAATCTCCTTGCTTGTACTAATCCTAATTAGATTAGAAAGTAAGGGAAGCAGTGGGGGATCCAGGATCCAAGGACAATGAGAGTAAAATATTTTCATAAGTCAAAATATTTTATTTTTATGTCATAAACACAATTTTTTTTTAAGTGTGGGGTATTTTTTTATTTAATATATAAAATTTAACAATTTTTTTTTTTTTTTAGTGGTGGCAATTGCCCCACACCCTTCAACGTGGCTCCGCCACTGAAGAGCCACTAAAGGGAAGTATAGTTCTTACACATTTAGACACCTAATAAAATAAGATTGTAAAAATATAATCAACCAATTAATTAGACTTGGTTGCTAAAACCAATAGCATTCTTTTTCCTTTTCCCAAAGAGGAAGACAATTGGTAAGTATACTGTGTCTTGCAGGCAATGAGAGCAATTTTCAAGCACTCTAACAATTGGTGACATTTAGTGCATGCAGCCAAAAGGCATTGCAAATGGGAACTTCATAATTATTCATATTCCTGAGGAAATGTTTTACACTTTGGAGAAATCATTGGTACTAAATCATTCTAGGAAATGAGAATAAAAATGTAAATATAGACATTGTCCATAGAGAATATAATGTTTTTTTTTTACTTGATCACAGATATTCGAATCGCTTGATTAATTCAATTTGAATATTATGTGATCCAATTTAGAAGTATATTTTTTCGATATTTAATTTTTTATTTTGAAGAATTGAATTCAAAATTTTAGTTAAAAAAATTTACTATCTCGCCACTACACCCACTTGATGTTGGGTTTACATGTGCTTCGGTACCCCTGGTTATATCCTTCCGGTTCTAAGTACCCAAAAACAAATAAATTGTTGTTATTTAATTGAAATCCGTAAATACTTTGTCAGGAAAATTTTTATTTTAGTATTAAAATTATCTGAACCATTTTGGTATATTAAAAAAAAAAAAATCCAAACTTGGTTTTCTCCAATTTTTTTTTTATTTTAAAAATTTTTGGGTGTATTTAATTGTGAAAAATAAGACTATTAAAAAAAAAACAATTTCTAAAAAGGAAACTGTATTTAAATATTTCACTTTTTTATTTTTAAAAAATAAAATTTAAAAAACATGATCTTTTAATTTATAAAGAAAAATAGAAAACATCCTTAAATTGTTTTTTTACTATTTTTCCTTATAAATAAAATTCATATTTCTTAAATTTTTTATTGTTTAGGGATATAAAACATGAGAAAACGCACCCTTATATGTCAGCCCACTTTGGGATTATGTTATTTTTTTTAATTTTTATTTTTTTGTTAGATGTAATAAAAATTTGTGACCCAGAAAATAATGGTTCGAGTATACTTCATTCCCTCATCGCTTGGAGATTTGCTGTGTTGTGAGATTTTTTTTTTTTTTTTTTTATTATATCGAAATTTGAATCTGAATAAAAGTATGTCAAATATTAATCAGATATATTTCTTTTTTCATTAAAAGAAGTGATAAAATGACCTGTAAAAATTGTAAGGTTATATCGGGAGAGAATATAGCAACTTAGTATAGACTTTTAGTTTTGGACGTACGTGTGCCTAAAAGACAAAAATAAGATCGTTTATCTATAGAGCTAAGAATTAAGTAGTAGAACCTAAAAGAGGAAAAAGTGACGACTTTTAGGAATAAAATAATTAGAGTAAAAAATTGGTCTGTAAATGATGATTCAGAAATAACGTGGAAAAAGATATTTAATAATATTAAGAGTATAGATATGAAGATTTTTGGAGTATCTAAGGGTAAGGTTCCAATAGGTAAGGAGTCGTGGTGGTGGAGTGAAAAAATAAAAACTACTATTCGAATCAAAAGATAGTATTATAGGAATCTTAAAAGTAATCATAGTAACGAGACTTATGAAAAATATAGAAGTGCAAGAGAGATGTAAAAAAAAGATTATCTACAAATCAAAAAGTAAGCTATATAACGAATTATATAAAAAACTAGAGACTCAAGACAAAAAAAGAGAGATTTACAGAATTGCTAAATTAAGAGAGAGAAAGTGAAAAGATTTAAATGAGATTAGGTGTATTAAGAGTGAACCCAATAGTGTACTTATAAGAAATGAAAATATAAGAAGGTGTTGCAGAGATTATTTTGATAATCTATTTAATGTCGAGAGTACAATAAGTATAAGAAATATCACGATACCTGTAGAAGAGATTAATAGAAATTTTAAACGTAAAATTTGTCTCACGAAGTGAAGGAGACTTTGAAGAGAATGAAGAACAACAAAGACATAGGACTATATAACATTCCTATTGAAGTATAAAAATGTTTGAGTGAATTCAGTGTAGTAATGTTAATGATTGTTTTCAACAAAATTTAGCAAACAAAGAAAATGTCTCAAGTATTGAGAGAGAGCACACTTGTCCCATTGTATAAGAACAAAAGAGACAGGCAACATTGTTCCAATTATAAAGGAATTAAACTCATGCGTCATATTATGAAGTTTATGGGAGAGAGTGATATACTATAGATTGAGATTGAAGATAAATGCGTTTCAGAATTAATTTGGATTTATATTAGAACGATTCACCATCGAAACAATTCACTTGTTAAGACAATTGATGAAGACATTTAGAACGTAGAAGAGAAACCTACATATGGTATTTATTGACCTAAAAAAACGTATGTTAGGGTTCGTAGGGACGTATTGTGATGGACGTTGATGAAAAAAGAAATTTTTTAAAATATATTAATTTTATTAGAAATATATATAAAAAAGTTGTGATCAATGTAAAAATTTATGGGCGTTTAAACGATAGTTTCCCTATTAATATTGGGCTTCGTCAAGGTTTGGCTTTAACGTTCATACTATTTGTAATAGTGATAGATGAAATCATAAAAAAAAAAATTTAAAATAAAATACTATGATATATACTTTTCGCAAATGATATAATTTTGATTGATGAAACTAGATAGGGTATTAATATTAAATTAGAGTTATGAAGGATTACATTAGAATTTAGAGGATTTAAATTGAACAAATCTAAAACTGAGTATATGCTATGTAGGTTTAGTGGCAACTATTAAGATGATGAGTAAACAATTAGGTTAAAAGGAAGAGAAGTATCAAAAAGTGAACGATTTAGATATTTTGGTTCCATCATTCAAAACAATATTAGTATAAATGAGGATGTGAACAATAGAATTCAAACTGGTTGCATGAAATGCATCCAGAGTTTTCTGTGATTGTATGATACCATTATATTTAAAGAAAAAAATTTATAGAACTGCAATAAGACCTACGCTATTGTATGACACTGAGTGTTGGACAATTAAACAACAACAACAAAAGTATAAAATGACTGTAGTGAAAATAATAATGTTTAGGTAGATGTGTGGTAAAATTAGAAAAAATAGAATTAAAAACGAAGAGATACGTAATAGATTTGAAGTTAGTTCAATTGTAAATAGGATGCGAGAGTATCGTTATGTGTAATAAAAACTCAAAAACGTATTTGTTAGGAGAACTGAAAACTTATATATATGAGATTTAGTAAAACGTAGAAGTAGACCGTTAAAAATTTGGATGTAAATTATTTGTAAAAATATAATAGTTATGGATTTAGTAGATGAGGTACTTTTAGATAAGAATGAGTGACGTAAAAAATTTATACAAATTAAATCAATTAAATCAATGATGTTTCTATTTTATTTTATTTTTTCTTAATATTTATCTATTAAATGATTGATTTTAAATTTTAAAATAAAAAATTTAAATAATTGTTGTTATATCAAAATTTAAATTTGAATTCATCGAGTTTGAAAGAAAGAGAAATTTTGATAATTGAATTTTACCCTTAGGACCTATATTGTGAGACGTTACTTCTCTAATTTGTTTGGTTTGGGATAACTCATCGCTCATGATAACTATTTTACAAAGCTTTTCACAAAAAAAAAAAAAAAAAAAAAAATCCTTTGTAGGTGCAGAGACGAAGGTTTTGAACCATCATTTTATAATTTTTCAAAACATTTAGTTTTACAACAATTTTTAAGTTATATCTAATAAAAAAATTAGTGACATGCCACCATGATGCTGATTTAATAGGTCCAATCCCCAAGCCTTTTTTTTTTTATCTGCACTGAAAAAATTAAAATTCAAAACCAAATCATATCAATTAAATTATAATTTATTAACTCGAAACCTAAAAATAGTTTTAAAGAAATCATAAATTGACGTCAAAATTAGGATTTTCTCTACTTTGCCGTCTCAAAATTTTAAATCTAAATTTAATTATATGATATTTGATCGGTGAGAAAGTAAAGTACACGAAAAGTTTTTGTAAACATTAATCCTTACATGGTACTAAATGCAAAATAAGTTTACTTAATTTCAAATGACCCGAACGATGAACTTCATTTGCAAATGAGTTGATCTCTTTGGAATCAAAAAATTTAAATCTAGAATTCTTGAATTTTTATACTTGGAACAATTAAAATAAAATATGAAATTCATTTGTAAACATTACTATTCACCTAATTACCCCTTAAGATTTTCTCTTTTTAGGATTAATTAAGATAAAATGTCATTTCAAAAGTAAAATTAGGGGACCCCACAAATTTTGTGTACATTTTCAAATTTTACTTTTTTTTTTTTATTTACGTCACGTTACGTTTTAAATGCGAGATTATCGGATTGAGAAAGAAAATTATGATCACTAAATTATCCTTTTGGGAACCAAATTTTGCCTTCCTTGTTGTTAATAAAATTCATAATTTTTGTGATTTTTTAGGAGATGTTATTATTATTATTATTTTTATATTTTAATACTTTTCTTAATGTGAAAAGAGTTTAATATGATTGAATTTAAGTTCTCTTACTGTGCTACGATTTTTAATTTTGTTAAACAATTGTCGACTCCAAAAGTTTAAATTTATAAATAGCGGTGTTTTTAATTTTTTTTTAATATTTTAATATAAGTAAGAATTATTTATATCATGTAATTCTTCTGAATATAAAAATTAAAAAAAAAAGAAAAAGAAGAAGAGCACCTAACAATTAGATTTTTGTCTCTGTGTTGTCTAAATCTTCAGAGTTCGTCGAGCAACTACCGGACCTCACAACGTGTGAGTCAGATGATTGGCATGTGCAAGGTATCGTGAACATCATGCATGTGTATGTGAGCGTCCACGAGCTCATGTCCCATGATACAAGATCATCGCATGAGGGATGGGATAGAAATTCATGTTCATCACAAAAACTAAGAAATTCACTTGGGCAATTTTCTTGTATTATTATCATTATTCTTTTGTTAAGGTTTGAATTTAAAATTTTCAAGTTAAGGGAAGAGTTGTGATTATTAGACTGTTCTTCAGGGGACCAATTTTCTTGTATTATGTTTTGTGTATGTTTGTAGGCCCTCGTGATCACAAAAAAAGGGGTATGTGTAGAGCAGTCTAGCTTGTTTGGCCAAGGATAAAAGAAGAAAACTTAATGGGATGGTTTCCTAATGGAAGAACAAAAGAAGAACCCTTTGGTGATGAGAAGAGACACCCCCTTAAGGCCACTTCTTGTGGGGGAGATGTTGTTGAGATCCCACTTGGTTCACTCCTACACAAAAGACACGATAACCACCATATACTAGATGACCCTTTTTCTACTTTTGATGGAAATGCATCATAGGTAATACCTGATCTAGTGATTAAAGTACTAAACTTGTTTCAACCAAATTTTCATGTTCAAATATTGGGAATAGAAAAAATAGTTATCGAGAGAGTTTACCTCTTAATGGTTTAACAATTAGTTTAAATTGAATTAATTGATAATAATAAATTAATTATTAGATATCGGTTGATTAAGTAAAAAAAATCATATAGGTAATGGGGATTAAAAAAAACCATTTTTAGTGTTAAAAATGGTTTTGATTTTCTTAGAAATTGAATACTTTCTCATGAAGTTACTCCTTTTTTTTTTCCCGAGTGTAAAGACCGACAAAAAGTTGTGTTTGTAAAGAATATTGACAATTCCTCATTTGAAGAGATCTTGGAGAAATCTTGGGAATAAATATTGCAAGTCTTGGGAATAAATTTTGGAGATTTTCAAATTGAAAAAGTGTTAGAATATTGACTTTCTAAAATTCCAACACTATAATTATTTAGTTTATTCTTACCAATCTTATAAATATTCTATTTATTCTTACCTTTTATATTTTTAGGGTTTAGCCTCATGGAATCACCTTATAAATATGGTTATTGTATAATCTATTAAATATACAATATATAAGACATTTTCTCTTAGTCTGCTTTTCTTTATTCTCTCAATTTTTCTGTTTTATTCTACTTTTTCTATCATGGTATTAGAGCACTAGGTATTCGATCTGATTTTATTTTATTTTTTCTTAATCAATTAGATACTTTTTTTTTGTCTGGTTATGGAGAAATTAAATATTTCTCAACCTATATCAGTTATGCTTGATGGATACAACTATTAGGCCTGGTTTCAAGGGATGATAAGCTTTCTTAATGGAAGGAGGCTATGGCATTATGTTACAGAAGATATCAAATTGCCTATAAAATCCGATGACGAATCGGATGATGATTTTGCTAACCGTCTTGAAGATTGGGATAGCAAAAATCACCAAATTCTTACTTGGTTTCGTAACACATCTGCACCTTCTATTCATTTACAATTTAGTTATTTTGAGACGGCTAAAGAAGTTTGGGACCTTCTTGCAAGTCACTATATTATATTAGATTTGGCTCATCAGTATCTATTGCTCACCGAACTCCATTCTTTGCGACAAGAACGAGGTCAATTAATCAATGATTTTCTTATCCGTATGCAGTCAATATGGGATCAACTTGCTCTCTCTGAACCCTATTGGCAATGTACAACTGACGCCAGTAAATATGCAATATATCGAGACCAAGGACGACTGGTCCAATTTCTTATAGCTTTAACATCAGATTTTGAGCCTGTTGGAACTTCTCTGCTTCATCGACATCCTTTCCCTACTATTGAAACTGCAGTTTCTGAGTTGATATTAGAAGAGACTCGTCTGGGATTACTCAAACCTCAACATAGTGACGTTGTATTAGCCACCACTACTCGAGGACCAAAATTTTCAAATTTCTGTTGCAACTGTCAGAAGTCAGGTCATATCCTTCCTAATTGTCCCACTGTTGAATGCACATTCTGCAAGAAGCGAGGACATATTTCTAGTCAATGCCTTACTAATCCTATGATTGAATGTAGATATTGCAAAGAGAAAGGTCATCTTATTGAAAATTGCCTAAAGAAGGTCATTCAATCCCAAAATCGTTCTGCTATAGGTTCTCGACATATCTCACAATTTGCTTGCTGTTGCTGCAGCTAAACAATGGCCCTTGTATCAGATGGATGTTAAAAATGCTTTTCTCAATGGAGTTTTAAAGGACGAAGTTTATATGAAACCACCTCCGGGTTATTCACATCCTGCCAACAAAGTTTGCCGTCTTCATCGCGCTTTATATGGCCTAAAACAGGCTCCCCGTGCCTGATTTTCTACTTTTAGCAGTACTGTCAATGATTTTGGCTTCTCTCCTAGTGCTTATGATTCTGCCCTCTTCATTCAGAAAGCTGATCATGGTACTGTTTTACTTCTTCTTTATGTTGATGACATGATTATTACCGGAAGCGATACTGCTGCAATCTCCGAATTCAAACATTTTCTTTGTAGTAAATTTGAAATGAAGGATCTCGGCCATCTTAGTTATTTCTTAGGACTGGAAGTTACTTCTACATCTTCTGGTTATTATTTGTCTCAGGCAAAATATGCCTCTGACTTTCTTTCTCGTTCAGGCATTTCAAAAAATAAAATTGTTTCCACCCCTCTTGAGCATAATGTTAAACTTTCTCCTACAGATAACAACCTTCTTTCTGATCCTACCTTATATCGATAATTAGTGGGCAGTCTTGTTTATCTTACTGTCACTCGTCCTGATATCTCTTATGCTGTTCACATTGTCAGTCAGTTTATGCTGCACCACGATCTCCTCATTTTGCTGCTGTTCTACAGATTCTTCGTTATGTTAAAGGTACCTTATTTCATGGACTTCGTTTTTCTGCCTCATCCTCTTTACAGCTACGTGCCTATTCTGATGCTGATTGGGCTGGTGATCCTACTGATCGACGGTCTATTACTGACTATTGCATTTTTCTTGGTGATTCTTTAATCTCTTGACGTAATAAGAAACAAAACTTTTACAGCTCGTTCTAGTACAGAGGCAGAATATCGTTCACTGGCTGATACTACTGCAGAATTATTATAGATTCAAAGACTTCTTTGTGACCTTAGTATACCTACTTCTTCTCCAACTCCTCTATATTGTGATAATCATAGTGCTATTCAGATTGCTCATAATGATGTCTTTCATGAACGAACTAAGCACATTGAGATTGATTGCCACTTTATTCGTCAACATATAACTAATGATGATATTCAAATATTTTTTCTTCGCTCTGTCGACCAACCTACTGATTTTTTTACCAAAACTCAACTTCCTGGACGTCATGTGGATCTACTACACAAGCTCAAGATGACTTCTCTATACCCATCTTGAGTTTGAGGGGGTGTAAAGAATATTGACAATTCTTCATTTGAAGAGATCTTGGAGAAATCTTGAAAATAAATATTATAAGTCTTGAGAATAAATTTTGGAGATTTTCAAATTGAAGAAGTCTTAGAATATTGATTTTCTAAAATTCCAACACTGTAATTATTTAATTTATTTTTACCAATCTTGTAAATATTCTATTTATTCTTACCTTTTATATTTCTAGGGTTTAGTCTCATGGAATCACTTTATAAATAGGGTTATTGTACAATCTATTAAATATACAATATATAAGATATTTTCTCTTAGTCTGCTTTTCTTTATTTTCTCAATTCTTCTGTTTTATTCTGCTTTTTCTATTAGTGTTATATCTAGTTACCAGAGAAACGATAGCAACAGAAAATAAGCATGTTTCCATTTACTAATTATTTTAAAAATTATATATTAATGACAGATATCAAGAGATCATAATTTCAATCTCTTATAATAAAGTTGCACAGTACCTTTGACAAAATAAGACAAAATAATTAATGGAAAAGCATATTAATTTGAATGATAAATTTGCCGTTGCACATACTCCCAAAATATTTCATTGTCTTCTCTCATTTTGTGGATGATAAAGAATTCCTAGGCAAGCCTTGCTTGAGTTCCTGCCATGCTATGCAATAGGGAAAAAACAGTCTCACCAATTCCTAAGGGTAAAATAGGTGGGAGGTGTTGTTTTGTAGTGAGAATGCAAAAAAGATAGGGGTTTTGATATGGATGTTTTTCTACTTGAAGACAAGACAAAGGCACATGGAGAGAGAGAGAGAGAGAGAGAGAGAGAGAGAGAGAGAGAGAGAGAGAGAGGGGAGAGGGAGAGAGAGAACCAACGGGATCTGGTGGGTAAAGATGATAGATTTTTTGTCTCAGATTTGAAATCTAAGAATAAAAAAACTACGTTAGAAGAGTTCTTCCTATATCGATTCAAAAATATTCACACTAGACTAATCGGATCATGATTTCAGATATCGATTGTTTATACCAAAAAAAAGAGAGTTTTTATATTATGTTGAGAGATGCCTTTCCTTTCTACACTTAAATTTTGTTTGTAAGAGGACAAAGGGGTCAATTCCATTTTTGTTCTTTCTATTGTCCAATACAAATGCCCTTTCTTTCATATCTTGTCTCCTTCTATCAACACTCTCCCCAACACCACTCAAAAACACCATTCCCTCCAACACTCTCATCCCACTCCGTCCCCCACCCCTCACATTGTCACCATCTTCTCTATCATCTCTATATAAACTCAGTACTCGCCCATTTTCATTCCAAAGCTCATCTTCTTTTCCTATCTTTTCCAAACTCCAACATAGTCACTAACATCTCTCTTCTCAACATTATACTATCTAAAAACTTCCAAAATAACACGCACCCTTTCATTTTTTCATCCAAAAAAACCTTAAAAAAAAATCATTCCCTCTCTCTCTTTCACACGCACACACATCAAAAGTTCCAATATGCTTTCAAGAATCTCTGATGCTTTTCGCGCTTACCCTATTGATCTTCAAAGTATTAAGCATCTAGACTTCAGCTCACTACAAGAACTACCGGATTCGCATGCATGGCCATCATCTCATAACGATTATCCCTCACATGATCCATGTAGTGCAGAATTGGTGCCCATTATTGATCTCAATGACCCTAATGCTCTGGACCTTGTAGGTCATGCATGCAAAACATGGGGTGTGTTTCAAGTCACTAACCATGGCATATCAAAAGAGTTACTAGGTAACATTGAGTCCATGGCGAGGAGTCTTTTCTCTCTTCCTATCCAACAAAAGCTCCAAGCGGCTCGCTCACCTGATGGCATATCAGGCTATGGTGTGGCTCCGATTTCTTCTTTTTTCCCTAAGCTCATGTGGTCCGAAGGATTCACCATAGTTGGCTCACCGCTTAAACATGCTCGTCTACTCTGGCCTCAAGAGTATAATAAATTTTGGTGAACGCTCAATGAACTAGTTGCTTTCCTTCCTAATGTTTTGGAATCTTTATTCTTCTTTGCAAACTTTTCCTTTTTGGTGGGGATAATTAATTAATTATGTTTTGTACTATTTTTTTTCTTAAATTTTAATTTTTTAAATGATTATTAATATTAATATTAATATTAATATTAATATTAATATTAATATTATTATTAATATTATTAATATTATTATTATTATTATTATTATTATTATTATTATTATTATTATTATTTGTGGTGAAAGTACAGTACTCATATAAGCACAAACCCCATTTCAGTAATGGTTAATGCAATTAGCAAAGATCACAATGAAAGCCATTGACCCCACTCAAAGATATGCAACAGTGTGGTACACTAGACAAAAATGAAAATTGAATTCCACTTGTTTTGTTTTTCTTTTTGGTGTTTCCCTAATGATAGCTTCTTATTTTGTCCGGTTTAGTTTTAGTGACTCTCTCTCTCTCTCTCTCTCTCTCTCTCCTTCTCATCATATTTACTAACCTTTTTCTTTTTCATTTTAATTCAGCGATGTTGTGGAGGAATATGAGAAAGAGTTAAAGAGACTAGCAGCCGAACTGATGTGGCTCGCGCTTGGCGCATTTGGAATTACAAAAGAGGACATCAAATGGGCTGGCCCAAGAGGTGACTTCAGAGGAGCAAGTGGTGCCCTACAATTAAATTCATACCCAGCTTGTCCGGATCCGGAACGGGCAATGGGTCTTGCAGCCCACACAGATTCGACCCTCCTCACGATTCTCTACCAAGACAGCACAAGTGGGTTGCAAGTGCTCCGAGAAGGGGTCGGGTGGGTCACGGTCCCTCCGGTTCCGGGTGCTCTTGTGATCAACGTAGGAGACCTCCTTCACATACTCTCAAACGGGTCATACAAGAATGTGCTCCATCGGGCCATTGTGAACCGGTCCAGTCATCGCCTCTCAATTGCCTATCTCTATGGCCCACCATCCTCCGTCCAAATATCTCCTCTATCGAAACTTCTTGACCCGAACCATCCGCCTCTTTACCGACCCATTACTTGGCCCGAATATCTTGGCACAAAGGCCAAACATTTCAATGAGGCACTTTCATGGGTCAGGCTCTGTGCTCCTCTCAATGGATTTGTTGACAAGAATGATCTCAATAGAGTGAAAGTTGGCTAAGAAATGTTTTTCTTTGTCCTTTTCATTTCTTTGGATGTTTTTTTTTTCTTTTTGGGTTGGGGGGCGGGGGTTTAATAACTATGTGGATGGCCATGCTATGGGGACTCCAGTTGTTTGGAGGGTAGTGAGAGGGGTAATAAAAAGAGAAAGTTGAGTAGGGGTTGTAAAGTTAGTTCCCATGAAAAAGGCATGAAAGGATAGGATAATCAAATCATACAAAAGGATGCAGACAAATTGCCTCTGTTGTGTTATCTGCCTTGTGGAGAGAGAGAGAGAGAAACCCAAGGAAGTTTAGCAGCAAAGGACACATGAACCGACACTAGAGTTTCTTGCCCTTGATATGAGGCAAAGATACTCATCCCCATCAACCAATAAGACAATCATCAAGATAAAAATCGCTAAATCATTAAATCATAGCACATACTGCAAAAACAAAACTTGTGAATATCAAAATCACACACCCAATTTCTCACAAAATGATAACGAGTTGAACAAGTTGAGAGGCGATTGTCGCTCTCTCTCTCTCTCTCATCTTGAAAAACAATTGGTTCTCAGCCTTATTGTAAGGAGACAAATTGCCAGTCCCTCTCTCTATTGGCTATGCTTGGCAATGTCCTTTGAGTTGAAGTTATAATTCTCTGCAGCCATGTGCAGTCATTGTCCTTCGAAATCTAACACAGCCTAAGAAATCTTTCCAAGGAAGAAGAGGCCGTTTTTACCGTTGAATTCCCCCTTCTGTCTTTGGAAAGAAGCTTAACCTGCAAACAACAAAAAGTAAAGAGAAAAAGTGGGGGGGGGGGGAAGAAAAAGAAAGTGGTCCTATGCATGAAACAGGTATATACTTTCAAGAAGCATAATAAAAATTATCTGATGTATACATGCCTAAACAAGTACATTATAATTTCAAGAAATTGAATAATGCAAGCTAAGATAAGTACCCTAAAGGGGAAATTCATCTGCAGCACAGGAATGAGATTGATTTTACCATTTCTTTTGAATTATTTGTTTTTGTACTTTCTAAGAACCAAAGATATAATAAGCCAAGAAGATTCCTGATCATTACTGTCTGACAATATGATGTGTAACTTTTTGAATATTCACGATGTTTAAAAAAAAATGGTCCTCAGACACATTATTGAAGTACTTGAAAAGTTTGAATGCGGTTTGAATTTTGAAGCCCACTATTCCTGGTTTGTTCTTCAGAAAGTATCCTAATAGGAAGAAATCTAAGACCTGAAATTCAAGGTGTATCTAAAAGATAGGATTTTCCACAGTTCTCTCTCATGGGAGAGAGCAACTTTGTCAGGGTTTGGATGATTCAGAACAACCAGTACACTTTCAGTTCCATCCTCGCCAGCCTATCCACTACTCTACGACAGTTGCAGCAACTCATATACCAATGAAATACTTTTAAACTCAAATATTATGAGTGTGTGAAGAACATATACATGGTGTAGGCTGATGGTAAAGTTAATTGGGCCCCGGTTTTCACATTTAAAAACCAGAAGTAGTCTCTTTTAAATAAGAAGAATGTAAGGTAAACATATCCCCACATTGCCCACCCTGGACTCAATGTATTTGTTGGGATACTTTATGCATCAGGAGACTTAGCACCTAGAGGATTAGATGGTAGGCAAGCATAGAACACGATCTTATCCCACAAAGAGGGACATACTGACTGACCTCAAAAAATCCTATCATTTCCTTCCAATTTCAAGCAAATGGCATCAGCATTCCAAATATATCTATGGTTATAAGATCAAGTAAATGCAGTGTTGACCTAATAGTGATTCAATATCACCAAGATTTATTAAAAAAAAAAAAAAAACCTCAAACTTTCTTTAGGCAGACCAACTTTCATCATAATGATTTGGAGATCAAGTCCCACAAAATTAAAGCTATTTTTAGTATAAGAATCTTCATCTTTCTCTCAAGCCTTAGAGCAAAGCAGATTAGTAATAATAAGTGCACTAGTGAAGAGATTTGACATCATTAACGGTTTAATTACTAATTTTCCATAATTGACCTCCATTATCAGACATTTATAGGGCCCAGTCAAAATCAGTCGGCAAACCCAGGCACTACTTCCAGTAGAAGCAATCACTTATGACTAAACTAATATCTTATCAAATCATTCAAATATTACTAAACCTAAAATGTCCAAAGGATCATATCAATTTGTTTGATGAGGACATCAACCACATGACAAATGACAATAATGCTTGCAGTGTGGAAGAATTTATGATAATGTCATCATTTCTAAAGCATTTCTAAAGCACATTATCATAAATAATTTGAAAAGTCATAATAAAGTTCCAAACACTGCTCTTTCTTTCCCTCCTTTTGCTCTTTTCTAAGACAATTGCACAGAACACCTAACACGAGGGAGACAACACCAAACAAATCATAACATATGCCAAATTTAAAGCACTTGGGGAATTGGCCAGTGGGATCAACTTTGATTATAATAATGCTTTCAAGATTTTCAAAAAGGAAAGAACTTTTATTATGGTAACAGATTGAATATTCTGTGCGGCCTAAAACTTAAATATTCTAATTTTTCTTATACTTCAGCCAGTCATGGGATTGCTCATCTCCCCAAGTATTGGCAGAAGAGCTGGTGCATAATTGTGGCATCCCTCTTATGCTCTAGCTGTTACCAAAGTAAAAGCTGCAGCTCATCTGAGCTTTTGACAAATCCCATACTTGTCATGAGCAATCAGCCATGATACATTAGCAGTGTGGACATAAAATGTCAATATTTGCTCAAATTTAGGTTTTCTTGAGGACTTTCGTCATCTATTCATCTGTATGCAAAGTTAGTCCATTCAACCACTTGTGTCACTTTTTAAATAGTATATGGCAAGATCTTGATCATTGATATTTATGATTGTAACAATGCCCTTGAATGGGAGGAAGTGCTATGAAACTCTAGGAGGGTGGTGAAACACAATTTGCTCTCTAATGAATTTAGTAGAGCTAAAGGTTAAAAGAGTCAAAGACGCGTTCACAAAATTAACCTCAATTAATTTAAGATCATGGCTTAGCTGAGTTATGTGCCGTTTCTTGAAATAGCACTTGTTTTAACAGACAAGCTACTAAAATTTGTCTGAAAAGTTACATAAAACAACAGAATTATTGACATGTAACTGCGGATAAAAAGGATAAAAGCAAGAGATGACAAAAGCCAGTCCACCGGTCAGGCTTGCTTATAGAAGCTTTTGACACAAACATTTCAAAATCACCATAGAAAGACCCAGCATTTTTCTCAGAACCATAGAAAGACCCACAGAGTTCCTTTTGCAGGAAAAAGGCACAAAGAACCAAAGAAATAAATAAATAAATAAAAAGAAGAGTTAACAAAAATTTGAGTCCCCTACAAGTTTGTATTCCAAGCTCATTTTATATTCTTCAGACTATAAGGCCATGAGATGTGTAAAATGCAAGATCTAAAGGAAAATAATATCATCTGCTGTCCCCATGAATCTTCAGTCCACAATCATGCAAATGACTAATTTAGTCATTTTAGACCAATAGTCTACAACTGAGGCCAAATCCAAGTTTCTGCAGTTTCTACTCAACCAAATGATTTTACTTCGTTAAGACAAATCCATCTAACTTGGGGGAGAACCTTGCTCTCTTGTTTTCTGGTTCTTTTTTCCCCCCTCTTTATGGGTGGGTGGTGGGGTGGGGATTTGACAGCTCTTCCAATTATACTGTGGAAAACTATGGCCTCTCAACCAGTTACAGAAAACTGGTTGACAAGTTTTGGCATATGCAAACCAAAGACACTCTACTTGGAGCTTTGCCATACATGCAAAAAAGATACTAAAGAAATTTCTTTAAAACATTTGAACAACATTATTGAATTACTCTCTAGAAACATCAACTGGACGGCAAGAAGTGCGATTGAAAGCTAAGGATCATTATCAACAATGGCCTAAAATGCTGAAATGGTAAAGAATTTCAAGATAAATCTTATTGAGATGACAGGTACCCAACAAAATGATGGAATAGACACAAGGCAATGCAAGTCAAGTTAGTCATTGATCCATATTGATAAGACATACTGTAACTTGCACCAACACTGTCAGCTTAACAATTTGGATTTGAGTTCTATATTCTCATCATTATATTTTTCACTGTCTGCTTAATGAAGGTAAATGTTGACGCACCAGAGGGGAAGTGCAGACACCTAACTGGCCCTAGTGACATATGAGAAAACTCATGGAAGGTCAGAGAGAGCTACCTGGACCATGTGAGATTTCTGATGCGCCAACATGCAAGTTGATGCAACAACCTCAGTATTGAAATGAGAAGTTGAGTCAGCAACATGATGTTCGTCTAGTACCTTGAACAAGACATAAAGGTGATATGGACCCTCAACCTCTTAATGAGAAATCATTGCAAATGTCAAGTCTCATCAGTGAATTTTTGGCATAATTTGCTGTCTGATTATTGTAGTCCATTCCCTCTGACGTGCAAATTGAACATTCTATTATATGATCCTTGGCATCCCCCAGACTCTGTAAGTCTAAAACCAAAAGAGTGAGAGTCCCCTACATGCAGTTTTAATGTAAATCATTCTCCACATCTACAAGCTTTTGGAGTAATTTGTTGCTTCACATGGCATTAGAACTTAAGCCAATCAATAAACAGAAAATTAATCCCTCAATTATCTAATACAACCAATGAATTTCATTATCATTATGTAAGCAGAAAGTTAACATAACTTGAGATGACCTAAAGCAATTTGCACAGTATTGAACAACTGAAATATGTGATACTGTGGGATTTGAGAGATGAATGTGAGCATTTGTGAGACATCAAGGTCCTAAATTTTGGGTAAACATTGTCAGAAGGAGAACATGTGGGTTGCTTATTCACATATTTTATTGTCAAAAAGATATGTACATATTATTTATGTCCTCTTGTGTATGATAATACAAGATTTTTAAGTTCCGAGAAATACATGTTTAGTATCTGACATTTAAAAATAACCAAACATTAGATATCCCACATGGAGTATACAACATGTATCCGACAAGTATGAGTCCCCTTTTTAGGTTTCATCCTTCATATTTTTTCATGCGATAATCACACTAAAGAGACTTAAAAAAAAAAAAACCGAAAAAAAAAAACAAAAAGGTTGCAAAGTCATATAGAAGAAGGCACCTATGATATCATATCTTTGGAATTAAATAAAATTTTGATTTTGTTGAGTTGAACTAAGCATTTTAAAGGTTCTACATGTGTCATGGTCTAGAAGGGGATTCTCCCTATTATTAAGATAAGCAAATGCAATTGATTGATGCAAAAGATTTGCTGAGCAAGAAGAATAAAAACGCATAGCCAAGAGGTTAAGGTTTCTGACACGAATGTGAAGATAGATTATTTGTCCAACAGCTGTAATAAGATAGGGTATATGTACTTGAGTAAAAAATCAAGCAGCTACCTTGAGGTGGGACAAGAAGAGCTAATTCTTCAGACACTAATAAAATTTTCTACAGGTGCTAGTAACTAAGTGAAGCAGATGATCAGCTCTTGCTTGAACTCAAGAATTCTGAATCTTTTAATAATAAGAACAAAATAATGATGTCACCCTGTGGTGTTTCACATGACAGCAAATTTTCATACTCTTTGAGCTTGTCTAAAGATTATACTGGCTATTAAACGACTTGGACTCTCACTCAAGGTTGTGGAAAATTGGAATTCTACCAACTTGTTTCAAAAGTAAAATTGTGGAATCGTATTGGGATTTCCAAAGATTTTGAACAAGAGTGTTGTTAAAATTAGGAATTGAACGACTCCGCTCATGTATTTATGTACTATCCCTTTCACACAATCACCATCTATATCTCAACTTGTTGCCTACTTGAAAAAACCTAAGAGGCTTGTCCATCAACGGGTATTTGCAATCAAGTTTTTCCTTTTCCGGTGGCAACCAAATAAACACATGTTATGCATCCAAGCCCAAAATCAACATGGGTTTCTAAGAAATTTCATCTGGGCATTATTTATTTTGCAAAAACTCAAAATGGGTTCAGGGAAAATCACAAGAATACAAGATAAAGGTCATAGGATTAACATTTAGAAACGTGGAAGCTCACAAAAAGGATATACAAAACCCCTATCCAATTGAAAGAAAACTACAACTACGATAACTAATCCAAAACAAAACAAAACAAAACAAAACAGTAATATACCTGTGGAAGCATTTTGTCGGACACATCAGTTTCATTGCAATGTAACATCAAACAAAACCCCTATATGAAGAAAACCCCTTAAATCCCTGCAAAAAAATGGAGTCAAATTTTGAGAAACACCAGAATCAAGATTCGCAGAACCCAAAAATCACACAATCAAATAAACACATGTAATGCATCCAAGCCCAAAATCAACATGGGTTTCTAAGAAATTTCATCTGGGCATTATTTATTTGCAAAAACTCAAAATAGGTTCATGGAAAATCACAAGAATACAAGATAAGGGTCTTAGGATTAACATTTAGAAACGTGGAAGCTCACAAAAAAGGATATACAAAACCCCTATTCAATTGAAAGAAAACTACAACTACGATGCCTAATCCAAAACAAAACAAAACAAAACAGTAATAGTACCTGTGGAAGCATTTTGCCGGACACATCAGTTTCATTGCAATGTAACATCAAACAAAACCCCTATATGAAGAAAACCCCTTAAATCCCTGCAAAAAAATGGAGTCAAATTTTGAGAAATACCAGAATCAAGATTCGCAGAACCCAAAAATGGAAAACCACCATTCTGAATGTTTCATATTCTAAGACACAATCGACATCCAAAACGAAGGTTGAAGGGTAATTTAAATTTTTTTCTTTAAAAACTAATAAAAGAAAAAAAAGAAGGGAGAAAAGATAAAAGGAAAATAAGGACGCCGTTGCCGGGGATCGAACCCGGGTCTCCCGCGTGACAGGCGGGGATACTCACCACTATACTACAACGACCTTGTTGGCCGTTGGCTTATTTTTATTTATAAAATAAAATTATAAAAGTGGCATAATTGTTTGATTTGTTTTTTGATGTCACACGTATATGTATGGTTTTAGATATAAATTTGAAATTTTGATTTAAAATATACTAATTAGATTGCACTAAAAATTAAATCAAACAGGTCAAACCAATCTACCGATATCAATCTAAGCACAAGGGAGAGATCCAAGAGGCTTACCATCAAACCACAAAGGAGAGGAGAGTGAGAGAGAAAGGTAGTGAGAGAAAGACTAAGGTTAGAATCGAAACACGAGAGTTAGACAAATCAATGTAAGAGGGGGAAAAGAAAATGGGTTTTGGTTTCAATTTCTTATGGGGTTGGACCAACTCAAGCGACACCTTCTTCCTTTCTTGTTGTAATGGACTCAAATTTGAGTATTAGTATGATTTATGCATAAAAAAAAAAAAAAAGGGTTGGGCCAACTCTAAATCAAGACTCATTCTTGGTCCAACTTGCTTATTGGGTTCATCAAACATCATTTTTTATGAAAGTTTATAAATTATAATTTAATTGACATCGTCTTCTTCTCTCTTATAAAGATTTTTTATAAAAGTCTCGATTTTGAATCTTTCTATTTATCAAAAGAAAAATAGTTCTTTTTTTGGAAAATGGTTTCAACACTTTTGACTCTTTTTTTTTTTTGGGTTTTGATGGATGGTATATAAATTATCTGATTAACCTGATTTTAGTATTATAGGCCCATTTGGGATTGATTATTGTAGCATATGTTTTTTTATTAATAAGATTTGAATTCAAAATTTTGATTACAAGAATTTAGTGTTCTTATCACTCCACCTCATCGACTTTGAATCTCCCTATTTATCAAAAGAAAAATATTACTTTTTTTTTGGGAAAATGGTTTCAACACTTTTGACACTTTTTTTTTTTTTTTGGGTGGTATCTAGATTATCCGATTAATCTAGTTTGAGTATTGGAGGCCCATTTGGGGTTGATTGTCGTAGTATTTGTTTTTTCATTATTGAATTCAAAATTTTAATTAAGAGAATCTATTGCACTTATTACTACACCTCACAAAATGTTGATCGACTATCTTCTAATGTGGCGAGAATGATAGAACTAGTGGTCGTGCCTTTTGTAAACATAGATCATCTCAATTGATAGCTTGAATGAAAGAGCTTGATTTTTTTAAAATGGTAAAATTTGTTAAAATTTTTATATTTTTTAAATTTTGACGTATTGAAATAAATATATAATTACTAATATTTGCAAGTATAGAATCAAAATTACTACTAAAATGATTAATATGAAATTAGCAGACAAAGTTAAATAATTAGAATCAAAACATAGGTGGAGATGTTGGGAGAGGATATCCTTTTTTTTTTCTTTCCTCTTTTGCTTAATAGCGTTTGATACTGTAATTCACATGTTTTCTTTTTCTTTTAATATATTACATGATACCACGTTGTAATACCAGATAATTGTTATACAGAATCCTAGACATTGACATAGACCACAATGGAAGATCCACACATGGCTTCACCTCTTTTCTGTAAACAAGAAATTGGAGGAGAGACATGACCCTTTCTGTGAATGAAACTTGAACATGATCCTTTTACTCTTCATATCAAAAGAATGCCTCAGATAGCATAATGATTGCGAACAGTACACTCCGAAGATCTGCCTGTGTCCGTGTAGTAGTGTTGAAGTAATTCAAAATGATCAAAGGGCTTAAACTTTAAGGGATGCTCATCGTCCACAAGCTCCTCTGGTACTTTCACCATTTCATTACTGAATGAAAAAAGTGCCAATGAGTATCTCACTTCGTCCCCATTCATGATTACCTGATGGTTAGGAGAATGTATTCTGTCGTTGCTCCATGCCTAGGCCAAAGTAGGAAGCAAACATCTCTTTAGGAAAATAATCCATGTGTCGTGAAGGGGAATAGCCAAAATTTTCAACCAACAGAGACGATCCAGTGGAAAAGACACTAGATCTATTAATCAAGACTTAAATTTAAAGCTTGAGTCGATTAATAAGAATATGGATTTGGAAATCGATTGGTCAAGAAAAAAAAGGCCAAAATTTTCATAAAATAAAGACTAATTCATTGAAAGGGACCTACCAAGAATGCATCGCCTGCCATGACTACAAATGATGAAGGAGAGGCATCATCAAAACTAATCCACTTGCCATCTCTTGCTTTTGTTTGCAAACCATTGACATGATTTTGATGAAGAATAGTTATGAAGGTCTTATCAGTGTGAGAGGAGACACCGATATTAGTCTCCTTGTCCATAGGTGGCCTATATTTGTTGGGACGAAGAAGGTAACTTGTTAGCTCAATATGGGATTCATAATACTTTCCCACACCATAGCTCTCAAATACCATTTTCTTCACCATTTGATCTAGTTCTGCTACTAGCTTTGCATACGAAAGCATACTTTCACTAGACAAGGGACATGAAAGAGTGAAAATATGATTAGTCAAAATGAGATCACAATCACAAAACAAAAGAGGAACCAAATAAATATAACTTAATTGAACCTGAAATGATTGTTCCCAATTGGCCACATGAGACTTGTGAAACTTTGAACGCTTTCAATCGTATTTCCATGGTCAATGCCCAAGCTTTCATGCAGAGGAATAAATGGGTTTCCTCCTACAAATCCGAAGTATGGTTTATCAGAAGTGTTTTTCCTTTTCGTCTCCATTGGTAATGTAAACAACTCTTCTGCAGCAGAGAAAACTGCATTATGAAGCTCCACTGGAACCCTATCATACACGGCTACGAAGCAGCCATACTCTTCAAGTGCCTTTGTAACATCATTGCATGTTGATATCCAATCACTTGTACCAGGCTTCAAGTTTTCATTACTCAAATTAATCACTGGAAGCTTAGGCAGTGTTTCAGAAACCATCTCCTCTCACTGTCTCTCTCTCTCTCTCTCGCTCTCTCACTTGGAAAGGGAATGCGTTTCTTAACTAAGGCGTTGTGTCTTTATAGTGTTTTTGTTAATCGAATTCTTTTTCATGACATGACAGGCGAAAACATTGAGATGAGATGATGATGTTTTCTCCGCCGCATTGAAGCCGGCCGACCTGTCACGAAAGAGAATATTCTAAGAAGCCGGCCTTACCCTATTATGAAACGGAATAGTCTAAGAAGTTGGATTGTATGTAGAACTTTTGGGTAGTGATAAACAATTTTTGGGGTATCTGAAATTCATTTTGTTTTTGTCTATATGCGAGTGAAACCCCAGCATATAAAAATTATCATAATAGATGAAGTATTTATAGAATATCATATAAATACATAAATATAAAAATAAAAATTCAGATATTAATATAATAAAATTATTATAAATTTATTTTGATATTCAATATTTTCTTTACAACTTCCCAACAGGAAAATGTTCTAAAAATTTTTCTTTCCACTTCTTTGTTGTCAGACTTATTCGGCTAAATGGAAATTTTTGGAGAACAAAAATCTTATTCTTGCCGAGCTTTTCTTTGATTTTACGTCTAAAAATGATCAACTTAGAATTAAGATTTCTTATATAACAATTACGAGAATAACAACAACAACAATAATAATAAAAATAAAAATATATTAATTTAATTAATTCAAATTTTTCTACGTCATACATTATTTTCTAAAGTCATCCGCATAAATAAACCTCCAAACACTTATATAATTTTTATTTAGATTTTCAAAGATTTACTTCAATATTTTACTAGATTTTCTATATTTAAAATCCCACTTCTCATAATTGGATTTTTTTTTTTTGGTTTTTGTTCCATATTTTCAAATCATTTTAAGTAATATTCTCAAATTTTATCCATAAAGTCACTCCTAACTTAATACCTATTTATTAATTTTTAATCCTATTTTTTTTAATTTTACCATATATTCATCTATACTCATTTCAATTATAACTATTTTATACTCATATTATTGTTTAATACCCAACACTCCATATCACATAATAATATAGATTTTATTGTGATTTTATAAAACTTTCATTTTAGTTGCAATGATATCACATGATCGTAAAAAACATCAAATAAACTTCTTCATTTTATCAAAACCACTTGAATTCTATAATTTACATTCTCATCTATATTATCATCATTTTGAATGATAACCCAAAATATCTAAAATATTCACTTTTCAATACATCGTGCTCTTTTAACTTATTTGTTTAATGGATGTATAACAGAGATAAAAGAAAAAGGTTTACATCAATCTAAAACTCTACAACCATTTTTTATAAATGATGTATCAAAATTGTGATTTTCTCTTCATTTTTAAAATTATGATTTTGGTTAACTTTCGATTAAAAAAGATTGCGTAATATAAATAAAAATGATTTCACATTTTTGTCATGTGAAATCAACAAAAATGACTTCGGCTGTGCCAAGCAGCGGATTGAGCTGTCAAATGATCTCGAGAAATAAAAATAACATTTAATAGCACTAGTGAACCAAATATATATTGGTTTAGTAGATGAAATCCTTTGGATCTCATTTAGAGAATTCGGAGTTCGAGTTTCGTGCAGCAAATCATGTTAGAGAGAGTTCTATCCTTAGAGAAATTTCAATGACTCAACCCAAAATAGTCAGAGCGAATATTTAAAAACTGAATAATGGATTAAGTTTAGGATAAAAAAAAAAAAAAAAGCAATAGTGAATAAGCAAGACAGTGAATTCCGATCGTGGACCGATGTCTATGTGGCTGTGATAATGAAGGATTCGAAATGATCAAACGGCTTGAACTTTACTGGGTGCTTTCCTGACCAACTCGTTTGGCGCTCTTATCATCTCCCTAGCAAATGAAATATTAGCTTCCAAGAGCATCTTGCTTTGTCCTCATTCATAATGAAATTAGCCCCCAAGGGCATCTCGCTTTGTCCTCATTCATCATCATGCGTTCAAAGCTCAACTACAATCCTGACTCTTCTATAAAAATAAATAAAAATATCCCGAGTCCTCTTTTAAAACCCTACATTTTTTTTTATATATAAAAAATATTTTAGTTAAGAGACAATTAAGGCAAGTTGAATTTTTCTGCAATAAACCCTAGATTAAAACTACTTTGATTGTCTAGTTAAATTTATATACTTCGTTTGTATTTTTTTAACACTACCGGTTTCAATTCCAAATAAAGAAGGAGAGTTACGATAGATTGATAACCAGTTTGAGGGTTTTGTCAAGATCAAAATAGAAAATTTTCTCACTCCTATATTGGTCTCTCAAAGGAGTATTTTGAAACTCAGACAGGAGTATGAATAAATGACATCAAGGGATCAATGGATCACTGAATTAAACCGGTCAAATCAGATGAAAAAATAGATGATAGTATCTTAAAATTTTAAATAAATTTAAATTATAATATATTAAGACAACAACAATTTGTGAGCTAATGGTTAAAGTAGCGTATTTTTTCATCTCCTTCGGTTTATTGTATATATACATACTTTAACTTTTTTTTTATTATATTTTTTTAATTTTAACGCATTCAAACCCAACCATATAGCACCGACATAAACATGAAACTCGAGACATAACACTACAAGGCATCAATATATTTAATGAAACAAATATTAGATAATTGTTATACAGAATCCTAGACATTGACATAGACCACAATGGAAGATCTTCACATGGCTTGAAACCAGAAATTGGAGGGGGAGAGATATGATACTTTCTGCGGATCAAACTTGGACATGATCCTTTATTCTTCATATCAAAAGAAAGCCTCAGATAGCAAAATGATTGCGAACGGTGCACTCCGAAATTCTACGTCGGGCCTTGTAGTAGTGTTGAAGTAATTCAGAACGATTGAAGGGCTTAAACTTTAAGGGATGCTTATCGTCTACTAGTTCCTCCGGTACTTTCACCATTTCATCACTGAATGAAAAAAGTGCCAATGAGTATCTCACTTCGTCCCCATTCATGATTACCCGATGGTTAGGAGCATGTATTCTGTCGTTGCTCCATGCCTAGGCCAAAGTAGGAAGGAAGCATCTCTTTAGGAAAATAATCCTTGTGTTGTAAAGGGGAATACCCAAAAGTTTTTATAAAATAAAGGCTAATTCATTGAAAGAAACCTACCAAGAATGATTCGCCTGCCATGACTATGAATGATGAAGGAGAGGCATCTTCAAAACTGATCCACTTGCCATCTCTTGCTTTTGTTTGCAAACCATTGACATGATTTTGATGAAGAATAGTCATGAAGGACTTATCTGTGTAAGAGGTGACGCCGATATTAGTCTCCTTCTCCACAGGTGGTCTATATTTGTTGGGACGAAGAAGATAACTTGTTGACTCAATATGGGATTCATAATACTTTCCAACACCATAGCTCTCAAATACCATTTTCTTCACCATTTGATCGAGTTCTGCTACTAGCTTTGCATATGAAAAAATGCTTTCACTAGAGAAGGGACATAAATGAGAAAATAATTAGTCAAAATGAGATACAATCACGAAACAAAGAGGAACCAAATAAATATAACTTAATTGAACCTGAAATGATCGTTCCCACTAGGCCACATGAGACTTGTGAAACTTTGAACACTTTCAATTGTATTTGGATGGATAATGCCCAAGCTTTCATGCAGAGGAATTAATACGTTTCCTCCTACAAATCCATAGGAAGTCTCCACTGGTAATGTAAACAACTCTTCTGCAGCAGATAAAACTGCATTATGAAGCTCCACTGGAACCCTATCATACACGGCTATAAAGCAGCCATACTCTTTAAGTGCCTTTAAAACATAATTGCATGTTGATATCCAATCACTTGTACCAGGCTTCAAGTTTTCATCACTCAAATTAATCACGGGAAGCTTAGGCAGAGTTTCCGAAACCATCCCTTCTCTCTCTCTCTCACTTAAAGGGAATGAGTTTCTTAACTAAGGCATTGTGTCTTTATAGTGTTTTTGTTAATCGAATTCTTTTTCATGACATGACAAGCGTAAACGATGAGATAAGATGTTGATGTTTTCTCCACCGCATTGAAGCTGGCCAACCTTTCACGAAACAGAATAATCTAGGAAGCCGGACTTACCCTATCATGAACGGAAGAGTCCAAGAAGTTGGATGGTATGTAGAGATGGGCCCGGCTGGGCCCGGCCAGGGCCTATTCAGGGTGTGCCCTGAAACCACGGGTTGGTTCGGTTGCAGTTCCGAGGCCGACTTGGGCCAGACCAGGCTAGTACCAGAAAATTTTTATCTGGAATAGGCCCGGCCCGGTGAACCAAGCACGCCGTGCCGGGCCCGGCCGGGCCGGTTCCCTTTTTTTTTTTTACCTCTTGTTTTCTTTTTCTTTTTTCTTTTAACTCTTTTTTTTAACTCCCTTCTTTTTTTTATATTATTATTTTATCTAATTCTTTTTTACTCTTTGTTTTTTTGAACTCTCTGTTTTTTTTTTCTTCACTTTGTTTTTTTTAAACACATTTTTTTTTTAAAAAACAACCAATAAATAGATAAAAAATTAGAGACACACAAAATTTTTAGAGTGATTCTATCGAATTTGGTGTACGTCTACTATCAATTTCTTTACTTGGATTTTGCAATCCACTAATTCTTTATGGTTATATTTTTTTGATTTTTACACAATGATGATTTTTTTCCTATTTACATAATGTTTCTTATACAAAAAAATTTTATGCTTCTTCTTTTTCACCTTGTTCTTCTTCTTCTTCCGAGTTCTTGAAGATACCTCACATCATTTTTTCTGTATTCTTTTTAATGTAAATTAAAGATTTCAAAGTGTCGTCTGTCAAATTTATACGTTTCTTGTTTAATACTCGACCATCTGCACTAAAAGCACATTTCGATGAAACTGTGAACATTAAAAGGATTAGTACATCTTTGGCCACTTGGGCCAAAATTGGATAGTATGATAAATTATTTTTCCATCAACCTAATATATCAAAAAAATCATTATCATCAAAATCTTCTAAATTAGGTGTTTGTTGGTATAAAATTAATTTATTGAATGATGATGAAAAAATTCTTTATTTTTTCTTAACATATGTAAAGGATTAAAAAAAATTGAAAATGAATAAATTGTTATATTAGTATTACACTATCTACATCACTAGTATTTAAATTAATATACTCATTTTCATATGATTCAAACATGGTTTGTAAAATATGATATATTTGTTATTTTAAATATTATCAGCTAATCTATATTTTTATTGAAAAAACTTGTGCAAAACAATTTATTAGCATTTCAGCACCTTCAACTTTTACACGTGAATTTCAAACGCTTACTACTAAATACAAAATAAAAATTTATTCATAATATTTTAAAAAATTTATTTCCATTAGCTGAACAATGACACTAAATCTATATTTTTCTTCAAATTGAGTAAATATGAAATAAATTTTACAAAGATTAGATAATATTAAATGAGTTGTTGAATAGTAATTTCTAGAAAATAAATTTGTACATGTATAAAAAAATTTTAATAATTTAGTTAGTATGGTTGCAAAATTAAAAGCAATATTATCAACAAAACCATATACATAATTAAAATTAGTAAATTTAATTAACATATTTCTAAAAGAAAATACACATTGTAACATATCACAAGTTGAATTTCACCTGGTCTCACATTCTAGTTTAAATTTTTTATTATATAATTGATATAATTGTCTCATTTCTTGAGTTTTTGTCGAATAATTTCTAATTTAATGAATTAAATCATGAATGAGTTTTAAAACTATTTCTATCATTTGTAAATCATCTCTAATATATAAATTTATAATATGATATGCATATCTAATATGAAAAAAATGTTTCATCTAAAATTATTTTTAAAATATGTTTTAAAATGTGCTAGTATTAATCAAAATATTATCAAAAAATATAAAAAAAAAATTCTATCACTAATTCTAAATTCATGAACAACATTCGTAATACTCTAACTATGTGAGTACCGAAATATGGGTAATTCAAACATTGAAAAGATAATTTTTTTTTCTAAAACCCATGAATTATTAATCCAATGACATGTTACAACAATAAAATATTCTTTTTTAAGTTTATTTTTTCAAGTATCCGAAACTAATGAAAATTTATATTTGCTAGTAATAAATTGTGCAATTATATTATTTTTTAATTCTTGAAATCGATATATTGACCTTCTATTACCGGATTTTCTACTATTTCTTTTATAACCTGGTTGTAAATGTTTTTGAACATATTATTAAAAAATGAGATATTCAACTATACTAAGTGGTAATTCTTTTCTTACCATCCATCCTAATTGATCAAATTTTTTTTTCGCATTATATTTAAATGTACCCATGACATTTTCTCCTGATAGTTATTTGTGGTTGTGTAGTTTGAAATAATTTATCTGGATGATTTCTAACTAAATGTCTCTTAAGTGTGTTTACCCTTCAAATTTTAAAAAATTTATATTTTTAGTGATAAATTTTACAAATTGCTTTTTGTTCATCAATATTTTTAACAAAAAAATCACACATATTAATATCATCTTTTTTAGTACATGTTGTGTTAGAATGTGTGTTATTAGGTTGATTTTCTTCTAAAAGATTTTCAATATCTATGTGTTTTGGAATTTCCTCTTGAAAAAATGAAAATAAGGGGAGAGGAGATTGTTGGAAAGTTTGTGAAAAATGTATTCCGGTCATTTTCTTTTTTTAAATTAAGATTAATTTTTTTTAAAAAAGTAATGCGAATGAATTAATTATGTAAAAAAATTAAAGTCGCAAAAAAATTAAATGTACCGACTTAATAGAAATTTAAGTTGTTTTTCGCCAAATCTTAAAAATTTGATCTTCTAAGTTTGAAATCTTGTCAAATCTTGATGAATCTTGTAGATGGTAAAAATAGTAGAGTTGAGATATGGAAATAGAGGAAATAATAGAGTTGAAAGATGAAAATGGTGGAAATGCATTGAATGTGATTAGTGAGTGATTGAAATGGTAGTGTAGAAAATTGAAATTGAGTTTGAGAGAGTGTAGTAGTGTTGAGAGAATAAGAATATGAGAGAGAATATGAGATTTTGTTGTGAGAATTTTGGAAATGAGGTGTGACTTATTTATAGGAAAATATTTTGACCTCATGGACCAAAATAACTTCCAAACTAGCCGTTTTATGATTGTTGGGAGGGTTAAAATTAAAAAAAAAAAATTCAAAAAAAAAAGGAATTGAATGTTGGAACAAGCTAGGCTGGGCTGGCTCTAACTAGATGTTAGAACTATCGGGCCAGTTCCGGGTTCGGGCCAATTTTGTGCCGATTCAGGGCCCGGATCGGGCCGGTTCTTGGTTCTAGAAACCATGAAACTAGACCGGCCCGCTACTATAGCCGGGTTGGTCTAGTTCTGGGTTACTATTTACCTGGGCAGAGCTTTTCTAGGCCAACTAGGCCGATTTTTGAGCCAAAATCGGCCCGATCTCATCTCTAATTGTATGTAGAGCTTTTGGTTAGTGACAAACAATTTTTGTGGTATCTAAAATACATTTTTGTTTTTGTTATATACGAGTGAAACCCCAAGATATAAAAATTACTACCATAAATTAAGTATTTATAGAATATCTCGTAAAAATATGAAAGTTCAAAAATAATAAAATTTAGATATTATCACTAGAAAAATACATTTAGTGACATAAGTATTTTGATTACTAAAAGCGTGATTTTCATCACTAAAGGCCTTTAGTGACAAAAAAAGTTATCACTTAGCCGTCACTGATGATTTGCCATTGAAAGTTTTAGTGATCGAATTCAAAATGTCATCACTAAAATTAGTGACCAAGAAAAAAATAACAAAAAAATGTCATGTCGTCATCACAAATAGTTCGGTCAACACTTCTAGTGATGATATTTGGTAACCAAAAAAGAAATCACTAAAAGTGGACCGATGGATAGACCGAAACTAGCAGGAACATGTTGACCAGCAAGAAGCGCCAAGAACTAATCGACACCTGCTGAAACCATCGGTCTTGTCGACGACAGCTTGAATCGGCATTCTCGCCAGCACCACCAACCTAAATTGATAGACTCGGCATTGGTAGCGTGAATCGTCGTCGGCACTAGAAGCCTGAACCGTCGGAATCACCGTCGGCGCTGCTAGAATTGTGAGAACCAGTAGGAGTCTGTCAGTGTAGGTCAAGGCCTATTGGTGTGGTTGGGCTATTCTCCGGAGGACCTTGAATTGACTCTGAATGTTTTTGTTGGATAGATGAAAGGGAACTCTTTAGTACCATATTGGTAAATGAGACTTTTCTTCAGGATATCTTTGTCTTGCATATATTATTGTTTACTTGCCAAGTGAATCCAATTTATGTTTGTTTTTGCTGTTTTTTGCGTATTTGCTATATATATGTTGAGGTGTTGAAATGTGTGAAATGCGTCTAGCAAAAAGTATGGTAGCGGTGGATGAGGAACAGTGGATGAGGAATTCATGTTTGTATGTTGACATCTTATTACTTTTATACATGATATTGATCTTAACAAAATTAAAGCTTCACGGGGGAACTTGTGGGATTTTTTTGGTTAATACTAAATATGCAAGCTATGCAATTTAATTTAGCCACTTCAATTCTCGTTCACTATTAATTATTGATCTGCTTAAGTTGTGTGTTATTTCTCTTTCATGCTTCATTTGGTTTTTAAAAGTTGGAACTGACGCACCTTGATATATGTGAGAAGTCAAAATTTGTTTATTATTATTATTATTATTAATAGTTCTTGTGACAATTAAGAAGGGAATTGAATTGATTGTCTTGATTGATTTTTAAAAAATTTAATCTAACTCTATTTAAATTTAAATTATTCTATAGTCAATTTAAACATATATAGCAGAAAATAAAAATAAAGGATAAGGAGACAAATTTAATTTTATAGTGGTTTGGTCTTGTGTGTACGTCTACTCTTTTAGCCAGCAAGCTGAGATTTAGCAATTTGTTAATTTTCCACTATGATGAAAAATTATAAAATACAATTCAAATACTGTTGATTTCTGATCTTCCTTACTCGAAGATATTTTCGTCCAATAATGGTGATCAAACAAATTTCACAAACTCTACCTCTCAAAATTCAACTCAAAACTCAATTTACAATAACGAAAATATAAAGAGTTATTTTTTAAAATGACAACAGAAATTTTTCAAAGTGACCCTCTTGATGTGTTGAATTTTCTTCTCTTCAATACCAGGAAAATTGCTTTCTTGAATGATTGCCTTTTTTCCTATATGACCCTTTATTTCTCCCCAATTTTTTCCACCTTCCAAACCTTCTAGCAATAGTACAAAATCATCATGAAAATAGTAGCAACTTTCCTTGTAACATCAAAAATCCGTTGTTAAAAATTTGTTAAATATCTTTATAATATGAAGGAAAATTTTAGAAATTTTATTGATTTTGGATTTTGAGGTAGTCAATTAAATTTTAGGTACTCTTTAACATATCCGTGTTTGCTAATTCATAGTGAATTCCCATTGTTGATCATGTGGAGTTTAGTATAATGAGAGTATAGATATATTTGATATATATATTTATTTATTAAAAAAAGAGAGGAACCATAGCGCATTTTGCCCAAAACACTACGTCTCCAAAATTTTAATTAGGGTTTGAAAACCCTAATCTCGTTCCCTCTCTCTTTCTCTCTCTCGATTCTCTACTGTTTTACTCTCCGTCGCACTCTCTCCTTTCTGTCGCCCTTCTCTACCTACTCACCCGTTGGTTCTCGCCATTGTAGTCATCGACCCTGGCCATTGGCTGTCCATTGCCTTAGTCACTCATTTCTCTCTCATCTCCTCTCTCTCTCTCTCTCTCGCGTGCGTGGCACCTCTCTCTCTCTCCCTTGTTCGTTATGCGACGCACTCTCTCTACCGAGCCCCTTACGCAGCCTTCGCGTGGCCCCAGACAGCGGATCATCGTAGACCTTCGAAACCCTAGGTCGCGATTCCTACCTCCATCTCTCCGGTAAGGGCGATTTCTGATCGTGGTTCTAGGGTTTCGATTTTCTTGGTGATTTAGCCTAATTGCTAAGTTTTGCTTCGGTTTTAGAACCGCTTCCGGGATTCTGGACTGGCCCGAGGCGCACGGGACCAAGATTATTGCGATTTGTGAAAACCTAGGTGAGGGAACTCCTGTCCCTTCAGTAACTGGGCAATTTTCTTGTTGAATTTAGGGTGAGAAGTCTTGTATATGTCATGAAAATATGTTGAATTCGAATGAGATGCATTTTTAAAATCTTGTATGTAATTATTAGGGCTAAGTCCGAAATTCTACATGGTTAGGTTGTCTGTATGAGGAAATATATTTAGATGATAATAGAGATTTTTGTTGGAGTTGATTATGATAGTTTTCCTAAAGTTTGATTGGATTGTGCATGAAAATATTAGGGTTTGGGGTTGAATGGAATATTACGCAAAATGAAGGGTTTTTCCCTTGTTTCTTGGGAATTTTCTTATAATTGAATTCTTCTAAGTTTTATGATCAGCGTGTTGGTGGGTTTGATT
This sequence comes from Dillenia turbinata, assembly GCA_037126225.1. Classification (NCBI taxonomy): domain Eukaryota; kingdom Viridiplantae; phylum Streptophyta; class Magnoliopsida; order Dilleniales; family Dilleniaceae; genus Dillenia; species Dillenia turbinata. The sequence continues at coordinate 16,440,641 of JBAMMX010000028.1, forward strand.
TTATTATGTGTTAAATTGACCTATGTTTGTTAATTGATTGTATGTTGGTTTCAATTTTAGAGTTTGATGATTACTAAGCTGAATTGTGACTTTCAAGTTTGTCAACTGCATTTGTACTTGAGTAGGGAGTTGAACTGGTTAATGCCCTCTGTCCAACAAAGGAATTAAGAAAACACTCCCATTGATCTTTCAAACCAAAGTTATAGTGTTCAATTGTACCAATCCATTGACATTCTTGAATGAAAAATAGTATATGGATGTACGGAATGTATATTCATGAATTAGAGAAATTAGAAAGAATTAAGGTTATGTTCATTTAGGAAAAATTAGGAAAAATTTGTAAATCCTTGAATTTGGAGGAGAAATGATCCAAAATTGTTATTGTTGATTTAGGACAATCCATAGAACTTAAAGGAGATTTCTTGGGAATTAATAGGGTGTAGGAGTGAATGCCACTCCCGGTGGTGAGTGGATATTCCTTTCATATGGACGAAAATTACTTTCAACGATGGTTTATCAATTGAATTTTTAAATAAGTTTGTGA